>OY720632.1:9578598-10076872 GCA_963169105.1 Ceriagrion tenellum | reverse complement strand
TTGAGAAACTATAGTGAAAATACCTTAGGAATGTGTCTAACAAAGGCTTTGATTTGTAAAGTCTATCATCATATCCAGTCCCCATCCTTAGGATTATTTGCCAAATGCAGTGCCTGCATAATACCGAGAAATCTATCCCAACTCATTTGGTTATAAAAACAATTGAAAATGTAGAGAATGTGTTTTCTCCAGTAATCTCCCAACCTGCGCAATTGAATAACACCAGCGTGAAATAGAACGACTAGACAAGTTTGAAATCCTAGTTTCATTAAATTCTTCTGAATTTGCAATCTTCATCCTTGATGAGGGATTATTCAATAATAATTTTGTGGCCTGCTTTTATCTCTCTAGTTATAGTTTCATATAAATCATCAGTGAAAATTAAGTCGAAGTGATGCATGTCAAGTGTATGAAGTGTATGACTGGATAATTAAGTGATAACCAAAAATCACTTCTGTAATTATTTATGTATACTGAATCTGTATGATTCAGTCTGAGAAATACTTTTGGAAGATGTCAGCCCTGTCTGGTCCATGAGCATCACTATTGCCGTTTGAAATTGAATCTGGGATATTGGGATAATTTAGCCGTTGGTTCACAAAGGACCAAAATTTTTTTGGGAGGGGGAAATGGAGTGGGAAAGGTTCCGTTGAACTTTTCCCACTCCATTTCCCCCTCCCCAAAAAAATTCTTCAAACGTATTCTTCATGATCACGTCGAATGAGAGATTTCGAGAGATGGCGCAGGTCAGAAAAGGAGCGACGAGTGTTCACATTGGGTTTAGCCTTGTGAAGAAGCCAAGCACGTTTCGTGTTCCCTAGAGTGATTATTGTGTCCGGCCTAAACCAGGGGAGGAATTTTTTTTGCCTTGGGTTTCACGAAAGGAACGAAGTCTTTGATGACATTCTCCAGAATCAAGTAGAAATAATCCACACCATCATCTGGAGACCCCACTTTTTTCCTAGTGGCATGTTAATGTTGCTTTTCTACTTGTTATATCAATGCAAGGTATGATTCCTCGGGGTGTAATTGGGGTAGTTATTCTAATACAGACTGGTGTTAAATGAAATATGCCAAAACTATTTGATTGCTGGTAGGGGGTGGGGTTTCCAAGTGAGGCTTTGATTAAAATGAGGCCCTTTAGCCCCTTGGATTTAGACTGGATTACAAATATAGGTCCCTTAGCTTAGAGGCCCTTTGTTATGTGGTTCTTGTAAAACTGAAAACTGATTGGAGAAACATTGTGCTTTGACCATAGTTTTTTTACAATTTTTCTGTTTGTGTCCTGATTAATCAGTACAAGAAATGCTAAGATGGAAAAATACTCATTTTCCTGAGAAAAATTATGGGAATGTAAAAATAATATCCTTCAGTGGAGAAATACTTGGCAGTCATTCTTATGACTCTAATTATTGGTGTGTGTGTGTGAGGTGTGTGTGGAATTAAGAATTATTTCAGAATCATTGACCCCCGTTTGTGATTTTCTCATTCGCAGCTGCCAAAGTGCAACGGGTGCCTGGTCCAGATGAGTATCTCATCTCACCAATCACTGGCGAGAAGATTCCAGCAAGCAAGGTCCAGGAGCATATGAGGATTGGATTACTTGATCCACGATGGGTTGAGCAACGTGATCGACAAATCCAAGACAAACTTAATCAAGAGACAGTTTTTGCTCAAGGTTGGTCATTATTTTTAATTTTTTCCATCCTGATGTGGACGAAACTTGTTCCCCTTACCTTTCAAATGGCTTAAAATCAATTGAAACGCACCTCATGTTCAGCTTTGTACGTATTTTTTTGGCCATGAATGACCTGTGGTACTTAATGCACATAAAAATTTTCAATTTTAGCCCGAGAAACAGCAACCGCATACAATACAGCAAAAAAATTACTGGAAATGTTTAGAAAAATTGGAAAATAAAGTAGAATGTGTGAGAATATGTAAAAAAAAATTCAGTTGTGTTCACTTCACTATCTTTCTTTAATCCTTATTGATAGGAAAGAATAGACTTTCATGTGAAAGTGGATTTGAAGTTGTTTTTAAGTATGTTATTATTTATTTAAGTATTGATAACAATAAGCAACTGGAAAATAAACTAAGTGAAAGCAGGATTCTCATTCAAATTTGGAATTTTGAGATTCTATAAAATTAGGATATTCGAATTACGGGTTTGGATTTGACCCATCACTCAGTGAAACCTTGATTTTATGCCCCTCGACTCTACATAGTTCATGATTTTGCCCAGTGATAGTATTTTTCCTGTTGGGAATTTCAATGGAAAATGGAATTTACATGGTTGCTTGATCTTATGCAGTTTTTTGATTTTTACAAAGTACCACTTCGGTCCTTTATCCATTGGCCATAGGAGATTGAGATTCACTGGCCTGCCGGAGTTGGCCATAAATTAAAAAGCCATCGATTGGCTGACTGCATGCTGCGAGGTCTTTTAACTTGCATAATTAATTAATGGCTTAAAAAATCCGAGGCAAAATCTTAATGCTTAATTTTGCTCATTTACGTGACATTATCAATCCGCCACCTCCTTCATGGTCACAGCTGCTAGCCCATTATCGCTGGTTACTGTAGAGAACTTTGCAAGGCATTAGATCAAATTCATTGGTGAAATTTTCCTCAAAATGGCAGCCCTAAACATCACCATGGCATTTACGGCTGCCAGGTCTAGGATATTATAGCTATGGACCTCCTTGATGACACTATGATTGGCCACTGTTGTGATTCTGTAAAAATTTACACCCCACACTTCACTACAGCGTAGTGTCTGGACATTTTTCCCAGAGTTAAATTTTCTAACACTGGAGTGAAGAATGCTCAATTGTAGGATATTTTTTCTCCTTTATCATGAAATCTCCAGATAGCATTGTCAACTTTCAGTATCGAAATGGAATTTAATTCTTCATAGATTTTAATTGGAAAGATTGATACCTCTCTTTCAGATTGATATACTGTCTGTACTAGACTGGTCATTTTTTCTATCAGTTATTTTGCCAAACTCAGGGATGTGAAGAAATATTCTGAGGATGCATCTTTGCCATTTTGCAGAAAATGCTGTATGAAATGCATCACTATAGGATGATTATTTGTATGGTCACAATCTTTTTCTTAGGAAAAACCCATTATATATGTATTTTGAATCAACATTTATAGTGATCCAATAGATTCTGATCACATCAAATTTAGATTTATTATATTGATTAAATAGGCACCTAGCTTTGGTAGGCATGAGACGTTTGTCAATCATCATATCCGGTCACAGTCTCTGACGGGTGCCGTTTTCAGTAAAATGGTTGCAGACAGAGGAAGCTGATATCGATAAAAAAACAACAAGTTGTACTGCACAATAGTTTTATTTATTACAATTTGTTTCAATGGGTGAGCATCACCATCTAGTATAAATGAGTTTGTACCATAAGACGATGCATGGGCAATCTCTAGGGAAATCTCTTTTTTGCAACCCTGATGACTAATTCTCTGTAGTCTGTCTGTATGCTAAACCTATTTGAAAGACTTCTAGCTGACCTAGTAAGTTGAAATCTGGCAGGAATATGAATTGTGGCTCAAGTCCAACTGGGAAAATAGTGAAGACCCTGAAACACCGTGTACCTCTAGATTGTTAACTTTCAGCCAAGGGAGAAAAGCTTAGAATTGATGCTAGAGCTTCTTTTTTTTTGCTAGTTTACATCACTTGCACTTGAGATATATGGTTGAAATTTATGTACCGTATTTCCCGGCCTGTAAGACGCACTGGCGCATAAGACGCACTGCGATTTATCAGATTAGAATTTACAAAAAATACGCCTTTAAGAAGCACTGTGATATATCAGGTTGGAATTTACTTAAAATACTTCGATCTGACAGAAAATTATCAAAGTTTTTTAATGATGACAATTTATACAAAGAAAATAAAACTGTTACGTTTAAAATAGCATGCATATAAATGTTTGATCATCATAAAACCCCAAAAATTCGTCATCACTCCTGCTAAAATCATTTATGCAGTCAATTTCATTGGAGTTGTCACTCTTGTCATATATAATGTCATCCTCACTCCCATCTAGCGCATTGCTTATTCCACAATTTTTAAACGATTTTATGATAGTCTCACTTTTAACTTTGTCCCAGGACACTTTCACCCTCTCACAAATGCTAGAGATTGACTGCCGTTTCATTCGTCCCGTCGGTGTGACGTCATGAGTTGGCGCCTCAATCCATTTATTCCATTCGTCCTGCATGAATCCCTTGAATGGCTTATTGACGGAAACGTCCAGAGGTTGCAATTGAGAAGTCAATCCTCCAAGAATCACAGCAAGATGCGTCGTCAGTTCAGATGCAAGGAATTTTGCTGACTCCATTATGTGAGCCTTAAACTGATCGCACACTAATGAAGAAGATGTCTTCTATGGTCCACCCGGACGCCTGGACCACACCTTCTGTAACCACAACTTCATACCATCTCCATCCATCCATCCTTTGGGATGAATATAAATTCCATATGGAATTGCACATTTAGGCAGCGTTTTTTGTTTGAAGATTAACAAAGGAGGGAGTTTTGAACCATCAGCAGAACATGCAAGAACAACAGTATAGCGCGTCTTCTCGTTACCAGAAGTCTTTATCATAACTGTCTTAGCCCCTTCAACATCCACTGTTCTATTTGATGGCACGCCAAATGTTAAGGGTACCTCACCCATATTCCTTATTTGCCCCATCTCAAAATACATGCTTTTTCTCAAGTTTATGAGGTATTTGTGGAATTCTATAACCTTTGTTTCGTATTCAAGTGGCAGTTTTTGGGCTATTGTGGTTCTGGTACGCATGCACAGACTGTTCCTCTTCATGAATCTCTCGCACCATGACGTTGTCCCAGAAAGATTGGCAATAGACATCGCTATCACTATCGCTTATTTTCTCGCTTCAATTAAAATCATTTTTTGGCCATTTAGGAGCACATTTACGTAAAGTTTTTTTATTCCTCTCTGCACTCACTACATCCATCTTCTGCTTCCTCCATTCTCATATCATCTTCTCAGTCAGAGGTGGGCCAAAACGCCTTTCAGCTGCTCTGTTTCCGTGTTTTGAAGCATAATTCATGACTTCAAGTTTAAAAGCAATACTGTACGACATTCTTCTCTCTTTAGATGCCATGATGGTGTTTTAATTTTCTATGCAATACTTTGTTTATCTGTATCAAAGCAGATATGCGCACGAAACTGGAAGGAACGTAGTACGCATTGAACGTCACTCACGCTAATGTTTGAGTGCCTCTAGACACAGAGTACATCAAAAGGGATACAATGTATTGACAGAGGGACAACTTCCTCGCCAGCCCAATGCTTTTGCAGCAGAACCACGAGTGAGATGAAACTAAAACTCACTATGTTACATAGTATACATGCGATTTACCGGGGAATTCTTTTAGGAAGTACTGGAACTACTCTAATGATTTCTACTCGCTCAAAATGTGGTGTTACCATCAAAATTTGTGATAAAGGCAACCATTTTCTATGCCATATGCGGGAGAAAATATTTCAAAGTATCTTTCCCGGCAAATTAGCTCGCGTCTCAGAGGACAAAGTTATACCCTTGGTGCATAAGGCGCAGACTGATTTTAGAGCACATTTTGGAGCTGAAAAAGTGTATCTTATGGGCCGGGAAAAACGGTAATTGGATGGCTGAAAGACTGCAGAACCAGTCACAAATGTCCTGAAAACAGCAAACAATTTCAAGGGGTTTTGTTGTACCCCTGATTGGTTTGTTTATAGCCTCATCAGAAATACATTGAACTTGGTGCTATGGCTTATTTTTGTGCTCTTTTGAATTACTTTTACTCAAAGCCAGTGATGGGTTGAACCCAAAATTTATTGAATTTCAATCTCCTTTTTTTTTATCAAATCCCAAATCTGAATATCTGAATCTTGCGTTCACAAAGCTATGAATATATGAAATATATATATTTGAAAACATATATAATATATATATTTAAAAGTAATGAAGTATATATTGTTAAAAATAAATTCAAATCCATTTGTACATCTTTTTGTTAACTGATGTCAGTAGTTCTAGGTTTTTTCATAATCTAAAATTAATTATTTTTTTGTTGAAAAGGAAATAAACTAAACATTCATTTTACAATGAAGTCCACTACTTTCTCACTGTAGAAGAAAGTTAGTGAAACAGACTAATTTTTATGTATTCTGGTGCATTCTGTTATTTTTAAACACTGTGTTTCAAAGCCTTTTTTTTGCTCAGTCGTCGGCTTTTGCTGTTTCTCTGGCTGAAATTGAAGTTTTTGTATGCATTTCCTGGCTGTTACTGTGGCTTTTGAAACCCACCTATGGGATATTATATCAGAATTTAGTGCAAAGTGGTGGAACAAAGTTCCAAACTGTGACTCCAGTTGTTTTTTATCGGATGGTTGTATTTCGAGTCCTTTTTGTGACGAGGAGCAAACTGCCTCTTTTCTGACTTTTGGCCTCCGAAACACATGCTGTAATATCTTAGCACCGCATAATACCAATTTATTGTGTTTCTTATGAATTTATATTTGATAGGTGTTTAGAAGCTTACCAATTACCAATCCTTAGGAAGGACTGGGCTAAATTTTCCTCATATTTGCAACGCTGAACCGTGGCATGATGGAACAACAAAAATGGTTTCAACCAAATTTTGCGATGAAATGAAAGTGATGTCTTACAATGAATTCTATGTTGGGGGTGTACTTTTCTGCTGCCTGAAACAAAATGAAACATTTGAGGTCTATTGGTTGAATAAGTAATGAAAATGTCTGGCATAATGATCTGTGCCGGGCATGTTGGCATACAAAATGCTCAGGAAAGTTATGAAGGCGGCATCATGCTTGAGCCTTGCGACACTTCTTAAGTGGAATTTGAATTGACTGAATACTATAAAATATCCACTGGTATACATGTTTTATGACACAATTAAAGTTCACCATAATAGTCCAACTTTGGAAGTGCAATGGTGTGGATATGGTAAATTTTAAAGTGAGATTTTGCACAATTTAACAGCAGATGATGTAGTTTACAGCGTTGTAGCTCATATTCCACCCACTCAATGGGATTTGTTCAAATCTTTCGGAGGATTCGGTAAGATTTGATTGAATCGTCTGATCATGACTGCATCACTATTCAAAATATGTATAAGGCTGGAATGTTTTGTCCTGGATGGCTAAAAGAATTGTTTTATAATACTTCTGATAGAAATTTGTGTTTTTAGCACCTAAACAGTTCATTTTTTCACTCTTTCAGCAATTATAAATTTTTACAATTCCATTGGCACTTGCAACTTGGGCATTAAATGGGAACTTAAGCCCAAGGCCTCAATGGCTGAGGTGACGTGATCACTGTGAGAATCGCAGTGGGATTTCAGTCCTGGTATTTTTTTCACTGCATCCTCCCCGTGGATGCTTAATGAGTGGCACAGCTATGATGTCAAATGTAGTACATACATGCATTATGTTGTCACATCATGGGTATTCTTTTTATCTTATGCATATATATTTTTCTTTTTAATTTTTTCCTTTCCCAGTTTCTATGGGTGCCCTCCTCTAGTAAGATTATAATTAAATTTTATTGTTTACTATCACGTAATGGTGAATATTGATGGGGTATTTCCATTGCATGAGAAATGAACAGCATTTATGTCATTGAAAATTAGTTATGCTTTGCATTCTTGATAATCTCGTCTAGGTATCAGGAGATGTCTTAGCAGATATGGGGGCCCTACTGTAGTTCTTTGTCACCGATTTCCAATGGTGCAATTAAGTCCTGGTCTAACTTGAAATGCGTGCATGAAAGATGTACTCAATGAACTTTCATGGTAGTAGCTCAATTGTCTCTCCAAAGAAATGGAAAACTTGGGCAATTGAATTGATGAAAATGGTAAACTAAATGTACCACATAAGATCATGGACATAAAATGACTTCACAAGAATATGCAATGACTTCCTAATTATTTTTTTATTAATATGGAGTAGTCTTTAGTCTATTTTTGGTAGAAATTTCAGGGATAACATTGATTGATAACTTATTATAGATAGTCATGGTATGAAAACTTGTAACAAAAAGAGTTCATATAAATTGAGAAAAGCTGAGTGATTGTTAAAATCACAGCCATAACTGAGAACCGAGAACCAAAGCGAAGAACTAAACCAGATTCAGTATTGGAAAAAAGTGGAAATGACCTAAATTGTCTAAATGTTATTTATTTCTATTTTAGGCTCTGCTATTGAGGCTAGTTTGAAGCAGTTGGCTGAGAGGCGAACAGATATTTTTGGTATTGGTGATGAAGAGACTGCCATTGGAAAGAAGATAGGAGAAGAAGACAAGAGAAAGGATGAAAAGGTAATTCAAATGAAGGGAAATTCCCCCAGAGTTTCATTTTTGAAGGATTGCATTAGTAGTTTGGATATGAAATAATAAGATCTACCCATGCTGTGAAGATGAAAATAATTGGTGTGGGTCGAGCACACTGAATTGAATCAAATCATGTGGAATTGCCATCAAATTCATTTATTATTGAAATTATTTGTAATATCTGTGCCATCTGTGGGAAAACAGGGAAACTTTATAGATCATGTCGTACAGGTGTCTAGGCCTATATATATGGTATGACTGTGGAAATAATTGGCACGTGCTGAGCTCTTATAATCTGATCAAATCATGTGGAATTGTCCAAACATTTATTTATTATTGTATTTATTTGTGCCATAATTTTCTGGTTTGTTTACCGACTGTATGCATAATGTAACCTAATTATTTGCTATTGCTATGAAATACTGAACTTTGAATTCATATTAAAGAAAGCTTATTTCTTAATACTAAAAATCACCATCTCCAGTGGTGAAGTAAGTTGAACCAGCCTGCATAAAATCTGCATATTTGTAAAAGCTGAATTAGAAAAATTTTAGAACATTATTTCCCAGCAGTACTGCCTGGTCATGTGAATTCCTCTACCTAGGTGAATATTTAATCAGTGTTTGGTTGCAAGCATAGATGTGAGTATGGATTCAAATGTGTCTCAATGCTATCTGCCATAGTAATTGCTCTGAGAGATATTAGAGAGATACACGATGAGTATATTAAATTTAGGTGATGTATTTTCACAGCAAAGCATAGTAAATTCATGAAGCAATTATATCTATTGTGAAGAATATTATTCAGCTGCTTAAGGTTTGGAAGGAAGTCGGCTCTAGGTGGATAATTCTTCATGAGGGCAGTACAAGAAGTTCCCTTAAATCGTAATGAAAGTGCTTTTTAAGAGTGGGTTAAACATGGGTGGCATTGGTGGCACTCATTAGCCGGGAAAGTCTGAGCTCTTTGGTTTGATTCGAGGTGAAATGTTTTTCCTTGGCAAATCCTCCATAAATGATTGGTTTATGCGTGTGTTACATTCATTGGCATTCCATGTGACAGGTGACATGGGATGGACACACGTCAAGCGTCGAAGCGGCAACTCGTGCTGCCCGGGCAAACATAACGCTGGAGGAGCAGATCCACCAGATCCACAAGGTGAAGGGGTTGCTGCCGGACGAGGAGAAGGAAAAGATTGGACCAAAGCCGAACACTGCACGGCCTGGTGGCATGTACGGGGGGGGACAGCCTCAGGTGTCACAGCAGCAGGGTGCCAAGCACCACCTGCACTCCATTGCCCCTCCGCTCATGGGGGGTCAAGGCCCCTCGTCCAAGGGGGGCAAGGGCGGGCCCCCGCCCATGCTCGCCCCCAAGCCCCTGCTGGGCGCCACGCCCCCCAACGCCCCTCCGCCTCCTCCCTCCGTGGTCCCTCACCCTCCCCCGCCTCCCAATGCTGCCCCCCCCACGGCACCCAGCGGTGTCCCCCAGCCACCCCCACCAGTCGTCCCACAGCCACCCCCCTCACTGGTGCCGCACTCTCAGCGCATGGCACCCATGCCACCTCCTCCACCGGCCGGTGCGATGGTGCCTCCACCACAGCAGGGCTTGATGATGGTGCCACCCATGGCTCCACAGCTGCGCCCTCCACCTCTCATGTGTGAGTTACTTGGAAATTTCTTGTCATCATGTTTTACGCAGATTGTTCGAGAAATCATGCGAGTTTTGTGGTCTTGTGGAGAATGCAATTGTAATCGGTGTCATGGTAAGGATGTGAGGACTTGATCTAATCTGTGTATTCCATCGATGCTAGATTTGATCAAATCCTTCTGAAAAGTATTCAAAAACCTGTTTGCATGGGTGGCATATGCGATGTGTCTCTGTAAGTCCAATGGTTCAATATTCTTTACAGAACAATCGATTTGGACCTCAGTGTCATTTTATTTCATAACTTATTAATAATTAATTAATTGCGGATACAGTGCAGCCTGAATTAAATGAGAGCACATGTATTCGGAACATCTCTTGTTTTATTGAATGGTTGTGTTGATTGGCAAGTAGTAATTTTATGCCATGCAACAAATCCCATTGCTTTACAAAAATACAAACAAGTTTATCGTTTTGATATCAGCTGTTTACTAGTCCTGTTTATACATCTTATAAAGCCTTTTTTATTACTTACAATAAGTTGAAAATGTTATCATATAAATTTAAGAAATGCATTGTTACCGTCTCCTCCCCCATCTTGTGAGGGCTTTCAAGGAAGGTTTCTCGGTCGTTTTGAATTGTAGGGACAAGTGGCAGTGAAGTAAATTGCCAGTGACAATTCTCTTCATCAATCCACTCAAGCACTCTACATTTTGATTTTCTCCAACCTTTTGGTATTCAATAGAATAATTATAGGTTTGCATTGTAAAGGCCTATCTCAAATCTAGGATCATTGTCTAGGATTACTGCCTGGCGGTTGACTGAAGCCAAAGGATGGGGTTATGTTCCGCCTGTATTCAGAATTTTCTTGTCCATTATGGTAACAATGAAGTCTTTTTACTGCCCATTAGTACATTCTTTCTTCCTTGTATAGCATTATTTTTCAGCTCCTGTGAACTTCCGGCTTTACTACTCAATGTGATGCTCTTCTCCTTCCTGATCTATCACAGACTGGAGTACACCAATACCGTCTCCTGAAGCATCTGTCTGTAGTATGAGTTCCTCTGGGAAGTCCAGAGTTGGCAAAACTGGTCTGCTGTTGACATTCTGCAGCTCATAGAATATTTCCCCTTTGAGATTTGTCCCTTGTCAGCGATGTCAATTGAGCTGCCATATGAGAAATTTGGAATATATTTTCTGTAGTAGCTGAAGATTCCGATGAAAGCCCTTACATCTGTCTTAGTTTCCGGCATGGGAAAATCAATTATTGCTTTCACCTTTAGTTTACTGGGAGTCATTGTCCCCTTTCTCACCACGCGTCCCAAATGCTTCACAATATTTTGTGAGTAACAACACTTGCTTGGTTTCTATGTGATACAAGCTTGTTTGAATCTACTCAGTCCCTCTCACAAATGGATGAGGTGTTCACACGAGCTTTATGAGAATGCAGCAGTATCATCTAGTAGCTTCTGATTTTTAATTAAGACAGTCTGTGAGAGCACAATTTCTGTTTTTAACTCTCAGTAGTATTAGTATCCTTTAATCCAGAAATTCCTTCTTCTTTTTGTTCTAATGTCAATTCAAGGTCAGTATATTTACTTTCAAGTTCCTTTCTCACTCAGCACAATCCAAATTCACTTCTTCATAGAGCAGCCTCAGAATTTCCCGGTTTTTCTTTTGTTTCGTTATGTAAAGTTTCCAATTCACTGTTCGATCACACACTCATGTCCATCTCTTCTTTTGCTGTGCTCAATTGACATTTTAAGACCTCAAGCTACATTTTTATCCATTTGAGCAAATTTTCTTTCTCTGATTATGAGCTTGTTAAGCATTGCACTTTCTTCTCCACAGTACTCAGCTTAGGATGTTGCTCCTCCTCTCTTACATGTCTTAAATACTTGTTTCAGCTAATGTTTCTTCCCATTCAGCTGCATTTCCATTTTATGCTAGCTAGTGTGGTATCCAAATGTGAATATTGTTTGTTAACTCTAAATGTTTTGAAATACTGAAAACAGTTATAAGACATTGTATAAATGGTGTCGTGTTCCTCACCTTTGATCTGAATGCTAAAATAAGGATTCATTTGGCTCCTTTTAGGGGGTAGTGCTCTCTGTTGTAGTCTGTAGTGCTCTCAAGGTAATATTTTTTCTTGGCCATATGCCCTATACCGGCTATTTTCAAATAAACACCTCTTATTTAGATATATTTTGTTTTCCAGATAAATTTAAGGCTCTCCTGGCTACCAGTACTTTAAAAATATGCTTTAAAAATTAAAACATTACATAGTCTGAAAAATTATGTTGGCCAGTTGGAATGCTTCCTCAAATTCTTTCTGTAAAATATCTTCTCCTAGTTCTTCCTCTTCTATTTCTTCACTTGATTTCATTACATTATCTAATAATGGTTTTCCTTGGTAAAGCTCTTCAATACGTATATTCTTTCCATCTCTTTAATGCATCGTCTCCAAACAGCATTTTGCCTTCTCTGTTCTCTATCATATCGAAAGATTTTTTGTTTTGTTTGTTGAAAAGCTGTTTTGCTGTTTTATAGGCTATGTCGGTTTTCCCTTTGTTCATATTTTCTTCTACTTCTTTACATATGTTATTGAGGTAATTTTCTTTGGCCTTCCTAGATTCTCTGTTGATTTGATTCCTGAGTTTTCTGTATTTGGTTCTACTCTGCTTGTCAAGGGAATTCTTTTTAATTCTTCCATCTTCTATGAGAATAACTATTTCAGGTGTTATCCATTATTTCCTGTTTGCAGGTTTAACTTTACCGACAGATTCTTCAGCTGCTTTCTGTGTACTGTTTTTAATCTGTATCCATTCTTAATTTGCGCCTCCATGTGTAATAAGTGCATAAGCTATCATTGTTTTGTCAGATTTTAGATTATCTCTATTCCATGTCTTATTAAGTTTTTTCTTTAATCGTTTGAGCCTAAGTAGACAATTCGTTATGACTAGAATGTGATTACTGTGTATATCTGCTGATGGGTAGCTTCGGCAGTCCATGATTTGATTCCTAAAACATGACTTAACTAGGATGTAGTCAATTTGTTGTCTTCTGATGTCTCCTGGAGCTCTCCAAGTGTATCTTCTTCATTTATGATGGCTGAATAATGTATTTGCCACGACTGACTTGTGTTTCTTTTCACACTCGTTTGACATTCCACTTTCACAAAGTTGACTTTTCAGTGCTGCACTTAATTCAGAGATGAAATCTTCAAAATTTAATTCCTTCATCCTTCCATTTTCTGTCTCTGAAACTCCTTTAAATACCCCAACTAGAAGTGGTTTCTTAGCTTCTGTGTTGTATCTCCCTGGTTCTACTTAAAAAGTCCAATATTCAGAGTGGTTGCTGCATATCTGTGCTTCTGGACTGCAGTTGTAGAGATAGACAGGGCATTTCTTCTAGAACATCATATATCATTGCCAAATTTAAAAAAGAGTTTGATAACGTCTTAGCTAAGCTTTCCGTGATTTTTCTTTTTGTGGCATTTCGTGATAAATCAAGGCAATCGAAACAGGCATTCAGCGTAGGATAAGACCTCCATACAGCTCTAATTGTTCAATAACTGCTAGCTACCCTACAATTATCTAAAAATCTTCCCAATTTTCAGAAACTGTGTACCTAATTCCTCTGCCGCAAGCGTCAGTTCATTTTAATTCCTTGGAGATTGACTAAAATGTGAGTACAACTTAACCAACAGAAATTTCAAACTATTTACTGCCTTTATTTTATCAATAGCATCACTTATTCTAAGTTCCAGTCTGTGACTTAATCAATGCCAAAGGAACAATTTAGGATACTTTTCTTTTAACTTCAGTCCTACACCTGCTTTTCTGCCTAACTTGCTCCATCACTAACAAAAGATATCCAGTGTTTTGTAAGTAATCTTCTATGTGACTTCAAACAGTTCTACAATCCATCACAAATACTTGAAGAATTCTGCTTTTTTAGTTCCACAAGATCGAAAGCACATTCTGGATCATCTTTCATACATACATGCAAATACACTACTAAAGCAGTTTGCTTGGTTATTGCCATTGATTAGCACCGCTATTGTTTGAGTGTCACTTCTTATGTTATTTACAATACGTTTATGAATCGTACCAGGTATTAAGTTCAGTACCTTTACTGTTATATTCCTTGAATGCAATATTACACCCATGTTGATACCGTTAAGTTTTTGAAGTTCAATTACACTTTCAAAATCTGAAAATGGTCTTTTGCTCTTCGCAATGCAGTACAGAAGACATGAACATTACATTTTGTAATTTGGACATCAATATCTTCTATTTTCTTTTCAAAAATCTTTTCCTATTTAATCTCTAGTATTTTCTCAGCATGCTGATGGGCTTTGGAATCTGAGTGACTCTTAATTTTATTTCTAATCGATGCTAATTAAACATCCCTTCTTCCATTTTCTGATGGAATTGCCTCCTCTTTAAATGTTCACACTCCCTTTTCTTTCCTTAAATTTAGGCACTTAACAGACCGGCAAACTTTACAGCCTGATTTTCCACCTTCAGCCGAAAGCCAAGGATACATTTCCTGTTTTTCCTGCCATTGCTTTAATGTTCAGACTTTAGGATTTGCTATGGCCACTGTTGCAGTTGTCACTGGAATAGGAACAGCACTGTTTCAAGTTTCTTTAACACCCTGCAAATAAACCTGTGCAATGGATCAGCAATTAATTAAATTTCCATAAATCCTTCCTGTTATGTTTTTGTTACTTACGAGTCACAAAATTCCTTTAGAATTTACCACAATAACCTCTTGAAATTTAAATTATATTATACAGTGCACAAGAACTTATCAGATCATGCACTTAAGAAGCCCCTGGAGATAATACTCGTTCTGGGGTCTTCTGCGAGTTATTACTGGTACTCGTTGATTTTGGATTGGAAAAAAATTGCAGATATCTCCAGCAAGATTTTGTTTCATGACAGTAATCACTAAGCACTCTTGATTTTCAAATGGTGTTGAAATGCAATCATCATGCACACAGTGTTACTGCTTGTCATCCAAAACTCAGAATGATGAAATGCTGGTGCTACTGGGAAGCGGAAGTGAATTAACATGTGAAAATGGCCACAGAGCGCAAAGGCTAGGCAGGCAAGATAGTGCCACCAGCATCAAGAATTGAATCAGTATAATCAATGTCAATTCCAATGCTCTGAAATGATTATTGACCTGTCTCATCAACTATTTTTATGCTCGAAAATTCTTAGTCTGCAATATTTATATTTTAAAATGTTAGTTGCGTATGAGTTCGACTTGTCTTTTGCCCATGCGGCCTGTCAATTTTTTGAAGCTGGCCATATGCCATATGGCCACTGGTCTTCTGGCATAAGGTTCTAAAAATAAGTACCTTTTTTGCAAAGCAGAAAAAAATCACTAGCGCTCTACTTTTCGAGTTGTCTGTTAGTATAGTTTTCAGCATATAAAAAGAGTTTCAACAAATTAAAATTTGTAAAATGCTGAGGTTAAACAGTGGTTATTAGAGTGCATCACCGCTTGTGTCCAATTGCTGGAAAAGAAGGAAGCCATTATTAATGCCTAAAAGATTCAAATTAAACAAGTTTTAGAATGTACTGAAATGGGATACGCCTGTTATCATCTGATTTTTTTAAATGGATTTATTAAACAACTTTTACAATCCACACTGGTCAAAAGCAATGGCACAATCCAGATTTCGATGCTGAAGCATCATCATCAGGTGCTCAATGACTAATTTTAACTAATTTACTTCATTTCCTTGGATTGGAATATCATTTAGCACCTGATGATGATGCTTTAGCGTCGAAATCCGGATCGTGCCATTGCTTTTGATCAGTGTGGATTGTAAAAGTTGTTTAATAAATCCATTTTAAAAACATGGAATTCCAAAAAGTTTCTACTTTTGGCATTTCATTTGTTATCATCTGAGTCCAAGGTGCTGTACTGTCTTTTAATGTCATATAGAAGTTTCATTGTGGTCACACGCTTTTATGACACTCATATTTTTTTCATAATTCTGTGCTGTTAATCAGGCCTACAAAATGATTTTTGCATTTTTAGTTTGGTTTAATGATGTATTGATACTCCAAACTTAAAAGAGTATTGTTTTCGGGTATTTTAAGAAGTGGTGCACAACCCCATTACAAGAATAACAATTAAAATAGGGTTTATGGGCAAGGCATGGAAGAACTGGATCACACGGAAAAAATTGATGGACGGCTAATATTCTGATAAGGACATTGTGGCCATTTGCCAGTTAGTTATCTGAAACAGAATCAGTTGGTCTGAGAATGGAATCATCACAAGCTTATAATGCGTGTACTCATATGCTGGCATGAGTCATGGCATATCCAGGAGTGATGGAGTGAACATGAAGTCCATACATCCCTCACTTTTCCCACCAATGATTAGGGTACAATGGTGGGCTCTGTTGTGAGGGGATTATGCTGATTATAATGGTGGCTCATGTTTAGTTGGACACCAAATTTTGCCTGAGATAATGATGATTTTTTTGCGTGTCTTGGCTACTGTTGGACCTGATTGTCTGACCCTGGGTTGGACTATAGATACACCTCTCTTCCATATTTGTGAGAGAAACAAGGCAATGCAAGACTTGCCCTCCCTTGTCCTTTTTGATTATCTTCTTCATTCCACCCTATCTTTCAAATCACCTTTCAAACTATATTTGTGGTGGAATTAAGGTAGTATGATTAATTGAAGCAGATATTTAATGGCCTCAAAAACTATTATTCCTGATGAAGTCTTCTCGGGTTTTCCACCATGTCAGGTCGTTATGGGCTGATGTTTCGATGGCTACCTCACTGCTACCACTGCCATCGTCCTCAGGGATGGCGATGGTAGCCATCGAAACGGCCCATAATGACCCCACCCGGTGGAAAACCCAAGAAGACTTCATCAGTATAATATGCCAGGAAAGAACTAAATCAGTAATATTCCTGTTTAGCAGGGACCAACAGGATTTGTGTCTAAATTATGAACTGTTCATGGGTATAAATGTGTTTTCCCTGTATGTATGGATAATTAAAGTTACTCATTCCATTAATTTCATTATACTAACTTCAATTGTTGGTTCTCATAGCTGTCCAAGGGCGCCCAGGTTTCCACGTGCCACCCCAGGGGTTCATGCCAGGCCCGGTGTCGGCAGCCGCTCCACAACAGCCTCCACCACCTCAGCAGGTGCAGCCTCCCCCTCCTCAACAGGTGGGTGTCAACTTAACGCTGATGAACCTCTGCATGCACTTGGGTAGCAGTAAATCAACTAGGAATATATATACAGTAGAAGGCCATTATTGTGAGTTCGCACAAAATACAAAAAACTGCTCGTTATACTGCACCCTCAGTATGGCTGTCCAGCTATTTTTTCAATGCGAAACCCAAACAAAATTTCAAAGTTCACCAGGGTAAACTTTGAAAAGGAGAAGGGTAAAATTGTCAACTAGTATCCGAATTATTTGTATTTGGAATTTTCCACGCACTGCAAAATCTCTGGTGACATTTAATGGGAAATTCTCATTGAACTATCATGGGAAAAATTTTGCATATTGTGGTCAAATGTTATCGAAGGTATTTGTATATAACGGTCAAAGGTGCCACATGGAAGTGGTTGATATACTGGAGGGTAATAGTGAATGAGAAAATTTTAACTAATGAACATAAGTATGTAGTGCTAAATCATTACTGTTATAAAAAGTAGGAAATCTTGTTAAGTTGATCGGGAATTGAGAATGTATTTCAGAATTGGGTCTAAGTAGCACCTCTTGCGGCCATTCCAGACATAATGAAAAGTAAAGAAAACTTTGTAATTCCACATAAATATGCATTGCTTCTATGCTTTTCCTACCTTACCTCCCCTACTACCTCAGATTACTATGTTTTCACGGACGCACTGGAATTCCCCCTCTTCCCTTCCACCCGACCCACGCGTCACCTCCGCTTCCTTTCCCCCCCCCCCTTTCTTTTCTTTTGTGACATGTAAGCATAGAAATTCCTAATCCTCTCCTTCATCCTTGACTCTATGCTCTTAAACCCATTCCCCACCTCCTTGGCCAAACTCCGCCCCTGGGAATTCCACCCCTTAACCCACACCTCAGACCGTTGTGTTATTGGGAATTTTGATTTTGAACTCGTTTTGTGTACGACTATATATTCTCCACCTTCTGTGCAAATTGTACCAGATGATGACGCGCCACGCCGAAACCTAATACAATAAATATTTATGTGGAATTACAAAGTTTTCTTTACTTTTCATTATGTTAAGTCGATTCCATGAAGTCACGCCCGAGACAACGAATTATTCCAGACAGCTGTAAAACGTAGTCCTAATTTTTTTTACATCAACATAGTACTGGCATCAGTGGAAGAAAATCGGAAATATTACGCTCAATACTAGGGAAACGAGGAGGGTTCAGGATTACTCTATTAAATAACGTGGAGTGAGTCAAACTATATTTTTTTGATATTATGACCAACAGTGGCAGAATTATCACTCGCAGTAATGGCTTTCTCACTATAAGCTACCCTCGTAATAATGGCCTTCTACTTTATCAGCAAGTAAAAGAAATAAGCCCTTAGGACAATGCTTCTTTTTGGGATCCATTTAAGAGGAAATTGATTTATTTTTACTTTGGCAGGCAGATTTACAATGGAAGTGAATTTACAGAAGATGAGCATTTTATTAATATTTTAAAATACATTTTCAATTAACCTTTATGTAACTAAATACATTCGTGTGGTATTCCTCAAAATGGTGTGGGATAACCTTACTTGGTGCTCTTCCTACTTAGTAATGGTGTGAGTGGATACATCTTTCTCAGAACACTATCGACACGCAAGGAGGTTACCCTCCACAAGCCAGTCCTTATTGCCCTCCTCCTCCAAGCCCCCAAGTTGCCCCTGTGGCTTGGGGGCTTGGCCCTTCAGAAAGGGATGAGGTCCCTTCCTTGAAAACTTGCTTCATCAGAGCCTGCCGAAAGTCTGATGAGTCATCTGGCCCCCTCAAGATGTAAAACTCACATGGCTGTGGATGGCATTGACCTTACAGTGGTGGCCATAGAGCTTTTTTGTCCACTTCCAGTAGCGATGATGGCTCATTCCCATTCTTTCCCCCAAACAATGCCCTCCTCAGGAGACACTGGGGCCTCTTGAGGGGAGGGCATTACATCACTAGGTGCCCATTTTTGGCGACAGTTTTTAGGCTTGCATGAGCGCTTTCAAAACCTCTTTTAGAGTTATATCTGAAAATTTTTTACTTCCTGTATAATGGATGCTGCACCACTATTGGGTATATGGTTTGACTATGGAATCCTCTCTCTCTGGTCAGGGGAAACAGAAGTAAATTTGCAGATTTGGAGGAACATACCCTCATAAGTTTTGGTGGAATTCACATACAATAGGCATGTGCTCACTTGTCAAATACTTTTTCTCCCTCCTGGTTGGAAGATCATTGTAAGCTTGTGAAATCTTTTATTTTTTTAAGAATAATTTTTGATGCAATGAATTAGATTGGTAAGTTTCATGCGGGTTTAACTTTTTGTCTTGCAGAGTGTATTGAAGCATGTGGAGGCTGATGAAGAGCCTCCCACTAAGAAACTGCGCTCAGAAGAAACTCTGATGCCGGAGGGAGAGTTCATGGCAAAGAACCCGGTGAGTTGAAAGCATGGTCGTTATTTTGCTTCTTTGATTGAGATTGGTGTTTGTTCAACCACTCACTGACTAGGCATGAGTATCAATTTTGTAAACTTGGTGTGTTCCTTCTGACAAAAAGCAACAATTGCCTTCAAGATTGAGAATGTTTATTTTCTATGATGTCCTCTTGTAATGTTTGCACTTGAACAATGAACATAGAAAATTGCTTCAATGCAAGTGATCCATTCATCACCTGGAATTTATTCTCATTAAAAAGAGGGGCAGGGCATGTGGTAGTATTTTGATCATACGTAAGGCCAGGGAACCTCTAAAATCAGTGTTTCAAAAAATCAAGCTTCCTTGCTAATAAATCTTCACTTGATCACTGCCACTTGTTGTTTATAGAGGCTGTGAATCTCTCCTTTTATATCCACAACCAGGTTTTTTTGGCCTCATTTATGAGATGTAATTTTGCTCTCACAGGGTACAGTTACAATTTCACTTTGGAATTCCTTTTTTTGCAGTATTTGAGCTCCATCAAACTGGCTTACTCCTCTTGTGTGAGAGGAAGGCCCCCATTCAACAAACTCTGTGACATGTTTTCACCATGTAGCTTCATGTATGTACATAATTGAAAGCAGCCATGTATCATTAGCATGACAATTGTTGCTGTAAATACGTGATTCTGAAACTTACTGCGCCGATGTTGAAATGGCTTAGTGGCTCCCTCAAAGTCCTTGTGGCGGCTCTCTGAATACTATGTAGAGGTTGAGTGCAGCACAAATCTGTGCGACTCTGTGTTGCCTCTCATGCGGTACATAAACTTAAATACTTTTTCAAGTGGTGACTCTGTTAAGTCTTTCTTCGTGATTTCTTCTTTCGTTGTTGACCCAGTGGCAACAAGGTAAAGTCCTTGCCTGCCAATCCATGGGTCGTGGGTTCTTCTTGATCTTCCTTGATATCACCATTTCCAAAACTAGGAGATGCCGGGATTGCAATGTTTTTGAAAAAGGACTGCCTTGCACTTAAGACTCCAGACATTACTCATTCAAGAAGTAGTCTGCATTCCACTTCATGTTCAATGGGTTATTAAGAATTCCGCTCCGCAAAACCAATTTTGATATGGAATTGGAAACAATTAAGACCATTGCTTCAAAAAATGGCCATGATGTGGAAATGATTTATACAATGCTGTTGGAAAACGTTCCATCAGGAAGCAAAACCTGCTGCATGGTGTAGGAACTGAAGTGATATGTGGTCCGATGCCGGTGTACTCTCCCACACTTTGAGGCTGAGAGGAATAGTATGCGCCAACTCATGGAATTACCCATATTTCAGTTAGCCATACATTTTGGGAGGAAGGAAGTGGACGCAGGCAGGAGGATTCATGTTTGCTGGACTGTATGGGGTAATCAGCTAGGTGCTGATCAACACGATCCACATCCCCCATTGTATCATTATAGTCTACCACCACCACTGGTTTCACTTTTCTCTCCCTCTTTTAGCTACCCTTTTCACTGCATAATTGTGGATAGTTGTCAAAAGAGTCACCTCCCTCTTGTCTTTCTACCGTGGAACCATAATTTTCCCTTTCAGAAATAGCTCTGAGCTTGTTACATCATACCATAAGCTTTCGCTGCCACTGCTAGATCCGGTGTTTGGTTCCAAAGAATCACTGGCATAGCTGTTTGTCTCGATAATGATGAAATCAATCAACTCATCATCAACAAAGAGCTCAAAATACTTCCATGCACTTGAGTCCGGAACTAGATGAAAATGTATTGAAGAATCATCCGAGAAGGGAAACCTTTCTGGTGCTGGAGGAGGATTCGATGGAGAAATTTTATTACATTCTTATCCCTGAGGAGGAGCAGCTTCATTGTCAGTGTCAGAGGTTGTTTTCCCAAAAATACTTGATTCCAAACCAGCGTCTTCAATCTCTTATTCTTCTGAACCACTGTCCGCCGAGTATGATTCTTCTCTTGAATTCATTGTACAACTACGTGATGCAGAACGCCCCACAACAGCAGTCATCCTCAGCAAAAATAGGTAGTTGTCACAAAATATTCTTTTTCACATATGAAGTTATTTCAAACCAGAGAATTTAGATGGAAAAAATGTGTGCGCACTCCAAAACTCAAAGAAAAATAGACTGACATTCATTTGTCAAACGACAAGGGGGCCTAACCTCCATGTGGAAGGGATTTCACACCAACGTGCAAAGTCGTCTCCTTTACCCATTGTGAAAATTTCTGCAACTTGTCCCAACGAAAAAGGAACAGATTACGCATCTGCGGTAGTCCACAGCCCTGTGCATCTTCCACATAATGGCATTTCAACGTCGGGAAGGCTTTGTATTTGCCGGAGCGCCTGGGATAATACTATTTTTGTGTTCCCAATAGCACCAAACTGGTCGTTATTCTTGGGGATGAAATGCAAAATATCCTAAAAGAAAGGACAAACTCGATCCCGCAGTGTTTTCAGATGCCAAATCGCTTAGTTTGGATTCATTTTTACCCTTGAGCTCTTCACGCAAAAAGCATTTTACCACTCATTACATTTTCCATGAACAGATAGGTTCAATGAGTAATCTCTAACGTAAAAAACATTTACAAGAAGGAGAATGTGCGAATAAATAATATAGAACATGAGATGCATAGAAATTCACACAGAGCATAGAAAGATTCATCAATTTCTAGAGAAATATTTTCTTCTAACTACATTGAAACACACCAGAGTGGTGAAAATTACCATGTTTGTGAAATCACCATTTTTCTAATGCCAACATACCATCAAAAGATTTCAATCGCCAAAGATTTTGGTGGAAAACAATATAATCAAATTCTTATTAGCAGTGAAAGAGAATAAAGACGAAAATAAATATTTACTAAATTATTAATTGTGATGAAAAGTTTTTTTTAATGCAAAAAGGAAGTTTTTTATCCTAAAGTTGTGAAAAGTTTCTGTCAAAAATTAAAAATTTAGACCTTTCATATTGTAAAAAAAGGTTGCCAAACATATCTAAGCATTAGTTTTATCAATAATGGTTTGGAATAGTAATAAAAACTAATACAATTCAATGAGATCGTAACTAACAACTGGGAAAAAATTTACAAATGGCATATGGCAAACATGAGTCTATGCTGTCAAAAGCACTCAAGGTGGCAGGGACGTTAACTACCAGCATCGTTCGGAAATATCCGGGCGGAAAGAAGAAGGAACGGCCATCATAGACTTGCCCGGAAATATATGGGCGCATCAGGGAACGGTACGGCTACGGTGCCCGAAAATTTCCGGGTGGGTCAGGGAAGCGGTTAAGAAGTTTTTCTGAGTTATGAGTTGCAGGCCCATTGCCTCAACCCCCTTCCAGGAGGATCATCTTCTTCTAGGTTTTCTCCTATTGGTGGATTGCTTTCACTTCAGCTAAGGATTTCCTCCTCCTCCCCCTCTTTGGTCCACAAGTGGTATTTTATTTCCCACCTACCCGCTAGTCTAGCAGGATGCACACTGGTGAGGGCTTTCCCCTATCCGCCACCTGGGGGCGTGCTCTCTAAGGGTTACAGGCTCCCCCGAGAGTCAAATATGATTGTGTCTTCCCTTAATGGAGGGTGAACGCTGTTCATTGTGCACTTCAACATGAAGGGAACAAAGGGAGAAAGAGCAAAGAGATGATTCTTAGTCAGGTTGTCATGGAATGCATGTCTGCTAACAAACGGCCACATAACTTAAGGGCACTCTACAAGGGAGAATCTATAACTAATGTGTCTCAAGGTAAGACTTAGAGAGTGGTATGCATTTGCAAGTGGCGCAGGGTCTTATCATCCAGGGGCAGCCTTCTTGCTTTGGCAATGATTTTGTAGAGTGCAATGGTAGCATTGTAAAATGCCTCGCTCTCAAATCTAGGAGCTTGGAAATGTTGAAATTCTCAAATTTCATGACCTAGAACGGAGTGGAATGTCTTTTAGTGTGTACTTATCATAATCCAAAAATGACAGCACTCATAGATACCTGCTATCATATGCCCCTCCCACTTTGCTCACAGTCAGGATTGTATTCATTAAATTCTTTTCCCAAAGTGTCACTCTGTGTCCATGATTGTAAATAAATTTCTGGTTAAAAAATGCTAGCTCATGCTGTTTTCTTAGCCGATTTTCATCTTTTCGGTACTTAACCCTTTCATTTTCATACACGTGACAAAAATATCTTTAAGAGAACAACCCTTTCTCTCAACTGTGCAGCTGTGATTTATTTTATGAAAATGAATGTATACATTCTGATTGCTGGACCTTGTACGATTAATGCGCTCTTTGATTCTCCCTCCATTCTCTTAAATGGTTGAAGTTATTACTACTGACTTGCCTCTGATATTAAGTGCAAAATGGGTCAAGTCTACGTTTGTATATCCATAGAAAGGTGTTTTCAAGATTATTTTGACGTGATAATTTTGCTTCTTAAAAAGTGCCAAAGAAATTTTCCAAATGTGCATTATCTATGCAATTATTGCGGTAGTGGAACTTTTAATTATGTGCTATGTATTAGGTGTGCATTATTTAACAGCAATTGTGGTAGTTCTTTTTAAGTGTATTGCACTGTTTAACTGACAGTGTCATACGGTACATAATATCAAGTCTGAGGTGAGTGTGTGTTTTGGTGTAACGTGTTATGGCCTCTTTATTTCAGAGTCCAGTGTCGCTGAAGGTTGCCATTCCCAGCATGAGTGAGAAACCCGAGTGGCGCCTCAAGGGCCAGCTGTTGTCCCTTACTCTCCCTCTGACGGACACAGTTTCTGTGATCAAAGCCAAAGTTCACGAGGAGACAGGAATGCCGCCTGGAAAGCAGAAGTTACACTGGGAGGTATTGTATTTCATGCTAATCATCCTGAAAAGAGTGAAACTGGGGTTGCAATCATATGAAACACGTGTGTAATTACAGTAGAGTATCAATAATCCAGACGTCAATAATCCGGACCGTTGAAAATCCGGATTCACATCTGGCGAAAAATAAGTTTAAGTGAATACGAAGAACGTATTTGTCAAAAGCGTTGATGCGAGTCTTGGCGGGGTCGTCAACTGCTACAATGTAATGATTCATCAAAATACTATGTAATAAGTTCATATTAATTAATGGTTTTGTGTATCTGCTCTAATTATTTTACTTCAGTACTAAAGTGAAATACTGTTTTTATGGGTTTTACCAGTTTCTTGATGTTTAAGGTATCAAACAACCTTTTTTTGGTTCTGTTCGAAGATCCGGACTATTTGATAATCCGGACTGGGTCCGGTAACAATGGATCCGGATTATCGACGCTCTACTGTAGGTGCAGGAGGGACACTCTTAAACCATAATTTCAAAAAATGCCCCATGAAGTAGTTAAGTGATCAATAATCATTTCCCACAATGATGAGATTACTCTCCGTGCACAATGCTTGGGTTGGCATTATTTGAATCACGTGACATCCATGTGGCATCAATGGTAGCACAAGCACTCTCTCTTCACTTTGCCCATTGCAAACTGTCTGATCATCCATCCATGACCTATGGTGTGTACTAGGAATGTGCAATCACCAGATTTTTACGTGAGTCAAACTTGAGTCAAACATTGCTATCAAAATTGAGTTTCAGGTCGAGTTTAAGCATCAATGCCACATTTTGTTGACAAGGGAAAATAAAATCCTTTAAAGCCTTGTTTGATTTAAGATTTATTTTCTACTTCCCCAAGTCACATTAATGCAATACAACTTGTACTGATCTACATCTCATACTATCCTGCAAACCACTGGGTGGGCATGTGGCAGGGGGTGTTAGGTCACCAGCCATGTAAAGATGTAAGGTTTTGGGAGGTGAAATTGTGATGGGAGTGTATTTAATAGAGATCAGTTTTTATTGTGGTCGCTTATTGTACGAGGAAAGAACGAGTTTTTCTACCTATATGTTCGGCAGTGTATCTCTCTTATTTTATCACATTTGTCAGACCTAAAGATATAGTGAGGAGTCATGATTATATTCTCTATGTCATTCTGAAACACCCAAGTTCTGAATTCCCCTAGCAACCTAAGCCTATTGTGTAGCCTCCGAGGCTCTAGGGGCTCCCACCTTAATCCCTCTAAAAGTTGTGAAACACTATGTTCGCTCGTAGCAATTTTTAACAAAGTGTACTGCTTTTCCTTGTATTTTATTAATTATTTTGGTTAAATCGTTATGACCTGGGTCCCAAATGCTCATGGCATATTTGAGATGTGGCCTAACCAGAGTGAAATAGTATCTCTCTTTTACGTTTTTATCCGAGGACCTTCCTATTTTAGTAAAATCTACCTATAGCGAATTCACCGAATTTCCGACCTATCTCGAAGAGAGGCAAGAAAGGCTTCTCAGGTCAGGGAGAGGAGTAAACATGCGGTAAACTGGAAGTTGTTAAGCTCAGTCAGGGGCCCAAAACGCTGTGCAGGCATGGCATCATCATGGCAGAGCACCATAGAATTGTCCGGACACTGTCCACATTTCCTGATTTCTCGAATAATAATCAAAACATAATTACCAGAAGGGTACGAATGAAAAGAGAAAGATTGATTTGTGGGTTTATATTTCTATCCCCTGTATATTCTGTCACATGGTTGAGTACTGCACCAGCGAAAATGGTTGATTTTGGGTAAATGTATGCATTGATACTTCTGATATACTAAGTACCTAGAACATTTAAATAAAATAGAACCCATCATGTATCTTTACTCTCTTTCTCTTCATTCATGAAAACCGAAATTTTTTATCTACCAGCAATCAATCATATCAGGGAAAATGCTGACGATCTGCCAACACTTTTTTTAGTGAGGTAGCCTGCCCCCTCAACGTTTTAATGGAGACTTAATTGATACCGCTGCACATCGCAAAGTTAGGAGCTGAAGGAATGAGTAGTGGTTTTGCATCTGGGCCGTTCACTGGTATCCTACTGAGAGAATGCTCTCATTTACGACCAAAAAATCACCCGAACATTAAGTCACAGTGAAGAGAATAGCCAAACATTATCTCGATGTTAGTAATAACACTACCTATATATACTAAGAAAAATGATTTTCAACAAATAAATTCGTTAAAAAGAGGTTAATTCCATTTTGGGACCCACACAAGGACTTCGTTCTACGGAGGTTTCGTAGTTATAGGGGTTCGTTATGGGAGGTTTTTTTTGCATGCATTGCGTATACGAAGGTCCCGGAACCAGATGCATCACTTCGTAATAGGGAGGTTTTCGTAATATTTCGCTATGTGGAGGTTCGTTAAATGGAGGTTTTACTGTATATGCTTAACAAAACCTAGTTTCTTTAATGCTGTACCACATAATGTATTGTGTGTGTTCCCCACGATGTATCAGAAGTTAAGGTAATTCCAAAATTCAGTAGATACTTGATAATACAAAGCATGAAAATACGAAGTTTTGATTTTACGAAGCAAAACTGTTGATCCCAATGAAAAGGTTATGTTTAATACATGGTGCTATTCGAAAATACAAAGTTTCAAAAATACGAAATTTTCAAAATTACAAACCTCAGAACCAGTCCCTTCAGAATTTCTGAGTTAGTTTTTTTATAACCTTGGGGGAAATCTCATTAGAAAAGCTCTATTTGCCAACGTAGACACGTAACAAATCAGCGTTGCCAAGTATAATCTATCAATAGTGTAAAATGTGTGAATTTTAGTGCATTCATCTCTCACTAATGCCTGATTCACTCAGTTATTTATCAAATTTAAGTAGTGTATGCATTCACTAATCGTTTCAAAACTATTACTGTACTATCTTATTTGCCTCTTTCGATTTCAGTGGAACTCAGTAATCTATTCCCACCGCTAAAGTTGCCATTGAACGGCTGCTCATCAATGCGAAGACTTATTTACTAAGAAAATGCCAAATGCGCATAACGTGAAATAAATGAGTGTTGACAAATATTTAAATTAACTTTACAAAGGAAAATCGTCTGTAAATGTTGCCACAGAATTTACCTCTGGCAAATGGCTAATTTCCTCATTGAAGGGAATTACATGAAATGATTTTCATTAATAAATTCCAGAAAGAATGTCTTTCTAGACGTAATGCTGTCAAAGCGAGATACAAGTCTTCGCAAGTGAGCGCTTCAAATGTTACTTTTTTAGGTGCCCTTTCTCCATTAACTTTCCTAGACCTGAAGTCCCTTTAACCAATGATTAATTTTTATAGCTCCCAATTGAAGTAACTTGAAAGACAACGTTTTAACCATTTGACATTTTCATTTACGTGCAGTGACTACCACTCAATCCTCCTGGGCACTTGGAGATACAGTAGAAACTCAATAAAATGAAGCAGGAAAATACGAAGTTTCGATTTTATGAAGTAAAACTGTCGGTCGCAATGAAACACCTATTCTAAATACATGGCACTATTCGAAAATATGAAATTTTTGAAATTACGAAACTCAGACCACGTCCCCACAGAGACTCTGAGTTCGTTTTTACGAACGATGGGGGAAATGGCATCAAGAAAGCACTCTATTTGCCGACGTAGACTCCTAACAAATCAGCGTTGCAAAATATAATCTATCAATTGTATAAAATGCTTGAATTTTAGTGCATTCATCTCTCACAAATGACTGAGTCACCCAGTTATTTATGAAATTTAAGTCGTGAATAATTTAGATTTTGAGTGACAGGGAAAATGGTTGCTTGAGGCAATTTTCCCTTATTTCTTTTTGTTTTAACTGTTAGCTGCATTTCCTTAATGTAAACAATTCTCTTTTGGATATAACTCATGCATAGGAGTATAGTATAATTACAGCTGCATCTCAAAGTTATTGACTCATGGCTTACAGAGTAATGACCTTGAACCTGGACCTTTTTTTTTGAAAATTATCAACTTTGAGACCGTTTAACTACTTAAGCCTAGAGCAACCCATGCTGTTTTATAGTTGTCCTAGTACTCTCCTAGGTTATGTAATTAATCCAGTAGTTATTTCCATGGGTCACTCATGGCTTTAGCAGATATTCAGACAGATAACAATACAAAAAATCACGAAAACAACATTTTTGAATGACCTTGGCCCTCAAAGCCATGAGTTACCCACCAAAATATTTATGCTAATATATATACCTGGTATCAAGCAGTATCCATATTAATAACAATTATCATGGCTTTAAAAGTAGAATTATCATATAATCTACACCATATATTCCTGACCTTGAACTTTGATATCTTATCAAGGTCAAAAGAGTCGGATTTCAGAGGGAGGAAACTTCACTTTTTCTTATCACAGTACTACTAACAAATCCTGAAAGTTTTAGGAAAATTGAAGTTATCAACCTTCAATTTCAAGTTGTCCACCTTTAAAAAAAAATGGCTCTTAAGAACTCTAGAAGTTAACGCTCACAATTACAGGCCACTCAATATATTCAATTTAAAGCTTAAAAGCCCCTCACAAAAGGTAATGGATGACATTACCATATTTGCTCTCGTGAGTGCATTTGAATGATAGCATTATGGAAGTGTGTGATGGTGTCCCTGATTGTGAGTGTGTAATTTTGCAGAACTTTGGCCAGAGGTATTTGATTTTGTTTTATTGATGACACAACCCTCTTAAACAGCTATTTTAGTAATTATTAGTTTCACAAATATTTCAAAGGCATATGGATAAAATGACAAAAATTTTGTCATTTTATCCATTACGAGAGTCAGTGGGAATACATTTTGGCATTAATATGGGATTTGATTGAGCAAATACAGCTCATGTTAAACACATATGCAGATACTGTTGTGCACATTTTCCTTTGCTTCATTATTTTGCCCATGCTCTAGCCACATATAAAGTACATATGTTTTGGCTCAATGGAGTTTTGCCAATCAGGGAAAGATTTGTGCACCCCTGTGACTCTCCCTCTCATTGGCGGACACCTTCCAATGGACGACAGTTATTGTCACCCCAAGTGTGCCCTACATTGGGTCACTCCAGTGTATTATAGTCAGTAGCGTCAGTTATAGTGAACCAAATGTTAGAAGTCGAGAGTTGTGTGTGCTAGGTGCAAAATGGCATTTTTTGCAGACTCATCGTTAATTTGTGGTGCATCCCTCTGCTTACCTATTTCGCCCTTTCCACGCAGCTTCACCCACTCCATCTGTTGATGCATGTATCTGGAATTGTTATGACTGCACGTCATTGTTTTCATGTGCAATGTTGTGTGTTGCAGGGAATTTTCTTCAAGGACTCAAACTCTTTGGCTTATTACAACATTTTGCCGGGAACCATTGTCAACCTTCAGCTGAAGGAGCGTGGAGGCAGGAAGAAGTGAAATGGTGGATGACCTTGACGGTGCCTCAAGTGTGGTCGGACATGACATGGATGTGACCCATTTCTATATGTACAGGGAAGCTAAAGAAGGGTTTCCTATAATTGAAATTTATAACTTATTGCTACAGTTTCTGGTGAAACTGTTTAATTAGCAAAGTCAGATAAGATTTTCAGGTGGAATTCTATCACCACAATTATTAGGGTACAACATATAATTTGTCCAGAATTATGTTACATCCTTGAATTTTCTGTTAAGAATGTTAACTATTCACAGGGAGAAGTCTTATAATGTGATGTACCTTTGACTCTTGGCTATGTTATTCTTAGGGGAAATGATTGTTCGCTGAGGGGCAGAAAAAATGAGAGCTTCATCGTTCAACATACAGCAGTGAAACAATGGGACTTTGGAGAATAATTGTCTCTGAGGACGGAAAAATGTTAATGAGCCATATTATTATGATTAACGATGTGAGAAATTACAACATTCATGCATTAATAATTTGTATCTTATTTTATTGTAGTCACTCTTGTTTATTGGAATTAAAGTCCTTAATAAAGGTAAATGTGTACAGTAATTTATTTAGTTTGTGTACTAACTGGTTACTACAGGTCCAATCATGGGATTTACGCTAGCATTTTCTCTACTCTTTTAGCCTTTTTGATTTCAAAAGGGAGGTGATTTTTCCAGTTTATAGATTTTGGGAAATCGCAAAGTGAACCTTTCTTGTCCTATGTCTCTGGTTTAGTCTTGAACAGAATAAAGTGAGGTAGTGAACGCTCAGCTTGCTTTTGCAGCTGGACCTTAATTTGCTGTCAATCATTCTCATTTCAAATTTAGAAATGCTATGTAATGAAAAAGTTGGGTCTGTTTAGAACATAATTGAAGGATTTATATTATTATAATTTATATTGTGTAAAGACGTTGTTTGAGACAATAGAGTAATTGGGAGCTTTCACCGATGAATGACAATTGATTCCTCTTTGTGTTGTACTCAGAAGGCGGAACACCTCATCCTTCACCTAAGGTGTCCACCGCTCGAAAATCATTTTCTCATGCTCGAAAAGGAAGCCAAATATAATTCGACGTAGGCATTTTTCCACCACAAAATTGCATGATTTACTCATGCCAGGTAATAAATTTATGACATCTATCCGTGACGAGCAGCACTGCTGTGCTGGTGAGGAAGTTGCAACGAACAGGTAGTCAAAGTGATACGTTAGTGTAACAAATTCTAACTTACCCCGTAAGATTCTCTGTAGTAATAAATTAGAGAGTAATAGCCTATGTAACTCAGTAGTATTATGCTGCGAGGAAAGTACAGAAAATCACATTTATTTTATGCACCCATGTATGTCACGTTGGTTAATATAATGCAAATGCCTACGTTGAGTTATATTTGGCCTCCTTTTTGAGCGCGAGAAAATGATTTTCAAGCGGTGGCGCTGAACTCCCAGATGTCCGTCTGTATTAGTCGGACATGGGTCATCAAAGGATGAAATTTCATTGTGTGTACATTGAACTGATCACTTATTTTCGTACTAAGAACATCTACGACATTCATTCAACATTTTGAAAAAATCGATTTTTGACTGCTGAAGTGGGTTATCAGACTGCAGAACGCCTCCTGCTTGCTTCCAGCCTCAGCTGGCCGCTCATCCCTCAGCGCCATCCTGTGGTGCAGGGTGTACTGTAGGCTGTGGTTCCTACTGCTGCTGGCAATGGTAAGTTAGCATAGTTAACAGAAGTCGAAGAAGAAATGTCGGTCGGTAGTCGTGGCGAAGAACTGATGCTGTTGCATTGCCGTTGATGCGTAGTGGCTAGGGTTGCATTTCCTTCCTCTCAATTTCATCTTCCATGCCTCCAGTGGCATAGGAGAGCAGCCAGTAGCTTCCAACGTTGTCCGTGTTCTTTCACATTGTCTTCGTGATGTCTTACCTGTGTCTTACTTTCTTGGACTGTTATTGATTTTTCTATCATTAACATAACGTACATTGAATATTATATATTCCTGTTTCATTTACAAAGGATATCCTAAGTAATCATGAGGAATTTGTCAAAACTCGCTCAATAAACGTTTTGGTTACAGTTTAGAAGGAAATGTCACAGGCACAGACAGTCTAAGTGTGTGAATGTAAATACAGTACACTAGATTATCTGTGTGCAAATTATTCTTTGTGTGATTTTCAACTCTTGGGCAACATTTTTTGCAGTCGTTACAAGAAAAGTTGGTATTTTGGTATTTTCTTCACTCGTAATCAAACATGAGTCTTCGAATGCAACCTTTGCAAATTTATGGTAACTTTTTTCAACACAATTGAACAGACAGGCAGAAAAGTTTCAATGTCAGTGACTGGTCTCAAGCTGACGAAAAAAAAGGACAAAAAATGGAAGAGCATTCAGCTGATCACAAGTCTATCATCTGGTTAACCCTTTCAGTACCGGGGAGCGCTATCTGCGCTCCTGTCTCTCGCGAAAAGTGCCAGGAGCGCGATAGCGCTTCTCCTGCAATGTCACTCTTAGATGCTGGTATTTCACTGAGTGTTCACAGATGGCACCTAAATGCAGATTACTTATGAATCTTAAAGCAAAAATGCCTCGGAAATTTTAGCATAGTACCTAGAAAATCGGTTGACACTCAAAGGGTTAAAGGGCGGAGCTGCCACCTGCTACATATGTGGGAAACGCTTTAACTGCAAAAGCAAGGCACCTTCGTCTTAAAATTTAAATATTCCTCTAGTGTTCCTTGAGTCGGCTATGATGTGTAGTAAAGAAATGATTATTGTTAGTAATCATATTATTATAATATTTTCATTTATCGCAGTTTCTCTCATATAAGAGATCAATGCATTGAAACAATACAATGAAAAGCTAGCATTCATATATGACGAACCGCACCTTTTGGTATCTCGTTATTCTCCTCTTCTGCCTTTTCTTTCTTGTTTCTATTTATTGGGAAGTTCTTCTTATTTATCTTCTCAATGTAATCAGGGGAATTCAACCAGGCCCTGGTGGGTAAGCAACCATCAAAATGTTCACTCTATGGAAAACCCCCCGAACTCAGCCGCATGAGTTAAACTCCGGGTATTTTATAGATTCTGTGATGAAGAACCCTTATTAATGTCAATTTACCAGTAGAGTCTGGCACTCACCATTAAGGTGCGCATCCTACGTGCCTTCGGCCCGACTGCCACCTCAAACACCAGGAAAGAATTTTATAATCCACTTAATAATATTGATGACAGATTTTGAGCACTTTGGAAATAATTTCAGAAGCTATTTTTGGAAGATTGGCCATCAATAAAACGAGGTCACAAGCCTCTTGCCAAAGTTTCACAAATATATTTTTGCATAATCAGAGCTACTATAATCAATAAGTGTAGGGATAAATTATTTTTAGATCACAGATTTACAATTTTTGGGGGTAAAAGTTCATGGTAGGGTTCAAATTCAAAGTTAATTATTTTCAGATTAGAGTGGAAAGCCTCAACCCTGCGCAATAATCTTGTACGTACTTCCTAGTCATAGCAAAAGATTATGTTTGGCACCCCTCAGGAAACAATTTGCGAGAAAAGCCCTTTTTCGAACCACCCTAATTGATCTGAATACTTACTTTGCAATTATTATTTTCAATATTTAAGAATTGCCCAATCATAAAAATGAGTTTATTAAAAAATGAGTAATGCTAAAATCTTAATTTCCCATTTAAATACACAATTTAAATACATACATTAATACATGCCTAGATAGAATTTGAGTACAAGTTCACAAAGAAAATATTTTTAGTCCATATCAGAGATTTTATAGTAAAAGTATTTGATCTCAAGTATAAATAGAAAGTGGATCTAATTAAATCAAACTAAATTTCCATATACTCTGTTTTTGTTATGTTAGAAATGGTAATTATTTAATTATTTTAATTTAGCACAGTTTTTATACATCAGTGCACAACTCTCTCCAGTAGGTACTTTTTAATTTAATCTTTAATTCTCTCATAGTTTCTATGTGTTTTAAGTCATTTGGTAAACCATTGAGTATCATTGGTATTTTAACTCTCATTTTGTTTTTTCCATAATTATTAAAGTATCTGTAATGTAATGTGTCAAATTTCTCTTTTCCGTTGTGTGTTTATAATCCTTATGGTTCTTTAGATTATTTTTGAAATAGTTATTTATTACCATAACATATTCATAAAGGTCATTTAAATTTAGTATTCCTAATTTATATACTTGTCACCACCTTTATGGGAGTGAACTTTATGCCTCTATCAGAAATTTGAATTACCTTTGATTTATTAGAGTTAATTATTAGGTCATAATCATGAGACCAAATTGCTAAATTATTTAAATCTTCTTGCATATACTTAACTGCCTCCTTTAAATTTTTATGAGTTGTTATCAATACCACATCATCCGCATACTGTAAAATTATACCATATTTTATGGATCTGAAAATTCCATTCACATATATCGTAAACTTCAGATTCAACTTTTTTGAGTTCACTTAGCCAATTGTTAACCTTAACTCCCATTTTCCTATTACATAAATAACTTTTGAACCACTCCGATGCTGTACCTCTGATTCCAATTGTCTGAAGATCATCTAATAATATCTCATGATTAACCATATCGAATGCTTTTTTATAATCTATAAACGAATCAATCACAAATTGTTCTTAACGAGACTGAAGTTCACTATGTCTGGAAACTTTTCCAATGCATCTCTTGTTCCTTTATTTTTTGAAAACCAAATTGATCATTAATAATAAGCCTATACTTTGAGATAAAATTTACTTAAATATAGTTAAACATTTAAGTTAAGCAAGAGCGTGAATTTTTCTTTTTCTTCACATTGGGATTAAACTGTGAATATCACTTCGAAAAGGTAATTATTAATATTTCATTCTAGGTTTCAAAATCAATATATGCTGTTATAGAAAAAAAGTTTTTCCAGCAAAAGTGTAATGTTTCGCTCGCACGTGCGCGAATTTTCCTTTTCTCTCAATGAATATGGATTTAATTGTGATAATCACTTCGAATAGCAGAATATTATTTTTTACTAGATTTCAAAATCGATATTTGCAGTTGTGGACTGAATTTTTGGCGATAAATGTTAAACATTTCGCACCAAGAACGCAAAGCTTATTTTATCTGAGAAAGTCACCTTGAAGGGTAAAATATTGCTATTAAATTTTACAATGTCAAATTAATATTTAATTTTTAGAATGATAAATTCCAAATAAATTTTTCAATTCTGCGTTTGTAAAGCAAATTTCTCAGACCTTTCTTAGATTTTCGATTTATTTTAGAACATAACTACGAAAAGAATAATGTTATTACCATGTTCTAGAATGCAAAATCAATATTTTATTTCGGTTATGTTGTTTATCCAACAAGATTTTAAAATATAAGTTGTGATTACGCGCAATGAAACATTCTATTTTATATTTCGGGTTAAAATGAATACATCACTTCAAAAGCACAACTTTATTAATAAATGTTAGATTTTAAATTCTATTTTTTCAGTGCAAGTTTCTATTTTTTCTCTCCTGGGAGAAATAACCAAAATGTGCGCACTTGTGCAGAAAATATTTATTCTTTAGCCTAGAAAATTCTTTTCACTTAACAAATATCGATTTTGAAATCAAGAATGTAATAATATAATTTTGCATTACGATGTGATTTTACACTGCCGAATCAAAATCCTGTGAGAGATAACTAAAAGCGCGCTCAGGTGTGTGAAATATTTTTTCATTTAGCTGGGAAGTTTCTTTTCAGTAATGGAAATATTGATTTTGAAGTCTAGACTGCAATTAGATAAGTTTGCATTTCGAAATGTGTTTCACAGTCCATTCCATATCCTGTGGGTGAAAACAAAAAATGCGCGATCTTGTATGCGAAGATATTTTTCTTCAACTGAGAAAATTCTTTTCAGCAAAGAACGTATAATTTTAATCGCGAAAATCTCGAAAAGATTTTTCTCCGCAGAATAATTAATATTTCGAGTACAAGAGCGCCAAATTTTCTTTACTCTCACAGTATTTGGATTGATTCTGAGATTTACTTCGAAATGCAAAATATTTTCATTTCATTCTTAAATGTCAAATTCAATATTTGCTTCACTGAAATGGATTTGCTCCGCTGAATAATAATTTTTTCGCACACTGGAGTCCGCATTTTTTTCCCTACCGGATTCTTAATGGACTCTCGAAACCACTTTGCGATGAAAAATTATCTTATTTCCTTATAGATAACAAATTCAATATATGAATATTGAAAAGAATTGTCTTCGCTGAATATAAATATTTCGCGCAAAAGAGCGCAAATTTTTATTAACTCTCACAGTATTTGGATCGATTTTGAGATTAACATCGAAATGCAAGATATTAATATTTCATTCTGAAATGTCAAAATCAATATTTGCTTCACTGAAATGGATTTTCTCCGCTGAATAATAATTTTTTCGCACACAGGACTGCGCATTGTTTTCCCTACCGGATTCTAAATGGACTCTCGAAATCATTTTGAAATGCAAAATTATCTTATTTCCTCCTAGATAACAAAATCAATATTTGTTTATTGAAAAGATTTTTCTCCGCTGAATAATAAATATTTCGCGCACAAGAGCGCATATTTTTCTTTACTCTCACAGTATTTGGATTGATTTTGAGTCATACTTTGAAATGCAAAATATTTTCATTTTGTCTTAAATATCAAAATCAATATTTGCTTCACTGAAATGGATTTTCTCTGCTAAATAATAACTTGTTCGCACAAAAGAGTGCACTTTTTTCCCTACCGGATTCTGTTGACTCTCGAAATCACTTTAAATGCAAAATTATCTTATTTCCTTCTAGATAACAAAATCAATGTTTGTTTATTGAAAAGATTTTCTCCGCAAATAATTAATATTTCGAGCATAAGAACGCCAATTTTTCTTTATTCTTACAGTATTTGGATTGATTCTGAAATCAACATCGTAATGCAAAATATTTTCATTTCATTCTGAAATGTCAAAATCAATATTTGCTTCACTTAAATGGATTTTCTCTGCTGAATAATAATTTTTTCCCACACAGGAGTGCGCATTTTTTTCCCTCCCGGATTCTGAATGCACTCTGGAAATCACTTTGAAAAGCATAATTATTTTATTTCCGTCTAGATAACAAAATCAATGTTTGTTTATTGAAAAGAGTTTTCTCCGCTAAATAATAAATATTTCGCGAACAAGAGCGCATATTTTTCCTTACTCTAACAGTATTTGGATTGATTTTGAGAGATACTTTGAAATGCAAAATATTTTCATTTTGTCTTAAATATCAAAATCAATATTTGCTTCACTGAAATGGATTTTCTCCACTGAATAATAACTTGTTCGCACAAAAGAGTGCACTTTTTTTCCCTACCGGATTCTGTATGACTCTCGAAATCACTTTGAAAAGCAAAATTATCTCATTCCATACTAGATAACAAAATCAATATTTGTTTATTGAAAAGATTTCTTTCCGCAAATAATTAATATTTCCAGCATAAGAACGCCAATTTTTCTTTTCTCCCACAGTATTTGGATTGATTCAGAGATTTACTTCGAAATGCAAAACATATTGTCATTTCATTCTTAAATGTCAAAATCAAAATTTGCTTCACTGAAATTGATTTTCTCCGCTGAATAATAATTTTTTCGCACACAGGAGTCCGAATTTCTTTCCCTACCGAAATCTGAAGGCACTCTCGAAATAACAATGAAATGCAAAATACTGATTTTGTTATCTAGAAGGAAATGAGATAATTTTGCATTTCAAAGTGATTTCGAGAGTGCATTCAGAATTCGGTAGGGAAAGAAATTCGGACTCCTGTGTGCGAAAAAATTATTCTTCAGCGAAGCAAATCCATTTCAGTTAAGCAAATGTTGATTTTGACATTAAGGAATGAAATGAAAATATTTTGCATTTCGAAGTAAATCTCAGAATCAATCCAAATACTGTGAGAATAAAGAAAAATTGGCGCTTTTCAGCGCGAAATAATTATTCTTCAGCGGAGAGAATTCTTTTCAATAAACAAACATTGATTTTGGTATCTAGAAGGAAATAAGATAATTTTGCATTTCAAAGTGATTTCGAGAGTGCATTCAGAATTCGGTAGGGAAAGAAATGCGCACTCCTGTGTGGGAAAAAATTATTATTCAGCAGAGAAAATCCATTTCAGTGAAGCAAATTTTGATTTTGACATTTCAGAATGAAATATAATTATTTTGCATTTCGAAGTAAATCTCAGAATCAATCCAAATACTGTGAGAATAAAGAAAAATTGGCGCTTTTCAGCGCGAAATAATTATTCTTCAGCGGAGAGAATTCTTTTCAATAAACAAACATTGATTTTGGTATCTAGAAGGAAATAAGATAATTTTGCATTTCAAAGTGATTTCGAGAGTGCATTCAGAATTCGGTAGGGAAAGAAATGCGCACTCCTGTGTGGGAAAAAATTATTATTCAGCAGAGAAAATCCATTTCAGTGAAGCAAATTTTGATTTTGACATTTCAGAATGAAATATAATTATTTTGCATTTCGAAGTAAATCTCAGAATCAATCCAAATACTGTGAGAATAAAGAAAAATTGGCGCTTTTCAGCGCGAAATAATTATTTTTCAGCGGAGAGAATTCTTTTCAATAAACAAACATTGATTTTGGTATCTAGAAGGAAATAAGATAATTTTGCATTTCAAAGTGATTTCGAGAGTGCATTCAGAATTCGGTAGGGAAAGAAATGCGCACTCCTGTGTGGGAAAAAATTATTATTCAGCAGAGAAAATACATTTCAGTGAAGCAAATGTTGATTTTTACATTTCAGAATGAAGTATAATTATTTTGCATATCGAAGTAAATCTCAGAATCAATCCAAATACTGTGAGAATAAAGAAAAATTGGCGCTTTTCAGCGGGAAATAATTATTTTTCAGCGGAGAGAATTCTTTTCAATAAACAAACATTGATTTTGGTATCTAGAAGGAAATAAGATAATTTTGCATTTCAAAGTGATTTCGAGAGTGCATTCAGAATTCGGTAGGGAAAGAAATGCGCACTCCTGTGTGGGAAAAAATTATTATTCAGCAGAGAAAATACATTTCAGTGAAGCAAATGTTGATTTTGAGATTTCAGAATGGAATATAATTATTTTACATTTCGAAGTAAATCTCAGAATCAATCCAAATACTGTGAGAATAAAGAAAAATTGGCGCTTTTCAGCGAGAAACAATTATTCTTCAGCGGAGAGAATTCTGTTCAATAAACAAACATTGATTTTGGTATCTACAAGGAAATAAGATAATTTTGCATTTCAAAGTGATTTCGAGAGTGCATTCAGAATTCGGTAGGGAAAGAAATGCGCACTCCTGTGTGGGAAAAAATTATTATTCAGCAGAGAAAATACATTTCAGTGAAGCAAATGTTGATTTTTACATTTCAGAATGAAATATAATTATTTTGCATATCGAAGTAAATCTCAGAATCAATCCAAATACTGTGAGAATAAAGAAAAATTGGCGCTTTTCAGCGGGAAATAATTATTTTTCAGCGGAGAGAATTCTTTTCAATAAACAAACATTGATTTTGGTATCTAGAAGGAAATAAGATAATTTTGCATTTCAAAGTGATTTCGAGAGTGCATTCAGAATTCGGTAGGGAAAGAAATGCGCACTCCTGTGTGGGAAAAAATTATTATTCAGCAGAGAAAATACATTTCAGTGAAGCAAATGTTGATTTTTACATTTCAGAATGAAATATAATTATTTTGCATATCGAAGTAAATCTCAGAATCAATCCAAATACTGTGAGAATAAAGAAAAATTGGCGCTTTTCAGCGAGAAACAATTATTTTTCAGCGGAGAGAATTCTTTTCAATAAACAAACATTGATTTTGGTATCTAGAAGGAAATAAGATAATTTTGCATTTCAAAGTGATTTCGAGAGTGCATTCAGAATTCGGTAGGGAAAGAAATGCGCACTCCTGTGTGGGAAAAAATTATTATTCAGCAGAGAAAATACATTTCAGTGAAGCAAATGTTGATTTTTACATTTCAGAATGAAATATAATTATTTTGCATATCGAAGTAAATCTCAGAATCAATCCAAATACTGTGAGAATAAAGAAAAATTGGCGCTTTTCAGCGAGAAACAATTATTTTTCAGCGGAGAGAATTCTTTTCAATAAACAAACATAGATTTTGGTATCTAGAAGGAAATAAGATAATTTTGCATTTCAAAGTGATTTCGAGAGTGCATTCAGAATTCGGTAGGGAAAGAAATGCGCACTCCTGTGTGGGAAAAAATTATTATTCAGCAGAGAAAATACATTTCAGTGAAGCAAATGTTGATTTTTACATTTCAGAATGAAATATAATTATTTTGCATATCGAAGTAAATCTCAGAATCAATCCAAATACTGTGAGAATAAAGAAAAATTGGCGCTTTTCAGCGGGAAATAATTATTTTTCAGCGGAGAGAATTCTTTTCAATAAACAAACATTGATTTTGGTATCTAGAAGGAAATAAGATAATTTTGCATTTCAAAGTGATTTCGAGAGTGCATTCAGAATTCGGTAGGGAAAGAAATGTGCACTCCTGTGTGGGAAAAAATTATTATTCAGCAGAGAAAATACATTTCAGTGAAGCAAATGTTGATTTTGAGATTTCAGAATGGAATATAATTATTTTACATTTCGAAGTAAATCTCAGAATCAATCCAAATACTGTGAGAATAAAGAAAAATTGGCGCTTTTCAGCGAGAAACAATTATTCTTCAGCGGAGAGAATTCTTTTTAATAAACAAACATTGATTTTGTTATCTAGAAGGAAATAGATTTTTAGTGACAAATAACAAATAACAAAATAAGAAATATAAAGAAGATTTTGACATTTCAGAATGAAATATAAATATTTTACATTTCGAAGTAAATCTCAGAATTTTGCATTTCAAAGTGATTTCGAGAGTGCATTCAGAATTCGGTAGGGAAAGAAATTCGCACTCCTGTGTGGGAACAAATTATTATTCAGCAGACAAAATCCATTTCAGTGAAGCAAATTATGATTTTGACATTTCAGAATGGAATATAATTATTTTGTATTTCGAAGTAAATCTCAGAATCAATCCAAATACTGTGAGAATAAAGAAAAATTGGCGCTTTTCAGCGCGAAATAATTATTTTTCAGCGGAGAGAATTCTTTTCAATAAACAAACATTGATTTTGGTATCTAGAAGGAAATAAGATAATTTTGCATTTCAAAGTGATTTCGAGAGTGCACTCAGAAGTCGGTAGGGAAAGAAATGCGCACTCCTGTGTGGGAAAAAATTATTATTCAGCAGAGAAAATCCATTTCAGTGAAGCAAATTATGATTTTGACATTTAAGAATGAAATGAAAATATTTTGCATTTCGAAGTAAATTTTAGAATCAATCCTAATACTGGGAAAATAAAGAAAAATTGGCGCTTTTCAGCGCGAAATAATTATTCTTCAGCGGAGAGAATTCTTTTCAATAAACAAACATTGATTTTGTTATCTAGAAGGAAATAAGATAATTTTGCATTTCAAAGTGATTTCGAGAGTACATTCAGAATTCGGTAGGGAAAGAAATGCGCACTCCTGTGTGGGAAAAAATTATTATTCAGCAGAGAAAATCCATTTCAGTGAAGCAAATGTTGATTTTGAGATTTCAGAATGTAATATAATTATTTTGCACCTCGAAGTAAATCTCAGAATCAATCCAAATACTGTGAGAATAAAGAAAAATTGGCGCTTTTCAGCGCGAAATAATTATTTTTCAGCGGAGAGAATTCTTTTCAATAAACAAACATTGATTTTGGTATCTAGAAGGAAATAAGATAATTTTGCATTTCAAAGTGATTTCGAGAGTGCATTCAGAATTCGGTAGGGAAAGAAATGCGCACTCCTGTGTGGGAAAAAATTATTATTCAGCAGAGAAAATACATTTCAGTGAAGCAAATGTTGATTTTGACATTTAAGAATGAAATATAATTATTTTGAATTTCGAAGTAAATCTCAGAATCAATCCAAATACTGTGAGAATAAAGAAAAATTGGCGCTTTTCAGCGAGAAACAATTATTCTTCAGCGGAGAGAATTCTTTTCAATAAACAAACATTGATTTTGTTATCTAGAAGGAAATAAGATAATTTTGCATTTCAAATGGATTTCGAGAGTGCATTCAGAATTCGGTAGGGAAAGAAATGCGCACTCCTGTGTGGGAAAAAATTATTATTCAGCAGAGAAAATACATTTCAGTGAAGCAAATGTTGATTTTGAGATTTCAGAATGGAATATAATTATTTTGCACTTCGAAGTAAATCTCAGAATCAATCCAAATACTGTGAGAATAAAGAAAAATTGGCGCTTTTCAGCGCGAAATAATTATTCTTCAGCGGAGAGAATTCTTTTCAATAAACAAACATTGATTTTGGTATCTAGAAGGAAATAAGATAATTTTGCATTTCAAAGTGATTTCGAGAGTGCATTCAGAATTCGGTAGGGAAAGAAATGCGCACTCCTGTGTGGGAAAAAAATATTATTCAGCAGAGAAAATCCATTTCAGTGAAGCAAATGTTGATTTTGACATTAAAGAATGAAATATAATTATTTTGAATTTCGAAGTAAATCTCAGAATCAATCCAAATACTGTGAGAATAAAGAAAAATTGGCGCTTTTCAGCGAGAAACAATTATTCTTCAGCGGAGAGAATTCTTTTCAATAAACAAACATTGATTTTGTTATCTAGAAGGAAATAAGATAATTTTGCATTTCAAATGGATTTCGAGAGTGCATTCAGAATTCGGTAGGGAAAGAAATGCGCACTCCTGTGTGGGAAAAAATTATTATTCAGCAGAGAAAATACATTTCAGTGAAGCAAATGTTGATTTTGAGATTTCAGAATGGAATATAATTATTTTGCACTTCGAAGTAAATCTCAGAATCAATCCAAATACTGTGAGAATAAAGAAAAATTGGCGCTTTTCAGCGCGAAATAATTATTCTTCAGCGGAGAGAATTCTTTTCAATAAACAAACATTGATTTTGGTATCTAGAAGGAAATAAGATAATTTTGCATTTCAAAGTGATTTCGAGAGTGCATTCAGAATTCGGTAGGGAAAGAAATGCGCACTCTTGTGTGGGAAAAAATTATTATTCAGCAGAGAAAAGCCATTTCAGTGAAGCAAATGTTGATTTTGAGATTTCAGAATGGAATATAATTATTTTGCACTTCGAAGTAAATCTCAGAATCAATCCAAATACTGTGAGAATAAAGAAAAATTGGCGCTTTTCAGCGCGAAATAATTATTTTTCTGCGGAGAGAATTCTTTTCAATAAACAAACATTGATTTTGGTATCTAGAAGGAAATAATATAATTTTGCATTTCAAAGTGATTTCGAGAGTGCATTCAGAATTCGGTAGGGAAAGAAATGCGCACTCCTGTGTGGGAAAAAATTATTATTCAGCAGAGAAAATCCATTTCAGTGAAGCAAATTATGATTTTGACATTTAAGAATGAAATGAAAATATTTTGCATTTCGAAGTAAATTTTAGAATCAATCCTAATACTGGGAAAATAAAGAAAAATTGGCGCTTTTCAGCGCGAAATAATTATTCTTCAGCGGAGAGAATTCTTTTCAATAAAAAAACATTGATTTTGTTATCTAGAAGGAAATAAGATAATTTTGCATTTCAAAGTGATTTCGAGAGTGCATTCAGAATTCGGTAGGGAAAGAAATGGGCACTCCATTACTCCATGTTGATTTTGACATTTCAGAATGAAATATAAATATTTTGTATTTCGAAGTAAATCTCAGAATCAATCCAATTACTATGAGAATAAAGAAAAATTGGCGATTTTCAGCGCTAAATAATTATTCTTCAGCGGAGAGATTTCTTTTCAATAAACAAACATTGATTTTGGTATCTAGAAGGAAATAAGATAATTTTGCATTTCAAAGTGATTTCGAGAGTGCATTCAGAATTCGGTAGGGAAAGAAATGCGCACTCCTGTCTAGGAAAAAATTATTATTCAGCAGAGAAAATCCATTTCAGTGAAGCAAATGTTGATTTTGACATTTCAGAATGAAATATAAATATTTTGCATTTCGAAGTAAATCTCAGAATCAATCCAATTACTATGAGAATAAAGAAAAATTGGCGATTTTCAGCGCTAAATAATTATTCTTCAGCGGAGAGAATTCTTTTCAATAAACAAACATTGATTTTGGTATCTAGAAGGAAATAAGATAATTTTGCATTTCAAAGTGATTTCGAGAGTGCATTCAGAATTCGGTAGGGAAAGAAATGCGCACTCCTGTGTGGGAAAAATTATTATTCAGCAGAGAAAATCCATTTCAGTGAAGCAAATGTTGATTTTGACATTTCAGAATGAAATATAAATATTTTACATTTCGAAGTAAATCTCAGAATCAATCCAAATACTGTGAGAATAAAGAAAAAATTGGCGCTTTTCAGCGCGAAATAAGTATTTTTCAGCGGAGAGAATTCTTTTCAATAAAAAAACATTGATTTTGTTATCTAGAAGGAAATAAGATAATTTTGCATTTCAAAGTGATTTCGAGAGTGCATTCAGAATTCGGTAGGGAAAGAAATGCGCACTCCTGTGTGGGAAAAAATTATTATTCAGCAGAGAAAATCCATTTCAGTGAAGCAAATTTTGATTTTGACATTCCAGAATGAAATATAAATATTTTGCATTTCGAAGTAAATCTCAGAATCAATCCAAATACTGTGAGAATAAAAAAAAAATTGGCGCTTTCAGCGAGAAATAATTATTCTTCAGCGGAGAGAATTCTTTTCAATAAACAAACATTGATTTTGTTATCTAGAAGGAAATAAGATAATTTTGCATTTCAAATGGATTTCGAGAGTGCATTCAGAATTCGGTAGGGAAAGAAATGCGCACTCCTGTGTGGGAAAAAATTATTATTCAGCAGAGAAAATCCATTTCAGTGAAGCAAATGTTGATTTTGACATTTCAGAATGAAATATAATTATTTTGCATTTCGAAGTAAATCTCAGAATAAATTCAAATACTGTGAGAATAAAGAAAAAATTGGCGCTTTTCAGCGTGAAATAATTATTCTTCAGCGGAGAGAATTCTTTTCAATAAAAAAACATTGATTTTGTTATCTAGAAGGAAATAAGATAATTTTGCATTTCAAAGTGATTTCGAGAGTGCATTCAGAATTCGGTAGGGAAAGAAATGCGCACTCCTGTGTGGGAAAAAATTATTAATCAGCAGAGAAAATCCATTTCAGTGAAGCAAATGTTGATTTTGACATTTCAGAATGAAATATAATTATTTTGCATTTCGAAGTAAATCTCAGAATCAATCCAAATACTGTGAGAATAAAGAAAAAATTGGCGTTTTTCAGCGCGAAATAATTATTCTTCAGCGGAGAGAATTCTTTTCAATAAAAAAACATTGATTTTGGTATCTAGAAGGAAATAAGATAATTTTGCATTTCAAAGTGATTTCGAGAGTGCATTCAGAATTCGGTAGGGAAAGAAATGCGCACTCCTGTGTGGGAAAAAATTATTATTCAGCAGTGAAAATCCTTTTTAGTAAAGCAAATGTTGATTTTGACATTTCAGAATGAAATATAATTATTTTGCATATCGAAGTAAATCTCAGAATAATGTCAAATACTGTGAGAATAAAGAAAAATTGGCGCTTTTCAGCGCGAAATAATTATTTTTCAGTGGAGAGAATTCTTTTCAATAAACAAACATTGATTTTGGTATCTAGAAGGAAATAAGATAATTTTGCATTTCAAAGTGATTTCGAGAGTGCATTCAGAATTCGGTAGGGAAAGAAATGCGCACTCCTGTGTGGGAAAAAATTATTATTCAGCAGAGAAAATCCATTTCAGTGAAGCAAATGTTGATTTTGACATTTCAGAATGAAATATAATTATTTTGCATTTCATAATAAATCTCAGAATCAATCCAAATACTGTGAGAATAAAGAAAAATTGGCGCTTTTAAGCGCGAAATAGCTATTCTTCAGCGTAGAGAATTCTTTTCAATAAACAAACATTGATTTTGGTATCTAGAAGGAAATAAGATAATTTTGCATTTCAAAGTGATTTCGAGAGTGCATTCAGAATTCGGTAGGGAAAGAAATGCGCACTCCTGTGTGGGAAAAAATTATTATTCAGCAGAGAAAATCCATTTCAGTGAAGCAAATGTTGATTTTGACATTTCAGAATGAAATATAATTATTTTGCATTTCATAATAAATCTCAGAATCAATCCAAATACTGTGAGAATAAAGAAAAATTGGCGCTTTTAAGCGCGAAATAGCTATTCTTCAGCGGAGAGAATTCTTTTCAATAAACAAACATTGATTTTGGTATCTAGAAGGAAATAAGATAATTTTGCATTTCATAGTGATTTCGAGAGTGCATTCAGAATTTGGTAGGGAAAGAAATGCGCACTCCTGTGTGGGAAAAAATTATTATTCAGCAGAGAAAATCCATTTCAGTGAAGCAAATGTTGATTTTGACATTTCAGAATGAAATATAATTATTTTGCATTTCATAGTAAATCTCAGAATCAATCCAAATACTGTGAGAATAAAGAAAAATTGGCGCTTTTAAGCGCGAAATAGCTATTCTTCAGCGGAGAGAATTCTTTTCAATAAACAAACATTGATTTTGGTATCTAGAAGGAAATAAGATAATTTTGCATTTCATAGTGATTTCGAGAGTGCATTCAGAATTCGGTAGGGAAAGAAATTCGCACTCCTGTGTGGGAAAAAAATATTATTCAGCAGAGAAAATCCATTTCTGTGAAGCAAATTATGATTTTGACATTTCAGAATGAAATATAATTATTTTGCATTTCGAAGTAAATCTCAGAATAATGTCAAATACTTTGAGAATAAAGAAAAAATTGGCGCTTTTCAGCGTGAAATAATTATTCTTCAGCGGAGAGAATTCTTTTCAATAAAAAAACATTGATTTTGTTATCTAGAAGGAAATAAGATAATTTTGCATTTCAAATGGATTTCGAGAGTGCATTCAGAATTCGGTAGGGAAAGAAATGCGCACTCCTGTGTGGGAAAAAATTATTATTCAGCAAAGAAAATCCATTTCAGTGAAGCAAATGTTGATTTTGAGATTTCAGAATGGAATATAATTATTTTGCACTTCGAAGTAAATCTCAGAATCAATCCAAATACTGTGAGAATAAAGAAAAATTGGCGCTTTTCAGCGCGAAATAATTATTCTTCAGCGGAGAATTCTTTTCAATAAACAAACATAGATTTTGTTATCTAGAAGGAAATAAGATAATTTTGCATTTCAAAGAGATTTCGAGAGTGCATTCAGAATTCGGTAGGGAAAGAAATACGCACTCCTGTGTGGGAAAAAAATATTATTCAGCAGAGAAAATCCATTTCAGTGAAGCAAATGTTGATTTTGACATTTCAGAATGAAATATAAATATTTTGTATTTCGAAGTAAATCTCAGAATCAATCCAATTACTATGAGAATAAAGAAAAATTGGCGATTTTCAGCGTGAAATAATTATTCTTCAGCGGAGAGAATCCTTTTCAATAAACAAACATTGATTTTGTTATCTAGAAGGAAATAAGATAATTTTGCATTTCAAAGTGATTTCGAGAGTGCATTCAGAATTTGGTAGGGAAAGAAATTCGCACTCCTGTGTGGGAAAAAATTATTATTCAGCAGAGAAAATCCATTTCAGAAAAGCAAATGTTGATTTTGACATTTAAGAATGAAATATAATTATTTTGAATTTCGAAGTAAATCTCAGAATCAATCCAAATACTGTGAGAATTAAGAAAAATTGGCGCTTTTCAGCGCGAAATAATTAATCTACAGCGGAGAGAATCCTTTTCAATAAACAAACATTGATTTTGTTATCTAGAAGGAAATAAGATAATTTTGCATTTCAAAGTGATTTCGAGAGTGCATTCAGAATTTGGTAGGGAAAGAAATGCGCACTCCTGTGTGGGAAAAAATTATTATTCAGCAGAGAAAATCCATTTCAGTGAAGCAAATGTCGATTTTGACATTTCAGAATGAAATATAATTATTTTGCATTTCGGAGTAATTCTCAGAATAATGTCAAATACTGTTAGAATAAAGAAAAAATTGGCGCTTTTCAGCGTGAAATAATTATTCTTCAGCGGAGAGAATTCTTTTCAATAAAAAAACATTGATTTTGTTATCAAGAAGGAAATAAGATAATTTTGCATTTCAAATGGATTTCGAGAGTGCATTCAGAATTCGGTAGGGAAAGAAATGCGCACTCCTGTGTGGGAAAAAATTATTATTTAGCAGAGAAAATCCATTTCAGTGAAGCAAATGTTGATTTTGAGATTTCAGAATGGAATATAATTATTTTGCACTTCGAAGTAAATCTCAGATTCAATCCAAATACTGTGAGAATAATGAAAAATTGGCGCTTTTCAGCGCGAAATAATTATTCTTCAGCGGAGAATTCTTTTCAATAAACAAACATAGATTTTGTTATCTAGAAGGAAATAAGATAATTTTGCATTTCAAAGAGATTTCGAGAGTGCATTCAGAATTCGGTAGGGAAAGAAATACGCACTCCTGTGTGGGAAAAAAATATTATTTAGCAGAGAAAATCCATTTCAGTGAAGCAAATGTTGATTTTGACATTTCAGAATGAAATATAAATATTTTGTATTTCGAAGTAAATCTCAGAATCAATCCAATTACTATGAGAATAAAGAAAAATTGGCGATTTTCAGCGTGAAATAATTATTCTTCAGCGGAGAGAATTCTTTTCAATAAACAAACATTGATTTTGGTATCTAGAAGGAAATAAGATAATTTTGCATTTCAAAGTGATTTCGAGAGTGCATTCAGAATTCGGTAGGGAAAGAAATGCGCACTCCTGTGTGGGAAAAAATTATTATTCAGCAGAGAAAATCCATTTCAGTGAAGCAAATTTTGATTTTGACATTTCAGAATGAAATATAAATATTTTGCATTTCGAAGTAAATCTCAGAATCAATCCAAATACTGTGAGAATAAAAAAAAATTGGCGCTTTTCAGCGAGAAATAATTATTCTTCAGCGGAGAAAATTCTTTTCAATAAACAAACATTGATTTTGTTATCTAGAAGGAAATAAGATAATTTTGCATTTCAAATGGATTTCGAGAGTGCATTCAGAATTCGGTAGGGAAAGAAATGCGCACTCCTGTGTGGGAAAAAATTATTATTCAGCAGAAAAAATCCATTTCAGTGAAGCAAATTTTGATTTTGACATTTCAGAATGAAATATAAATATTTTGCATTTCGAAGTAAATCTCAGAATCAATCCAAATACTGTGAGAATAAAGAAAAATTGGCGCTTTTCAGCGAGAAATAATTATTCCTCAGCGGAGAGAATTCTTTTCAATAAACAAACATTGATTTTGTTATCTAGAAGGAAATAAGATAATTTTGCATTTCAAATGGATTTCGAGAGTGCATTCAGATTTCTGTAGGGAAAGAAATGCGCACTCCTATGTGAAAAAAAATTATTATTCAGCAGAGAAAATCCATTTCAGTGAAGCAAATGTTGATTTTGACATTTCAGAATGAAATATAAATATTATGTATTTCGAAGTAAATCTCAGAATCAATCCAATTACTATGAGAATAAAGAAAAATTGGCGATTTTCAGCGTGAAATAATTATTCTCAGCGGAGAGAATTCTTTTCAATAAACAAACATTGATTGTGTTTCTAGAAGGAAATAAGATAATTTTGCATTTCAAAGTGATTTCGAGAGTGCATTCAGAATTCGGTAGGGGAAGAAATACGCACTCTTATCTGGGAAAAAATTATTATTCAGCAGAGAAAAACCATTTCAGTGAAGCAAATTATGATTTTGACATTTAAGAATGAAATGAAAATATTTTGCATTTCGAAGTAAATCTCAGAATCAATCCAAATACTGTGAGAATAAAGTAAAATTGGCGCTTTTCAGCGCTAAATAATTATTCTTCAGCGGAGAATTCTTTTCAATAAACAAACATAGATTTTGTTATCTAGAAGGAAATAAGATAATTTTGCATTTCAAAGAGATTTCGAGAGTGCATTCAGAATTCGGTAGGGAAAGAAATACGCACTCCTGTGTGGGAAAAAATTATTATTCAGCAGAGAAAATCCATTTCAGTAAAGCAAATGTCGTATTTGACATTTCAGAATGAAATATAATTATTTTTCATTTCGAAGTAAATCTCAGAATAAATTCAAATACTGTGAGAATAAAGAAAAAATTGGCGCTTTTCAGCGTGAAATAATTATTCTTCAGCGGAGAGATTTCTTTTCAATAAACAAACATTGATTTTGTTATCTAGAAGGAAATAAGATAATTTTGCATTTCAAATGGATTTCGAGAGTGCATTCAGAATTCGGTAGGGAAAGAAATGCGCACTCCTGTGTGGGAGAAAATTATTATTCAGCAGAGAAAATCCATTTCAGTAAAGCAAATGTCGTATTTGACATTTCAGAATGAAATATAAATATTTTGCATTTCGAAGTAAATCTCAGAATAAATTCAAATACTGTGAGAATAAAGAAAAAATTGGCGCTTTTCAGCGTGAAATAATTATTCTTCAGCGGAGAGAATTCTTTTCAATAAAAAAACATTGATTTTGTTATCTAGAAGGAAATAAGATAATTTTGCATTTCAAATGGATTTGGAGAGTGCATTCAGAATTCGGAAGGGAAAGAAATGCGCACTCCTGTGTGGGAAAAAATTATTATTCAGCAGAGAAAATCCATTTCAGTGAAGCAAATTTTGATTTTGACATTTCAGAATGAAATATAAATATTTTGCATTTCGAAGTAAATCTCAGAATCAATCCAAGTACTGTGAGAATAAAAAAAAATTGGCGCTTTTCAGCGAGAAATAATTATTCTTCAGCGGAGAGAATTCTTTTCAATAAACAAACATTGATTTTGTTATCTAGAAGGAAATAAGATAATTTTGCATTTCAAATGGATTTCGAGAGTGCATTCAGAATTCGGTAGGGAACGAAATGCGCACTCCTGTGTGGGAAAAAATTATTATTCAGCAGAGAAAATCCATTTCAGTGAAGCAAATGTTGATTTTGACATTTCAGAATGAAATATAATTATTTTGCATTTCGAAGTAATTCTCAGAATAAATTCAAATACTGTGAGAATAAAAAAAAAATTGGCGCTTTTCAGCGTGAAATAATTATTCTTCAGCGGAGAGAATTCTTTTCAATAAAAAAACATTGATTTTGTTATCTAGAAGGAAATAAGATAATTTTGCATTTCAAAGTGATTTCGAGAGTGCACTCAGAATTCGGTAGGGAAAGAAATGCGCACTCCTGTGTGGGAAAAAATTATTATTCAGCAGAGAAAATCCATTTCAGTGAAGCAAATTATTATATTGACATTTCAGAATGAAATGAAAAGATTTTGCATTTCGAAGTAAATCTCAGAATCAATCCTAATACTGTGAGAATAAAGAAAAATTGGCGCTTTTCAGCGCGAAATAATTATTGTTCAGCGGAGAGAATTCTTTTCAATAATCAAACATTGATTGTGTTTCTAGAAGGAAATAAGATAATTTTGCATTTCAAAGTGATTTCGAGAGTATATTCAGAATTCGGTAGGGAAAGAAATGCGCACTCCTGTGTGGTTAAAAAATATTATTCAGCAGAGAAAATCCATTTCAATGAAGCAAATGATGATTTTGACATTTCAGAATGAAATATAAATATTTATTATTTCGAAGTAAATCTCAGAATCAATCCAAATACTATGAGAATAAAGAAAAATTGGCGATTTTCAGCGAGAAACAATTATTCTTCAGCGGAGAGAATTCTTTTCAATAAACAAACATTGATTTTGTTATCTAGAAGGAAATAAGATAACTTTGCATTTCAAAGTGATTTCGAGAGTGCATTCAGAATTCGGTAGAGAAAGAAATGCGCACTCCTGTGTGGGAAAAAATTATTATTCAGCAGAGAAAATCCATTTCAGTCAAGCAAATGATGATTTTGACATTTCAGAATGAAATATAAATACTTTGCATTTCGAAGTAAATCTCAGAATCAATTCAAATACTGTGAGAATAAAGAAAAAATTGGCGCTTTTCAGCGTGAAATAATTATTCTTCAGCGAAGAGAATTCTTTTCAATCAAAAAACATTGATTTAGTTATCTAGAAGGAAATAAGATAACTTTGCATTTCAAAGTGATTTCGAGAGTGCATTCAGAATTCGGTAGAGAAAGAAATGCGCACTCCTGTGTGGGAAAAAAATATTATTCAGCAGAGAAAATCCATTTCAGTGAAGCAAATTTTGTTTTTGAAATTTCAGAATGAAATATAAATATTTTGCATTTCGAAGTAAATCTCAGAATCAATCCAAATACTGTGAGAATAAAAAAAAAATGGCGCTTTTCAGCGAGAAATAATTATTCTTCAGCGGAGAGAATTCTTTTCAATAAACAAACATTGATTTTGTTATCTAGAAGGAAATAAGATAATTTTGCATTTCCATGTGATTTCGAGAGTGCATTCAGAATTCGGTAAGGAAAGAAATGCGCACTCCTGTGTGGGAAAAAATTATTATTCAGCAGAGAAAATCCTTTTCAGTGAAGCAAATTATTATATTGACATTTCAGAATGAAATGAAAAAATTTTGCATTTCGAAGTAAATCTCAGAATCAATCCTAATACTGTGAGAATAAAGAAAAATTGGCGCTTTTCAGCGCGAAATAATTATTGTTCAGCGGTGAGAATTCTTTTCAATAAACAAACATTGATTTTGTTATCTAGAAGGAAATAACATAATTTTGCATTTCAAAGTGATTTCGAGAGTGCATTCAGAATTCGGTAGGGAAAGAAATGCGCACTCCTGTGTGGGAAAAAATTATTATTCAGCAGAGAAAATCCATTTCAGTGAAGCAAATGTTGATTTTGACATTTCAGAATGAAATATAATTATTTTGCATTTCGAAGTAAATCTCAGAATAAATTCAAATACTGTGAGAATAAAGAAAAAATTGGCGCTTTTCAGCGTGAAATAATTATTCTTCAGCGGAGAGAATTCTTTTCAATAAAAAAACATTGATTTTGTTATCTAGAAGGAAATAAGATAATATTGCATTTCAAAGTGATTTCGAGAGTGCATTCAGAATTCGGTAAGGAAAGAAATGCGAACTCCTGTGTGGGAAAAAATTATTATTCAGCAGAGAAAATCCATTTCAGTGAAGCAAATGTTGATTTTGACATTTCAGAATGAAATATAATTATTTTGCATTACGAAGTAAATCTCAGAATCAATCCAAATACTGTGAGAATAAAAAAAAATTGGCGCTTTTCAGCGAGAAATAATTATTCTTCAGCGGAGAGAATTCTTTTCAATAAACAAACATTGATTTTGTTATCTAGAAGGAAATAAGATAATTTTGCATTTCAAATGGATTTCGAGAGTGCATTCAGAATTCGGTAGGGAAAGAAATGCGCACTCCTGTGTGGGAAAAAATTATTATTCAGCAGAGAAAATCCATTTCAGTGAAGCAAATGTTGATTTTGACATTTCAGAATGAAATATAATTATTTTGCATTTCGAAGTAAATCTCAGAATAAATTCAAATACTGTGAGAATAAAGAAAAATTGGCGCTTTTCAGCGCTAAATAATTATTCTTCAGCGGAGAATTCTTTTCAATAAACAAATATAGATTTTATTATCTAGAAGGAAATAAGATAATTTTGCATTTCAAAGTGATTTCGAGAGTGCATTCAGAATTCGGTAGGGAAAGAAATGCGCACTCCTGTGTGGGAAAAAATATTATTCAGCAGAGAAAATCCATTTCAGTGAAGCAAATGATGATTTTGACATTTCAGAATGAAATATTAATATTTTCTATTTCGAAGTAAATCTCAGAATCAATCCAATTACTATGAGAATAAAGAGAAATTGGCGATTTTCAGCGAGAAACAATTATTCTTCAGCGGAGAGAATTCTTTTCAATAAAGAAACATTGATTTTGTTATCTAGAAGGAAATAAGATAACTTTGCATTTCAAAGTGATTTCGAGAGTGCATTCAGAATTCGGTAGAGAAAGAAATGCGCACTCCTGTGTGGGAAAAAATTATTATTCAGCAGAGAAAATCCATTTCAGTCAAGCAAATGATGATTTTGACATTTCAGAATGAAATATAAAACCTTGCATTTCGAAGTAAATCTCAGAATCAATTCAAATACTGTGAGAATAAAGAAAAAATTGGCGCTTTTCAGCGTGAAATAATTATTCTTCAGCGAAGAGAATTCTTTTCAACCAAAAACATTGATTTTGTTATCTAGAAGGAAATAAGATTATTTTGCATTTCAAACTGATTTCGAGAGTGCAGTGAGAATTCGGTAGGGAAAGAAATACGCACTCCTGTGTGGGAAAAAAATATTATTCAGCAGAGAAAATCCATTTCAGTGAAGCAAATTTTGATTTTGAAATTTCAGAATGAAATATAAATATTTTGCATTTCGAAGTAAATCTCAGAATCAATCCAAATACTGTGAGAATAAAGAAAAATTGGCGCTTTTCAGCGCGAAATAATTATTTTTCAGCGGAGAGAATTCTTTTCAATAAACAAACATTGATTTTGGTATCTAGAAGGAAATAAGATAATTTTGCATTTCAAAGTGATTTCGAGAGTGCATTCAGAATTCGTTAGGGAAAGAAATGCGCACTCCTGTGTGGGAAAAAAATATTATTCAGCAGAGAAAATCCATTTCAGTGAAGCAAATGTTGATTTTGACATTTAAGAATGAAATATAAATATTTTCTATTTTGAAGTAAATCTCAGAATCAATCCAATTACTATGAGAATAAAGAAAAATTGGCGATTTTCAGCGAGAAACAATTATTCTTCAGCGGAGAGAATTCTTTTCAATAAACAAACATATTTTGTTATCTAGAAGGAAATAAGATAACTTTGCATTTCAAAGTGATTTCGAGAGTGCATTCAGAATTCGGTAGAGAAAGAAATGCGCACTCCTGTGTGGGAAAAAATTATTATTCAGCAGAGAAAATCCATTTCAGTCAAGCAAATGATGATTTTGACATTCCAGAATGAAATATAAATATTTTGCATTTCGAAGTAAATCTCAGAATCAATCCAAATACTGTGAGAATAAAGAAAAATTGGCGCTTTTCAGCGAGAAATAATTATTCTTCAGCGGAGAGAATTCTTTTCAATAAACAAACATTGATTTTGTTATCTAGAAGGAAATAAGATAATTTTGCATTTCAAAGTGATTTCGAGAGTGCATTCAGAATTCGGTAGGGAAAGAAATGCGCACTCCTGTGTGGGAAAAAATTATTATTCAGCAGAGAAAATCCATTTCAGTGAAGCAAATGTTGATTTTGACATTTCAGAATGAAATATAAATATTTTGTATTTCGAAGTAAATCTCAGAATCAATCCAATTACTATGAGAATAAAGAAAAATTGGCGATTTTCAGCGTGAAATAATTATTCTTCAGCGGAGAGAATTCTTTCCAATAAACAAACATTGATTTTGTTATCTAGAAGGAAATAAGATAATTTTGCATTTCAAATGGATTTCGAGAGTGCATTCAGAATTCGGTAGGGAAAGAAATGCGCACTCCTGTGTGGGAAAAAATTATTATTCAGCAGAGAAAATCCATTTCAGTGAAGCAAATGTTGATTTTGACATTTCAGAATGAAATATAATTATTTTGCATTTCGAAGTAAATCTCAGAATAAATTCAAATACTGTGAGAATAAAGAAAAAATTGGCGCTTTTCAGCGTGAAATAATTATTCTTCAGCGGAGAGAATTCTTTTCAATAAAAAAACATTGATTTTGTTATCTAGAAGGAAATAAGATAATTTTGCATTTCCATGTGATTTCGAGAGTGCATTCAGAATTCGGTAAGGAAAGAAATGCGCACTCCTGTGCGGGAAAAAATTATTATTCAGCAGAGAAAATCCTTTTCAGTGAAGCAAATTATTATATTGACATTTCAGAATGAAATGAAAAAATTTTGCATTTCGAAGTAAATCTCAGAATCAATCCTAATACTGTGAGAATAAAGAAAAATTGGCGCTTTTCAGCGCGAAATAATTATTGTTCAGCGGTGAGAATTCTTTTCAATAAACAAACATTGATTTTGTTATCTAGAAGGAAATAACATAATTTTGCATTTCAAAGTGATTTCGAGAGTGCATTCAGAATTCGGTAGGGAAAGAAATGCGCACTCCTGTGTGGGAAAAAATTATTATTCAGCAGAGAAAATCCATTTCAGTGAAGCAAATGTTGATTTTGACATTTCAGAATGAAATATAAATATTTTCTATTTCGAAGTAAATCTCAGAATTAATCCAATTACTATGAGAATAAAGAAAAATTGGCGATTTTCAGCGAGAAACAATTATTCTTCAGCGGAGAGAATTCTTTTCAATAAACAAACATATTTTGTTATCTAGAAGGAAATAAGATAACTTTGCATTTCAAAGTGATTTCGAGAGTGCATTCAGAATTCGGTAGAGAAAGAAATGCGCACTCCTGTGTGGGAAAAAATTATTATTCAGCAGAGAAAATCCATTTCAGTGAAGCAAATGTTGATTTTGACATTTCAGAATGAAATATAATTATTTTGCATTTCGAAGTAAATCTCAGAATCAATCCAAATACTGTGAGAATAAAAAAAAATTGGCGCTTTTCAGCGAGAAATAATTATTCTTCAGCGGAGAGAATTCTTTTCAATAAACAAACATTGATTTTGTTATCTAGAAGGAAATAAGATAATTTTGCATTTCAAATGGATTTCGAGAGTGCATTCAGAATTCGGTAGGGAAAGAAATGCGCACTCCTGTGTGGGAAAAAATTATTATTCAGCAGAGAAAATCCATTTCAGTGAAGCAAATGTTGATTTTGACATTTCAGAATGAAATATAATTATTTTGCATTTCGAAGTAAATCTCAGAATAAATTCAAATACTGTGAGAATAAAGAAAAATTGGCGCTTTTCAGCGCTAAATAATTATTCTTCAGCGGAGAATTCTTTTCAATAAACAAATATAGATTTTATTATCTAGAAGGAAATAAGATAATTTTGCATTTCAAAGTGATTTCGAGAGTGCATTCAGAATTCGGTAGGGAAAGAAATGCGCACTCCTGTGTGGGAAAAAATATTATTCAGCAGAGAAAATCCATTTCAGTGAAGCAAATGATGATTTTGACATTTCAGAATGAAATATTAATATTTTCTATTTCGAAGTAAATCTCAGAATCAATCCAATTACTATGAGAATAAAGAAAAATTGGCGATTTTCAGCGAGAAACAATTATTCTTCAGCGGAGAGAATTCTTTTCAATAAAGAAACATTGATTTTGTTATCTAGAAGGAAATAAGATAACTTTGCATTTCAAAGTGATTTCGAGAGTGCATTCAGAATTCGGTAGAGAAAGAAATGCGCACTCCTGTGTGGGAAAAAATTATTATTCAGCAGAGAAAATCCATTTCAGTCAAGCACATGATGATTTTGACATTTCAGAATGAAATATAAAACCTTGCATTTCGAAGTAAATCTCAGAATCAATTCAAATACTGTGAGAATAAAGAAAAAATTGGCGCTTTTCAGCGTGAAATAATTATTCTTCAGCGAAGAGAATTCTTTTCAACCAAAAACATTGATTTTGTTATCTAGAAGGAAATAAGATTATTTTGCATTTCAAACTGATTTCGAGAGTGCAGTGAGAATTCGGTAGGGAAAGAAATACGCACTCCTGTGTGAAAAAAAAATATTATTCAGCAGAGAAAATCCATTTCAGTGAAGCAAATTTTGATTTTGAAATTTCAGAATGAAATATAAATATTTTGCATTTCGAAGTAAATCTCAGAATCAATCCAAATACTGTGAGAATAAAGAAAAATTGGCGCTTTTCAGCGCGAAATAATTATTTTTCAGCGGAGAGAATTCTTTTCAATAAACAAACATTGATTTTGGTATCTAGAAGGAAATAAGATAATTTTGCATTTCAAAGTGATTTCGAGAGTGCATTCAGAATTCGTTAGGGAAAGAAATGCGCACTCCTGTGTGGGAAAAAAATATTATTCAGCAGAGAAAATCCATTTCAGTGAAGCAAATGTTGATTTTGACATTTAAGAATGAAATATAAATATTTTCTATTTCGAAGTAAATCTCAGAATTAATCCAATTACTATGAGAATAAAGAAAAATTGGCGATTTTCAGCGAGAAACAATTATTCTTCAGCGGAGAGAATTCTTTTCAATAAACAAACATATTTTGTTATCTAGAAGGAAATAAGATAACTTTGCATTTCAAAGTGATTTCGAGAGTGCATTCAGAATTCGGTAGAGAAAGAAATGCGCACTCCTGTGTGGGAAAAAATTATTATTCAGCAGAGAAAATCCATTTCAGTCAAGCAAATGATGATTTTGACATTCCAGAATGAAATATAAATATTTTGCATTTCGAAGTAAATCTCAGAATCAATCCAATTACTGTGAGAATAAAAAAAAAATGGCGCTTTTCAGCGAGAAATAATTATTCTTCAGCGGAGAGAATTCTTTTCAATAAACAAACATTGATTTTGTTATCTAGAAGGAAATAAGATAATTTTGCATTTCAAAGTGATTTCGAGAGTGCATTCAGAATTCGGTAGGGAAAGAAATGCGCACTCCTGTGTGGGAAAAAATTATTATTCAGCAGAAAAAATCGTTTTCAGTGAAGCAAATTATGATTTAGACATTTAAGAATGAAAAGTAAATATTTTGCATTTCGAAGTAAATCTCAGAATCAATCCAAATACTGTGAGAATAAAGAAAAATTGGCGCTTTTCAGCGCAAAATAATTATTCTTCAGCGGAGAGAATTCTTTTCAATAAACAAACATTGATTTTGTTATCTAGAAGGAAATAAGATAATTTTGCATTTCAAAGTGATTTCGAGAGTGCATTCAGAATTCGGTAGGGAAAGAAATGCGCACTCCTGTGTGGGAAAAAATTATTATTCAGCAGAGAAAATCCATTTCAGTCAAGCAAATGATGATTTTGACATTTCAGAATGAAATATAAATATTTTGCATTTCGAAGTAAATCTCAGAATCAATTCAAATACTGTGAGAATAAAGAAAAAATTGGCGCTTTTCAGCGTGAAATAATTATTCTTCAGCGAAGAGAATTCTTTTCAATAAACAAACATTGATTTTGGTATCTAGAAGGAAATAAGATAATTTTGCATTTCAAAGTGATTTCGAGAGTGCATTCAGAATTCGGTAGGGAAAGAAATGCGCACTCCTGTGTGGGAAAAAAATATTATTCAGCAGAGAAAATCCATTTCAGTGAAGCAAATGTTGATTTTGACATTTAAGAATGAAATATAATTATTTTGAATTTCGAAGTAAATCTAAGAATCAATCCAAATACTGTGAGAATAAAGAAAAATTGGCGCTTTTCAGCGCGAAATAATTATTCTTCAGTGGAGAGAATTCTTTTCAATAAACAAACATTGATTTTGTTAACTAGAAGAAAATAACATAATTTTGCATTTCAAAGTGATTTCGAGAGTGCATTCAGAATTTGGTAGGGAAAGAAATGCGCACTCCTGTGTGGGAAAAAAATATTATTCAGCAGAAAAAATCGTTTTCAGTGAAGCAAATTATGATTTAGACATTTAAGAATGAAATGTAAATATTTTGCATTTCGAAGTAAATCTCAGAATCAATCCAAATACTGTGAGAATAAAGAAAAATTGGCGCTTTTCAGCGCAAAATAATTATTCTTCAGCGGAGAGAATTCTTTTCAATAAACAAACATTGATTGTGTTTCTAGAAGGAAATAAGATAATTTTGCATTTCACAGTGATTTCGAGAGTGCATTCAGAATTCGGTAGGGGAAGAAATGCGCACTCTTGTCTGGGAAAAAATTATTATTCAGCAGAGAAAATCCATATCAGTGAAGCAAATGTTGATTTTGACATTTAAGAATGAAATATAATTATTTTGAATTTCGAAGTAAATCTCAGAATCAATCCAAATACTGTGAGAATAAAGAAAAATTGGCGCTTTTCAGCGCGAAATAATTATTTTTAGCGGAGAGAATTTTTTTCAATAAACAAACATTGATTTTGTTATCTAGAAGGAAATAAGATAATTTTGCATTTCAAAGTGATTTCGAGAGTGCATTCAGAATTCGGTAGGGAAAGAAATGCGCACTCCTGTGTGGGAAAAAATTATTATTCATCAGAGAAAATCCATTTCAGTGAAGCAAATGTTGATTTTGATATTTCAGAATGAAATATAATTATTTTGCATTTCGAAGTAAATCTCAGTATAAATTGAAATACTGTGAGAATAAAGAAAAAATTGGCGCTTTTAAGCGCGAAATAATTATTCTTCAGCGGAGAGAATTCTTTTCAATAAACAAACATTGATTTTGTTATCTAGAAGGAAATAAGATAATTTTGCATTTGAAATGGATTTCGAGAGTGCATTCAGAATTCGGTAGGGAAAGAAATGCGCACTCCTGTGTGGGAAAAAATTATTATTCAGCAGAGAAAATCCATTTCAGTGAAGCAAATGTTGATTTTGACATTTCAGAATGAAATATAAATATTTTGTATTTCGAAGTAAATCTCAGAATCAATCCAAATACTATGAGAATAAAGAAGTATTGGCGATTTTCAGCGTGAAATAATTATTCTTCAGCGGAGAGAATTCTTTTCAATAAAAAAACATTTATTTTGTTATCTAGAAGGAAATAAGATAATTTTTCATTTCAAAGTGATTTCGAGAGTGCATTCAGAATTCGGTAAGGAAAGAATTGCGCACTCCTGTGTGGGAAAAAATTATTATTCAGCAGAGAAAATCCATTTCAGTGAAGCAAATTATTATTTTGACATTTCAGAATGAAATGAAAAGATTTTGCATTTCGAAGTAAATCTCAGAATCAATCCTAATACTGTGAGAATAAAGAAAAATTGGCGCTTTTCAGCGCGAAATAATTATTGTTCAGCGGAGAGAATTCTTTTCAATAAACAAACATTGATTGTGTTTCTAGAAGGAAATAAGATAATTTTGCATTTCAAACTGATTTCGAGAGTGCATTCAGAATTCGGTAGGGGAAGAAATGCGCACTCTTGTGTGGGAAAAAATTATTATTCAGCAGAGAAAAACCATTTCAGTGAAGCAAATTATGATTTTGACATTTAAGAATGAAATGAAAATATTTTGCATTTCGAAGTAAATCTCAGAATCAATCCAAATACTGTGAGAATAAAGAAAAATTGGCGCTTTTCAGCGCTAAATAATTATTCTTCAGCGGAGAATTCTTTTCAATAAACAAATATAAATTTTATTATCTAGAAGGAAATAAGATAATTTTGCATTTCAAAGTGATATCGAGAGTGCATTCAGAATTCGGTAGGGAAAGAAATGCGCACTCCTGTGTGGGAAAAAAATATTATTCAGCAGAGAAAATCCATTCCAGTGAAGCAAATGATGATTTTGACATTTCAGAATGAAATATAAATATTTTGTATTTCGAAGTAAATCTCAAAATCAATCCAAATACTGTGAGAATAAAGAAAAAATTGGCGCTTTTCAGCGTGAAATAATTATTCTTCAGGGGAGAGAATTCTTTTCAATCAAAAAACATTGATTTTGTTATCTAGAAGGAAATAAGATTATTTTGCATTTCAAAGTGATTTCGAGAGTGCAGTCAGAATTCGGTAGGGAAAGAAATACGCACTCCTGTGTGGGAAAAAAATATTATTCAGCAGAGAAAATCCATTTCAGTGAAGCAAATGTTGATTTTGAAATTTCAGAATGAAATATAAATATTTTGCATTTCGAAGTAAATCTCAGAATCAATCCAAATACTGTGAGAATAAAGAAAAATTGGCGCTTTTCTATACGAAATAATTATTCTTCAGCGGAGAGAACTCTTTTCAATAAACAAACATTGATTTTGTTATCTAGAAGGAAATAAGATAATTTTGCATTTCAAAGTGATTTCGAGAGTGCATTCAGAATTCGGTAGGGAAAGAAATGCGCACTCCTGTGTGGGAAAAAATTATTATTCAGCAGAGAAAATCCATATCAGTGAAGCAAATGTTGATTTTGACATTTAAGAATGAAATATAATTATTTTGAATTTCGAAGTAAATCTCAGAATCAATCCAAATACTGTGAGAATAAAGAAAAATTGGCGCTTTTCAGCGCGAAATAATTATTCTTCAGTGGAGAGAATTCTTTTCAATAAACAAACATTGATTTTGTTAACTAGAAGAAAATAAGATAATTTTGCATTTCAAAGTGATTTCGAGAGTGCATTCAGAATTTGGTAGGGAAAGAAATGCGCACTCCTGTGTGGGAAAAAAATATTATTCAGCAGAAAAAATCGTTTTCAGTGAAGCAAATTATGATTTAGACATTTAAGAATGAAAAGTAAATATTTTGCATTTCGAAGTAAATCTCAGAATCAATCCAAATACTGTGAGAATAAAGAAAAATTGGCGCTTTTCAGCGCAAAATAATTATTCTTCAGCGGAGAGAATTCTTTTCAATAAACAAACATTGATTTTGTTATCTAGAAGGAAATAAGATAATTTTGCATTTCAAAGTGATTTCGAGAGTGCATTCAGAATTCGGTAGGGAAAGAAATGCGCACTCCTGTGTGGGAAAAAATTATTATTCAGCAGAGAAAATCCCTTTCAGTGAAGCAAATTATTATTTTAACATTTCAGAATGAAATGAAAGGATTTTGCATTTCGAAGTATATCTCAGAATCAATCCTAATACTGTGGGATAAAGAAAAATTGGCGCTTTTCAGCGCGAAATAATTATTCTTCAGCGGAGAGAATTCTTTTCAATAAACAAACATTGATTGTGTTTCTAGAAGGAAATAAGATAATTTTGCATTTCACAGTGATTTCGAGAGTGCATTCAGAATTTGGTAGGGGAAGAAATGCGCACTCTTGTCTGGGAAAAAATTATTATTCAGCAGAGAAAATCCATTTCAGTGAAGCAAATGTTGATTTTGACATTTCAGATTGAAATATAAATATTTTGCATTTCGAAGTAAATCTCAGAATCAATCCAATTACTATGAGAATAAAGAAAAATTGGCGATTTTCAGCGCTAAATAATTATTCTTCAGTGGAGAGAATTCTTTTCAATAAAAAAACATTGATTTTGTTATCTAGAAGGAAATAAGATAATTTGCATTTCAAATGGATTTCGAGAGTGCATTCAGAATTCGGTAGGGAAAGAAATGCGCACTCCTGTCTAGGAAAAAATTATTATTCTGCAGAGAAAATCCATTTCAGTGAAGCAAATTTTGATTTTGACATTTCAGAATGAAATATAAATATTTTGCATTTCGAAGTAAATCTCAGAATCAATCCAAATACTGTGAGAATAAAAATAAATTGGCGCTTTTCAGCGAGAAATAATTATTCTTCAGCGGAGAGAATTCTTTTCAATAAACAAACATTGATTTTGTTATCTAAAAGGAAATAAGATAATTTTTCATTTCTAAGTGATTTCGAGAGTGCATTCAGAATTCGGTAGGGAAAGAAATGCGCACTCCTGTGTGGGAAAAAATTATTATTCAGCAGAGAAAATCCCTTTCAGTGAAGCAAATTATTATTTTGACATTTCAGAATGAAATGAAAAGATTTTGCATTTCGAAGTAAATCTCAGAATCAATCCTAATACTGTGAGAATAAAGAAAAATTGGCGCTTTTCAGCGCGACATAATTATTCTTCAGCGGAGAGAATTCTTTTCAATAAACAAACATTGATTGTGTTTCTAGAAGGAAATAAGATAATTTTGCATTTCAAAGTGATTTCGAGAGTGCAGTCAGAATTCGGTAGGGAAAGAATTGCGCACTCCTGTGTGGGAAAAATTATTATTCATCAGAGAAAATCCATTTCAGTGAAGCAAATGTTCATTTTGACATTTCAGAATGAAATATAATTATTTTGCATTTCGAAGTAAATCTCAGAATCAATCCAAATACTGTGAGAATAAAGACAAACTGGCGCTTTTTAGCGCGAAATAATTATTGTTCAGCGGAGAGAATTCTTTTCAATAAACAAACATTGATTGTGTTTCTAGAAGGAAATAAGATAATTTTGCATTTCAAAGTGATTTCGAGAGTGCATTCAGAATTCGGTAGGGGAAGAAATGCGCACTCTTGTGTGGGAAAAAATTATTATTCAGCAGAGAAAAACCATTTCAGTGAAGCAAATTATGATTTTGACATTTAAGAATGAAATGAAAATATTTTGCATTTCGAAGTAAATCTCAGAATCAATCCAAATACTGTGAGAATAATGAAAAATTGGCGCTTTTCAGCGCTAAATAATTATTCTTCAGCGGAGAATTCTTTTCAATAAACAAATATAAATTTTATTATCTAGAAGGAAATAAGATAATTTTGCATTTCAAAGTGATATCGAGAGTGCATTCAGAATTCGGTAGGGAAAGAAATGCGCACTCCTGTGTGGGAAAAAAATATTATTCAGCAGAGAAAATCCATTCCAGTGAAGCAAATGATGATTTTGACATTTCAGAATGAAATATAAATATTTTGTATTTCGAAGTAAATCTCAAAATCAATCCAAATACTGTGAGAATAAAGAAAAAATTGGCGCTTTTCAGCGTGAAATAATTATTCTTCAGGGGAGAGAATTCTTTTCAATCAAAAAACATTGATTTTATTATCTAGAAGGAAATAAGATTATTTTGAATTTCAAACTGATTTCGAGAGTGCAGTCAGAATTCGGTAGGGAAAGAAATACGCACTCCTGTGTGGGAAAAAAATATTATTCAGCAGAGAAAATCCATTTCAGTGAAGCAAATGTTGATTTTGAAATTTCAGAATGAAATATAAATATTTTGCATTTCGAAGTAAATCTCAGAATCAATCCAAATACTGTGAGAATAAAGAAAAATTGGCGCTTTTCTATACGAAATAATTATTCTTCAGCGGAGAGAACTCTTTTCAATAAACAAACATTGATTTTGTTATCTAGAAGGAAATAAGATAATTTTGCATTTCAAAGTGATTTCGAGAGTGCATTCAGAATTCGGTAGGGAAAGAAATGCGCACTCCTGTGTGGGAAAAAATTATTATTCAGCAGAGAAAATCCATATCAGTGAAGCAAATGTTGATTTTGACATTTAAGAATGAAATATAATTATTTTGAATTTCGAAGTAAATCTCAGAATCAATCCAAATACTGTGAGAATAAAGAAAAATTGGCGCTTTTCAGCGCGAAATAATTATTCTTCAGTGGAGAGAATTCTTTTCAATAAACAAACATTGATTTTGTTAACTAGAAGGAAATAAGATAATTTTGCATTTCAAAGTGATTTCGAGAGTGCATTCAGAATTTGGTAGGGAAAGAAATGCGCACTCCTGTGTGGGAAAAAAATATTATTCAGCAGAAAAAATCGTTTTCAGTGAAGCAAATTATGATTTAGACATTTAAGAATGAAAAGTAAATATTTTGCATTTCGAAGTAAATCTCAGAATCAATCCAAATACTGTGAGAATAAAGAAAAATTGGCGCTTTTCAGCGCAAAATAATTATTCTTCAGCGGAGAGAATTCTTTTCAATAAACAAACATTGATTTTGTTATCTAGAAGGAAATAAGATAATTTTGCATTTCAAAGTGATTTCGAGAGTGCATTCAGAATTCGGTAGGGAAAGAAATGCGCACTCCTGTGTGGGAAAAAATTATTATTCAGCAGAGAAAATCCCTTTCAGTGAAGCAAATTATTATTTTAACATTTCAGAATGAAATGAAAGGATTTTGCATTTCGAAGTAAATCTCAGAATCAATCCTAATACTGTGGGATAAAGAAAAATTGGCGCTTTTCAGCGCGAAATAATTATTCTTCAGCGGAGAGAATTCTTTTCAATAAACAAACATTGATTGTGTTTCTAGAAGGAAATAAGATAATTTTGCATTTCACAGTGATTTCGAGAGTGCATTCAGAATTTGGTAGGGGAAGAAATGCGCACTCTTGTCTGGGAAAAAATTATTATTCAGCAGAGAAAAACCATTTCAGTGAAGCAAATGTTGATTTTGACAGTTCAGAATGAAATGAAAAGATTTTGCATTTCGAAGTAAATCTCAGAATCAATCCAAATACTGTGAGAATAAAGAAAAATTGGCGCTTTTCAGCGCTAAATAATTATTCTTCAGCGGAGAGAATTCTTTTCAATAAACAAACATTGATTTTGGTATCTAGAAGGAAATAAGATAATTTTGCATTTCAAAGTGATTTCGAGAGTGCATTCAGAATTCGGTAGGGAAAGAAATGCGCACTCCTGTGTGGGAAAAAATTATTATTCTGCTGAGAAAATCCATTTCAGTGAAGCAAATGTTGATTTTGACATTTCAGATTGAAATATAAATATTTTGCATTTCGAAGTAAATCTCAGATTCAATCCAATTACTATGAGAATAAAGAAAAATTGGCGATTTTCAGCGCTAAATAATTATTCTTCAGTGGAGAGAATTCTTTTCAATAAACAAACATTGAATTTGTTAACTAGAAGGAAATAAGATAATTTTTCATTTCAAAGGGATTTCGAGAGTACATTCAGAATTCGGTAGGGAAAGAAATGCGCACTCCTGTGTGGGAAAAAATTATTATTCAGCAGAGAAAATCCATTTCAGTGAAGCAAATGTTGATTTTGACATTTCAGAATGAAATATAATTATTTTGCATTTCGAAGTAAATCTCAGAATAAATTGAAACACTGTGAGAATAAAGAAAAAATTGGCGCTTTTCAGCGTGAAATAATTATTCTTCAGCGGAGAGAATTCTTTTCAATAAAAAAACATTGATTGTGTTTCTAGAAGGAAATAAGATAATTTTGCATTTCAAAGTGATTTCGAGAGTGCATTCAGAATTTGGTAGGGAAAGAAATGCGCACTCCTGTGTGGGAAAAAAATATTATTCAGCAGAAAAAATCGTTTTCAGTGAAGCAAATTATGATTTAGACATTTAAGAATGAAAAGTAAATATTTTGCATTTCGAAGTAAATCTCAGAATCAATCCAAATACTGTGAGAATAAAGAAAAATTGGCGCTTTTCAGCGCAAAATAATTATTCTTCAGCGGAGAGAATTCTTTTCAATAAACAAACATTGATTTTGTTATCTAGAAGGAAATAAGATAATTTTGCATTTCAAAGTGATTTCGAGAGTGCATTCAGAATTCGGTAGGGAAAGAAATGCGCACTCCTGTGTGGGAAAAAATTATTATTCAGCAGAGAAAATCCCTTTCAGTGAAGCAAATTATTATTTTAACATTTCAGAATGAAATGAAAGGATTTTGCATTTCGAAGTATATCTCAGAATCAATCCTAATACTGTGGGATAAAGAAAAATTGGCGCTTTTCAGCGCGAAATAATTATTCTTCAGCGGAGAGAATTCTTTTCAATAAACAAACATTGATTGTGTTTCTAGAAGGAAATAAGATAATTTTGCATTTCACAGTGATTTCGAGAGTGCATTCAGAATTTGGTAGGGGAAGAAATGCGCACTCTTGTCTGGGAAAAAATTATTATTCAGCAGAGAAAATCCATTTCAGTGAAGCAAATGTTGATTTTGACATTTCAGATTGAAATATAAATATTTTGCATTTCGAAGTAAATCTCAGAATCAATCCAATTACTATGAGAATAAAGAAAAATTGGCGATTTTCAGCGCTAAATAATTATTCTTCAGTGGAGAGAATTCTTTTCAATAAAAAAACATTGATTTTGTTATCTAGAAGGAAATAAGATAATTTGCATTTCAAATGGATTTCGAGAGTGCATTCAGAATTCGGTAGGGAAAGAAATGCGCACTCCTGTCTAGGAAAAAATTATTATTCTGCAGAGAAAATCCATTTCAGTGAAGCAAATTTTGATTTTGACATTTCAGAATGAAATATAAATATTTTGCATTTCGAAGTAAATCTCAGAATCAATCCAAATACTGTGAGAATAAAAATAAATTGGCGCTTTTCAGCGAGAAATAATTATTCTTCAGCGGAGAGAATTCTTTTCAATAAACAAACATTGATTTTGTTATCTAAAAGGAAATAAGATAATTTTTCATTTCTAAGTGATTTCGAGAGTGCATTCAGAATTCGGTAGGGAAAGAAATGCGCACTCCTGTGTGGGAAAAAATTATTATTCAGCAGAGAAAATCCCTTTCAGTGAAGCAAATTATTATTTTGACATTTCAGAATGAAATGAAAAGATTTTGCATTTCGAAGTAAATCTCAGAATCAATCCTAATACTGTGAGAATAAAGAAAAATTGGCGCTTTTCAGCGCGACATAATTATTCTTCAGCGGAGAGAATTCTTTTCAATAAACAAACATTGATTGTGTTTCTAGAAGGAAATAAGATAATTTTGCATTTCAAAGTGATTTCGAGAGTGCAGTCAGAATTCGGTAGGGAAAGAATTGCGCACTCCTGTGTGGGAAAAATTATTATTCATCAGAGAAAATCCATTTCAGTGAAGCAAATGTTCATTTTGACATTTCAGAATGAAATATAATTATTTTGCATTTCGAAGTAAATCTCAGAATCAATCCAAATACTGTGAGAATAAAGACAAACTGGCGCTTTTTAGCGCGAAATAATTATTGTTCAGCGGAGAGAATTCTTTTCAATAAACAAACATTGATTGTGTTTCTAGAAGGAAATAAGATAATTTTGCATTTCAAAGTGATTTCGAGAGTGCATTCAGAATTCGGTAGGGGAAGAAATGCGCACTCTTGTGTGGGAAAAAATTATTATTCAGCAGAGAAAAACCATTTCAGTGAAGCAAATTATGATTTTGACATTTAAGAATGAAATGAAAATATTTTGCATTTCGAAGTAAATCTCAGAATCAATCCAAATACTGTGAGAATAATGAAAAATTGGCGCTTTTCAGCGCTAAATAATTATTCTTCAGCGGAGAATTCTTTTCAATAAACAAATATAAATTTTATTATCTAGAAGGAAATAAGATAATTTTGCATTTCAAAGTGATATCGAGAGTGCATTCAGAATTCGGTAGGGAAAGAAATGCGCACTCCTGTGTGGGAAAAAAATATTATTCAGCAGAGAAAATCCATTCCAGTGAAGCAAATGATGATTTTGACATTTCAGAATGAAATATAAATATTTTGTATTTCGAAGTAAATCTCAAAATCAATCCAAATACTGTGAGAATAAAGAAAAAATTGGCGCTTTTCAGCGTGAAATAATTATTCTTCAGGGGAGAGAATTCTTTTCAATCAAAAAACATTGATTTTATTATCTAGAAGGAAATAAGATTATTTTGAATTTCAAACTGATTTCGAGAGTGCAGTCAGAATTCGGTAGGGAAAGAAATACGCACTCCTGTGTGGGAAAAAAATATTATTCAGCAGAGAAAATCCATTTCAGTGAAGCAAATGTTGATTTTGAAATTTCAGAATGAAATATAAATATTTTGCATTTCGAAGTAAATCTCAGAATCAATCCAAATACTGTGAGAATAAAGAAAAATTGGCGCTTTTCTATACGAAATAATTATTCTTCAGCGGAGAGAACTCTTTTCAATAAACAAACATTGATTTTGTTATCTAGAAGGAAATAAGATAATTTTGCATTTCAAAGTGATTTCGAGAGTGCATTCAGAATTCGGTAGGGAAAGAAATGCGCACTCCTGTGTGGGAAAAAATTATTATTCAGCAGAGAAAATCCATATCAGTGAAGCAAATGTTGATTTTGACATTTAAGAATGAAATATAATTATTTTGAATTTCGAAGTAAATCTCAGAATCAATCCAAATACTGTGAGAATAAAGAAAAATTGGCGCTTTTCAGCGCGAAATAATTATTCTTCAGTGGAGAGAATTCTTTTCAATAAACAAACATTGATTTTGTTAACTAGAAGGAAATAAGATAATTTTGCATTTCAAAGTGATTTCGAGAGTGCATTCAGAATTTGGTAGGGAAAGAAATGCGCACTCCTGTGTGGGAAAAAAATATTATTCAGCAGAAAAAATCGTTTTCAGTGAAGCAAATTATGATTTAGACATTTAAGAATGAAAAGTAAATATTTTGCATTTCGAAGTAAATCTCAGAATCAATCCAAATACTGTGAGAATAAAGAAAAATTGGCGCTTTTCAGCGCAAAATAATTATTCTTCAGCGGAGAGAATTCTTTTCAATAAACAAACATTGATTTTGTTATCTAGAAGGAAATAAGATAATTTTGCATTTCAAAGTGATTTCGAGAGTGCATTCAGAATTCGGTAGGGAAAGAAATGCGCACTCCTGTGTGGGAAAAAATTATTATTCAGCAGAGAAAATCCCTTTCAGTGAAGCAAATTATTATTTTAACATTTCAGAATGAAATGAAAGGATTTTGCATTTCGAAGTAAATCTCAGAATCAATCCTAATACTGTGGGATAAAGAAAAATTGGCGCTTTTCAGCGCGAAATAATTATTCTTCAGCGGAGAGAATTCTTTTCAATAAACAAACATTGATTGTGTTTCTAGAAGGAAATAAGATAATTTTGCATTTCACAGTGATTTCGAGAGTGCATTCAGAATTTGGTAGGGGAAGAAATGCGCACTCTTGTCTGGGAAAAAATTATTATTCAGCAGAGAAAAACCATTTCAGTGAAGCAAATGTTGATTTTGACAGTTCAGAATGAAATGAAAAGATTTTGCATTTCGAAGTAAATCTCAGAATCAATCCAAATACTGTGAGAATAAAGAAAAATTGGCGCTTTTCAGCGCTAAATAATTATTCTTCAGCGGAGAGAATTCTTTTCAATAAACAAACATTGATTTTGGTATCTAGAAGGAAATAAGATAATTTTGCATTTCAAAGTGATTTCGAGAGTGCATTCAGAATTCGGTAGGGAAAGAAATGCGCACTCCTGTGTGGGAAAAAATTATTATTCTGCTGAGAAAATCCATTTCAGTGAAGCAAATGTTGATTTTGACATTTCAGATTGAAATATAAATATTTTGCATTTCGAAGTAAATCTCAGATTCAATCCAATTACTATGAGAATAAAGAAAAATTGGCGATTTTCAGCGCTAAATAATTATTCTTCAGTGGAGAGAATTCTTTTCAATAAACAAACATTGAATTTGTTAACTAGAAGGAAATAAGATAATTTTTCATTTCAAAGGGATTTCGAGAGTACATTCAGAATTCGGTAGGGAAAGAAATGCGCACTCCTGTGTGGGAAAAAATTATTATTCAGCAGAGAAAATCCATTTCAGTGAAGCAAATGTTGATTTTGACATTTCAGAATGAAATATAATTATTTTGCATTTCGAAGTAAATCTCAGAATAAATTGAAACACTGTGAGAATAAAGAAAAAATTGGCGCTTTTCAGCGTGAAATAATTATTCTTCAGCGGAGAGAATTCTTTTCAATAAAAAAACATTGATTGTGTTTCTAGAAGGAAATAAGATAATTTTGCATTTCACAGTGATTTCGAGAGTGCATTCAGAATTTGGTAGGGGAAGAAATGCGCACTCTTGTCTGGGAAAAAATTATTATTCAGCAGAGAAAAACCATTTCAGTGAAGCAAATGATGATTTTGACATTTCAGAATGAAATGAAAAGATTTTGCATTTCGAAGTAAATCTCAGAATCAATCCAAATACTGTGAGAATAAAGAAAAATTAGCGCTTTTCAGCGCTAAATAATTATTCTTCAGCGGAGAGAATTCTTTTCAATAAACAAACATTGATTTTGTTAACTAGAAGGAAATAAGATAATTTTTCATTTCAAATGGATTTCGAGAGTGCATTCAGAATTCGGTAGGGAAAGAAATGCGCACTCCTGTGTGGGAAAAAATTATTATTCAGCAGAGAAAATCCATTTCAGTGAAGCAAATGTTGATTTTGACATTTCAGAATGAAATATAATTATTTTGCATTTCGAAGTAAATCTCAGAATAAATTGAAACACTGTGAGAATAAAGAAAAAATTGGCGCTTTTCAGCGCGAAATAATTATTCTTCAGCGGAGAGAATTCTTTTCAATAAACAAACATTGATTGTGTTTCTAGAAGGAAATAAGATAATTTTGCATTTCACAGTGATTTCGAGAGTGCATTCAGAATTCGGTAGGGAAAGAAATGCGCACTCCTGTGTGGGAAAAAAATATTATTCAGCAGAGAAAATCCATTCCAGTGAAGCAAATGATGATTTTGACATTTCAGAATGAAATATAATTATTTTGCATTTCGAAGTAAATCTCAGAATCAATCCAAATACTGTGAGAATAAAGATAAACTGGCGCTTTTTAGCGCGAAATAATTATTGTTCAGCGGAGAGAATTCTTTTCAATAAACAAACATTGATTGTGTTTCTAGAAGGAAATAAGATAATTTTGCATTTCAAAGTGATTTCGAGAGTGCATTCAGAATTCGGTAGGGGAAGAAATGCGCACTCTTGTGTGGGAAAAAATTATTATTCAGCAGAGAAAATCCATTTCAGTGAAGCAAATTATGATTTTGACATTTAAGAATGAAATGAAAATATTTTGCATTTCGAAGTAAATCTCAGAATCAATCCAAATACTGTGAGAATAAAGAAAAATTGGCGCTTTTCAGCGCTAAATAATTATTCTTCAGCGGAGAATTCTTTTCAATAAACAAATATAAATTTTATTATCTAGAAGGAAATAAGATAATTTTGCATTTCAAAGTGATATCGAGAGTGCATTCAGAATTCGGTAGGGAAAGAAATGCGCACTCCTGTGTGGGAAAAAAATATTATTCAGCAGAGAAAATCCATTCCAGTGAAGCAAATGATGATTTTGACATTTCAGAATGAAATATAAATATTTTGTATTTCGAAGTAAATCTCAAAATCAATCCAAATACTGTGAGAATAAAGAAAAAATTGGCGCTTTTCAGCGTGAAATAATTATTCTTCAGGGGAGAGAATTCTTTTCAATCAAAAAACATTGATTTTATTATCTAGAAGGAAATAAGATTATTTTGAATTTCAAACTGATTTCGAGAGTGCAGTCAGAATTCGGTAGGGAAAGAAATACGCACTCCTGTGTGGGAAAAAAATATTATTCAGCAGAGAAAATCCATTTCAGTGAAGCAAATGTTGATTTTGAAATTTCAGAATGAAATATAAATATTTTGCATTTCGAAGTAAATCTCAGAATCAATCCAAATACTGTGAGAATAAAGAAAAATTGGCGCTTTTCTATACGAAATAATTATTCTTCAGCGGAGAGAACTCTTTTCAATAAACAAACATTGATTTTGTTATCTAGAAGGAAATAAGATAATTTTGCATTTCAAAGTGATTTCGAGAGTGCATTCAGAATTCGGTAGGGAAAGAAATGCGCACTCCTGTGTGGGAAAAAATTATTATTCAGCAGAGAAAATCCATATCAGTGAAGCAAATGTTGATTTTGACATTTAAGAATGAAATATAATTATTTTGAATTTCGAAGTAAATCTCAGAATCAATCCAAATACTGTGAGAATAAAGAAAAATTGGCGCTTTTCAGCGCGAAATAATTATTCTTCAGTGGAGAGAATTCTTTTCAATAAACAAACATTGATTTTGTTAACTAGAAGGAAATAAGATAATTTTGCATTTCAAAGTGATTTCGAGAGTGCATTCAGAATTTGGTAGGGAAAGAAATGCGCACTCCTGTGTGGGAAAAAAATATTATTCAGCAGAAAAAATCGTTTTCAGTGAAGCAAATTATGATTTAGACATTTAAGAATGAAAAGTAAATATTTTGCATTTCGAAGTAAATCTCAGAATCAATCCAAATACTGTGAGAATAAAGAAAAATTGGCGCTTTTCAGCGCAAAATAATTATTCTTCAGCGGAGAGAATTCTTTTCAATAAACAAACATTGATTTTGTTATCTAGAAGGAAATAAGATAATTTTGCATTTCAAAGTGATTTCGAGAGTGCATTCAGAATTCGGTAGGGAAAGAAATGCGCACTCCTGTGTGGGAAAAAATTATTATTCAGCAGAGAAAATCCCTTTCAGTGAAGCAAATTATTATTTTAACATTTCAGAATGAAATGAAAGGATTTTGCATTTCGAAGTAAATCTCAGAATCAATCCTAATACTGTGGGATAAAGAAAAATTGGCGCTTTTCAGCGCGAAATAATTATTCTTCAGCGGAGAGAATTCTTTTCAATAAACAAACATTGATTGTGTTTCTAGAAGGAAATAAGATAATTTTGCATTTCACAGTGATTTCGAGAGTGCATTCAGAATTTGGTAGGGGAAGAAATGCGCACTCTTGTCTGGGAAAAAATTATTATTCAGCAGAGAAAAACCATTTCAGTGAAGCAAATGTTGATTTTGACAGTTCAGAATGAAATGAAAAGATTTTGCATTTCGAAGTAAATCTCAGAATCAATCCAAATACTGTGAGAATAAAGAAAAATTGGCGCTTTTCAGCGCTAAATAATTATTCTTCAGCGGAGAGAATTCTTTTCAATAAACAAACATTGATTTTGGTATCTAGAAGGAAATAAGATAATTTTGCATTTCAAAGTGATTTCGAGAGTGCATTCAGAATTCGGTAGGGAAAGAAATGCGCACTCCTGTGTGGGAAAAAATTATTATTCAGCAGAGAAAATCCATTTCAGTGAAGCAAATGTTGATTTTGACATTTCAGATTGAAATATAAATATTTTGCATTTCGAAGTAAATCTCAGATTCAATCCAATTACTATGAGAATAAAGAAAAATTGGCGATTTTCAGCGCTAAATAATTATTCTTCAGTGGAGAGAATTCTTTTCAATAAACAAACATTGAATTTGTTAACTAGAAGGAAATAAGATAATTTTTCATTTCAAAGGGATTTCGAGAGTACATTCAGAATTCGGTAGGGAAAGAAATGCGCACTCCTGTGTGGGAAAAAATTATTATTCAGCAGAGAAAATCCATTTCAGTGAAGCAAATGTTGATTTTGACATTTCAGAATGAAATATAATTATTTTGCATTTCGAAGTAAATCTCAGAATAAATTGAAACACTGTGAGAATAAAGAAAAAATTGGCGCTTTTCAGCGTGAAATAATTATTCTTCAGCGGAGAGAATTCTTTTCAATAAAAAAACATTGATTGTGTTTCTAGAAGGAAATAAGATAATTTTGCATTTCACAGTGATTTCGAGAGTGCATTCAGAATTTGGTAGGGGAAGAAATGCGCACTCTTGTCTGGGAAAAAATTATTATTCAGCAGAGAAAAACCATTTCAGTGAAGCAAATGTTGATTTTGACAGTTCAGAATGAAATGAAAAGATTTTGCATTTCGAAGTAAATCTCAGAATCAATCCAAATACTGTGAGAATAAAGAAAAATTAGCGCTTTTCAGCGCTAAATAATTATTCTTCAGCGGAGAGAATTCTTTTCAATAAACAAACATTGATTTTGTTAACTAGAAGGAAATAAGATAATTTTTCATTTCAAATGGATTTCGAGAGTGCATTCAGAATTCGGTAGGGAAAGAAATGCGCACTCCTGTGTGGGAAAAAATTATTATTCAGCAGAGAAAATCCATTTCAGTGAAGCAAATGTTGATTTTGACATTTCAGAATGAAATATAATTATTTTGCATTTCGAAGTAAATCTCAGAATAAATTGAAACACTGTGAGAATAAAGAAAAAATTGGCGCTTTTCAGCGCGAAATAATTATTCTTCAGCGGAGAGAATTCTTTTCAATAAACAAACATTGATTGTGTTTCTAGAAGGAAATAAGATAATTTTGCATTTCACAGTGATTTCGAGAGTGCATTCAGAATTCGGTAGGGAAAGAAATGCGCACTCCTGTGTGGGAAAAAAATATTATTCAGCAGAGAAAATCCATTCCAGTGAAGCAAATGATGATTTTGACATTTCAGAATGAAATATAATTATTTTGCATTTCGAAGTAAATCTCAGAATCAATCCAAATACTGTGAGAATAAAGATAAACTGGCGCTTTTTAGCGCGAAATAATTATTGTTCAGCGGAGAGAATTCTTTTCAATAAACAAACATTGATTGTGTTTCTAGAAGGAAATAAGATAATTTTGCATTTCAAAGTGATTTCGAGAGTGCATTCAGAATTCGGTAGGGGAAGAAATGCGCACTCTTGTGTGGGAAAAAATTATTATTCAGCAGAGAAAATCCATTTCAGTGAAGCAAATTATGATTTTGACATTTAAGAATGAAATGAAAATATTTTGCATTTCGAAGTAAATCTCAGAATCAATCCAAATACTGTGAGAATAAAGAAAAATTGGCGCTTTTCAGCGCTAAATAATTATTCTTCAGCGGAGAATTCTTTTCAATAAACAAATATAAATTTTATTATCTAGAAGGAAATAAGATAATTTTGCATTTCAAAGTGATATCGAGAGTGCATTCAGAATTCGGTAGGGAAAGAAATGCGCACTCCTGTGTGGGAAAAAAATATTATTCAGCAGAGAAAATCCATTCCAGTGAAGCAAATGATGATTTTGACATTTCAGAATGAAATATAATTATTTTGCATTTCGAAGTAAATCTCAGAATAAATTGAAACACTGTGAGAATAAAGAAAAAATTGGCGCTTTTCAGCGCGAAATAATTATTCTTCAGCGGAGAGAATTCTTTTCAATAAACAAACATTGATTTTGTTAACTAGAAGGAAATAAGATAATTTTTCATTTCAAAGGGATTTCGAGAGTACATTCAGAATTCGGTAGGGAAAGAAATGCGCACTCCTGTGTGGGAAAAAATTATTATTCAGCAGAGAAAATCCATTTCAGTGAAGCAAATGTTGATTTTGACATTTCAGAATGAAATATAATTATTTTGCATTTCGAAGTAAATCTCAGAATAAATTGAAACACTGTGAGAATAAAGAAAAAATTGGCGCTATTCAGCGTGAAATAATTATTCTTCAGCGGAGAGAATTCTTTTCAATAAAAAAACATTGATTTTGTTATCTAGAAGGAAATAAGATAATTTGCATTTCAAATGGATTTCGAGAGTGCATTCAGAATTCGGTAGGGAAAGAAATGCGCACTCCTGTGTGGGAAAAAATTATTATTCTGCAGAGAAAATCCATTTCAGTGAAGCAAATTTTGATTTTGACATTTCAGAATGAAATATAAATATTTTGCATTTCGAAGTAAATCTCAGAATCAATCCAAATACTGTGAGAATAAAAATAAATTGGCGCTTTTCAGCGAGAAATAATTATTCTTCAGCGGAGAGAATTCTTTTCAATAAACAAACATTGATTTTGTTATCTAAAAGGAAATAAGATAATTTTTCATTTCTAAGTGATTTCGAGAGTGCATTCAGAATTCGGTAGGGAAAGAAATGCGCACTCCTGTGTGGGAAAAATATATTATTCAGCAGAGAAAATCCCTTTCAGTGAAGCAAATTATTATTTTGACATTTCAGAATGAAAAGAAAAGATTTTGCATTTCGAAGTAAATCTCAGAATCAATCCTAATACTGTGAGAATAAAGAAAAATTGGCGCTTTTCAGCGCGAAATAATTATTCTTCAGCGGAGAGAATTCTTTTCAATAAACAAACATTGATTGTGTTTCTAGAAGGAAATAAGATAATTTTGCATTTCAAAGTGATTTCGAGAGTGCAGTCAGAATTCGGTAGGGAAAGAATTGCGCACTCCTGTGTGGGAAAAATTATTATTCATCAGAGAAAATCCATTTCAGTGAAGCAAATGTTCATTTTGACATTTCAGAATGAAATATAATTATTTTGCATTTCGAAGTAAATCTCAGAATCAATCCAAATACTGTGAGAATAAAGATAAACTGGCGCTTTTTAGCGCGAAATAAATATTCTTCAGCGGAGAGAATTGTTTTCAATAAACAAACATTGATTTAGTTATTTAAAAGGAAATAAGATAATTTTGCATTTCATAGTGATTTCGAGAGTGCATTCAGAATTCGGTAGGGAAAGAAATACGCACTCCTGTGTGGGAAAAAATTATTATTCAGCAGAGATAATCCATTTCAGTGAAGCAAACGATGATTTTGACATTTCAGAATGAAATGAAAATATTTTGCATTTCGAAGTAAATCTCAGAGTCAATCCAAATACTGTGAGAATAAAGAAAAATTGGCGCTTTTCTGCACGAAATAATTATTCTTCAGCGGAGAGAATTCTTTTCAAAAAACAAACATTGATTTTGTTATCTAGAAGGAAATAAGATAATTTTGCAATTCAAAGTGATTTCGATAGTGCATTCAGAATTCGATAGGGAAATAAATGGGCACTCCTGTCTGGGAAAAAATTATTATTCAGCAGAGATAATCCATTTCAGTGAAGCAAATATTGATTTTGACATTTCAGAATGAAATATAATTATTTTGCATTTCGAAATAAATCTCAGAATCAATCCAAATACTGTGAGATTAAAGAAAAATTGGCGCATTTCAACGCGAAATAATTATTCTTCAGCGGAGAGAATTCTATTCAATAAACAAACATTGATTTTGTTATCTAGAAGGAAATAAGATAATTTTGCATTTCAAAGTGATTTCGAGAGTGCATTCAGAATTCGGTAGGGAAAGAAATGCGCACTCCTGTGTGGGAAAAAATTATTATTTAGCAGAGAAAATCCATTTCAGTGAAGCAAATGATGATTTTGACATTTCAGAATGGATTATAATTATTTTGCATTTCGAAGTAAATCTCGGAATCAATCCAAATACTGTGAGAATAAAGGAAAATTGGCGCTTTTCTGCACAAAATATTTATTCTTCAGCGGAGAGAATTCTTTTCAATAAATTAACATTGATTTTGTTATCTAGAGGGAAATAAGATAATTTTGCATTTCAAACTGATTTCGAGAGTGCATTCAGAATTCGGTAGGGAAAGAAATGCGCACTCCTGTGTGGGAAAAAATTATTATTCAGCAGAAAAAATCCATTAAAGTGAAGCAAATTTTGATTTTGACATTTCAGAATGAAATATAAATATTTTGCATTTCGAAGTAAATCTAAGAATCAATCCAAATACTGTGAGAATAAAAAAAAATTGGCGCTTTTCAGCGAGAAATAATTATTCTTCAGCGGAGAGAATTTTTTTTCAATAAACAAACATTGATTTTGTTATCTAGAAGGAAATAAAATAATTTTGCATTTCAAATGGATTTCGAGAGTGCATTCAGAATTCGGTAGGGAAAGAAATGCGCACTCCTGTGTGGGAAAAAATTATTATTCAGCAGAGAAAATCCATTTCAGTGAAGCAAATGTTGATTTTGACATTTCAGAATGAAATATAAATATTTTGAATTTCGAAGTAAATCTAAGAATCAATCAAAATACTGTGAGAATAAAGAAAAATTGGCGCTTATCAGCGTGAAATAATTATTTTTCAGCGGAGAGAATTCTTTTCAATAAAAAAACATTGATTTTGGTATCTAGAAGGAAATAAGATAATTTTGCATTTCAAAGTGATTTCGAGAGTGCATTCAGAATTCGGTAGGGAAAGAAATGCGCATTCCTGTGTGGGAAAAAAATATAATTCAGCAGAGAAAATCCATTTCAGTGAAGCAAATTTTGATTTTGACATTTCAGAATGAAATGAAAATATTTTGCATTTCGAAGTAAATCTCAGAATCAATCCAAATACTGTGAGAATAAAGAAAAATTGGCGCTTTTCAGCGCTAAATAATTATTCTTCAGCGTAGAATTCTTTTCAATAAACAAACATTGATTTTGTTATTTAGAAGGAAATAAGATAATTTTGCATTTCAAAGTGATTTCGAGAGTGCATTCAGAATTCGGTAGGGAAAGAAATACGCACATCTGTGTGGAAAAAAAATATAATTCAGCAGAGAAAATCCATTTCAGTGAGGCAAATGAAGATTTTGACATTTCAGAATGAAATGAAAAGATTTTGCATTTAGAAGTAAATCTCAGAATCAATCCAAATACTGTGAGAATAAAGAAAAATTGGCGCTTTTCAGCGCGAAATAATTATTCTTCAGCGGAGAGAAGTTATCTAGAAGGAAAAAAGATAATTTTGCAATTCAAAGTGATTTCGATAGTGCATTCAGAATTCGGTAGGGAAAGAAATGGGCACTCCTGTCTGGGAAAAAATTATTATTCAGCAGAGATAATCCATTTCAGTGAAGCAAATGTTGATTTTGACATTTCAGAATGAAATATAATTATTTTGCATTTCGAAATAAATCTCAGAATCAATTCAAATACTGTGAGATTAAAGAAAAAATGGCGCTTTTCAGCGCGAAATAATTATTCTTCAGCGGAGAGAATTCTATTCAATAAACAAACATTGATTTTGTTATCTAGAAGGAAATAAGATAATTTTGCTTTTCAAAGTGATTTCGAAGGTGCATTCAGAATTCGGTAGGGAAAGAAATGCGCACTCCTGTGTGGGAAAAAATTATTATTCCGCAGAGAAAATCCATTTCAGTGAAGCAAATGATGATTTTGACATTTCAGAATGGATTATAATTATTTTGCATTTCGAAGTAAATCTCGGAATCAATCCAAATACTGTGAGAATAAAGGAAAATTGGCGCTTTTCGGCACAAAATATTTATTCTTCAGCGGAGAGAATTCTGTTCAATAAACAAACATAGATTTTTTTATCTAGAAGGAAATAAGATAATTTTTCATTTCAAACTGATTTCGAGAGTGCATTCAGAATTCGGTAGGGAAAGAAATGCGCACTCCTGTGTGGGAAAAAATTATTATTCAGCAGAGAAAATCCATTTCAGTGAAGCAAATGTTGATTTTGACATTTCAGAATGAAATATAATTATTTTGCATTTCGAAGTTAATCTCAGAATAAATTGAAACACTGTGAGAATAAAGAAAAAATTGGCGCTTTTCAGCGTGAAATAATTATTCTTCAGCGGAGAGAATTCTTTTCAATAAAAAAACATTGATTTTGTTATCTAGAAGGAAATAAGATAATTTGCATTTCAAATGGATTTCGAGAGTGCATTCAGAATTCGGTAGGGAAAGAAATGCGCACTCCTGTGTGGGAAAAAATTATTATTCTGCAGAGAAAATCCATTTCAGTGAAGCAAATTTTGATTTTGACATTTCAGAATGAAATATAAATATTTTGCATTTCGAAGTAAATCTCAGAATCAATCCAAATACTGTGAGAATAAAAATAAATTGGCGCTTTTCAGCGAGAAATAATTATTCTTCAGCGGAGAGAATTCTTTTCAATAAACAAACATTGATTTTGTTATCTAAAAGGAAATAAGATAATTTTTCATTTCTAAGTGATTTCGAGAGTGCATTCAGAATTCGGTAGGGAAAGAAATGCGCACTCCTGTGTGGGAAAAAATTATTATTCAGCAGAGAAAATCCCTTTCAGTGAAGCAAATTATTATTTTGACATTTCAGAATGAAAAGAAAAGATTTTGCATTTCGAAGTAAATCTCAGAATCAATCCTAATACTGTGAGAATAAAGAAAAATTGGCGCTTTTCAGCGCGAAATAATTATTCTTCAGCGGAGAGAATTCTTTTCAATAAACAAACATTGATTGTGTTTCTAGAAGGAAATAAGATAATTTTGCATTTCAAAGTGATTTCGAGAGTGCAGTCAGAATTCGGTAGGGAAAGAATTGCGCACTCCTGTGTGGGAAAAATTATTATTCATCAGAGAAAATCCATTTCAGTGAAGCAAATGTTCATTTTGACATTTCAGAATGAAATATAATTATTTTGCATTTCGAAGTAAATCTCAGAATCAATCCAAATACTGTGAGAATAAAGATAAACTGGCGCTTTTTAGCGCGAAATAAATATTCTTCAGCGGAGAGAATTGTTTTCAATAAACAAACATTGATTTAGTTATTTAAAAGGAAATAAGATAATTTTGCATTTCATAGTGATTTCGAGAGTGCATTCAGAATTCGGTAGGGAAAGAAATACGCACTCCTGTGTGGGAAAAAATTATTATTCAGCAGAGATAATCCATTTCAGTGAAGCAAACGATGATTTTGACATTTCAGAATGAAATGAAAATATTTTGCATTTCGAAGTAAATCTCAGAGTCAATCCAAATACTGTGAGAATAAAGAAAAATTGGCGCTTTTCTGCACGAAATAATTATTCTTCAGCGGAGAGAATTCTTTTCAAAAAACAAACATTGATTTTGTTATCTAGAAGGAAATAAGATAATTTTGCAATTCAAAGTGATTTCGATAGTGCATTCAGAATTCGATAGGGAAATAAATGGGCACTCCTGTCTGGGAAAAAATTATTATTCAGCAGAGATAATCCATTTCAGTGAAGCAAATATTGATTTTGACATTTCAGAATGAAATATAATTATTTTGCATTTCGAAATAAATCTCAGAATCAATCCAAATACTGTGAGATTAAAGAAAAATTGGCGCATTTCAACGCGAAATAATTATTCTTCAGCGGAGAGAATTCTATTCAATAAACAAACATTGATTTTGTTATCTAGAAGGAAATAAGATAATTTTGCATTTCAAAGTGATTTCGAGAGTGCATTCAGAATTCGGTAGGGAAAGAAATGCGCACTCCTGTGTGGGAAAAAATTATTATTTAGCAGAGAAAATCCATTTCAGTGAAGCAAATGATGATTTTGACATTTCAGAATGGATTATAATTATTTTGCATTTCGAAGTAAATCTCGGAATCAATCCAAATACTGTGAGAATAAAGGAAAATTGGCGCTTTTCTGCACAAAATATTTATTCTTCAGCGGAGAGAATTCTTTTCAATAAATTAACATTGATTTTGTTATCTAGAGGGAAATAAGATAATTTTGCATTTCAAACTGATTTCGAGAGTGCATTCAGAATTCGGTAGGGAAAGAAATGCGCACTCCTGTGTGGGAAAAAATTATTATTCAGCAGAAAAAATCCATTAAAGTGAAGCAAATTTTGATTTTGACATTTCAGAATGAAATATAAATATTTTGCATTTCGAAGTAAATCTAAGAATCAATCCAAATACTGTGAGAATAAAAAAAAATTGGCGCTTTTCAGCGAGAAATAATTATTCTTCAGCGGAGAGAATTTTTTTTCAATAAACAAACATTGATTTTGTTATCTAGAAGGAAATAAAATAATTTTGCATTTCAAATGGATTTCGAGAGTGCATTCAGAATTCGGTAGGGAAAGAAATGCGCACTCCTGTGTGGGAAAAAATTATTATTCAGCAGAGAAAATCCATTTCAGTGAAGCAAATGTTGATTTTGACATTTCAGAATGAAATATAAATATTTTGAATTTCGAAGTAAATCTAAGAATCAATCAAAATACTGTGAGAATAAAGAAAAATTGGCGCTTATCAGCGTGAAATAATTATTTTTCAGCGGAGAGAATTCTTTTCAATAAAAAAACATTGATTTTGGTATCTAGAAGGAAATAAGATAATTTTGCATTTCAAAGTGATTTCGAGAGTGCATTCAGAATTCGGTAGGGAAAGAAATGCGCATTCCTGTGTGGGAAAAAAATATAATTCAGCAGAGAAAATCCATTTCAGTGAAGCAAATTTTGATTTTGACATTTCAGAATGAAATGAAAATATTTTGCATTTCGAAGTAAATCTCAGAATCAATCCAAATACTGTGAGAATAAAGAAAAATTGGCGCTTTTCAGCGCTAAATAATTATTCTTCAGCGTAGAATTCTTTTCAATAAACAAACATTGATTTTGTTATTTAGAAGGAAATAAGATAATTTTGCATTTCAAAGTGATTTCGAGAGTGCATTCAGAATTCGGTAGGGAAAGAAATACGCACATCTGTGTGGAAAAAAAATATAATTCAGCAGAGAAAATCCATTTCAGTGAGGCAAATGAAGATTTTGACATTTCAGAATGAAATGAAAAGATTTTGCATTTAGAAGTAAATCTCAGAATCAATCCAAATACTGTGAGAATAAAGAAAAATTGGCGCTTTTCAGCGCGAAATAATTATTCTTCAGCGGAGAGAAGTTATCTAGAAGGAAAAAAGATAATTTTGCAATTCAAAGTGATTTCGATAGTGCATTCAGAATTCGGTAGGGAAAGAAATGGGCACTCCTGTCTGGGAAAAAATTATTATTCAGCAGAGATAATCCATTTCAGTGAAGCAAATGTTGATTTTGACATTTCAGAATGAAATATAATTATTTTGCATTTCGAAATAAATCTCAGAATCAATTCAAATACTGTGAGATTAAAGAAAAAATGGCGCTTTTCAGCGCGAAATAATTATTCTTCAGCGGAGAGAATTCTATTCAATAAACAAACATTGATTTTGTTATCTAGAAGGAAATAAGATAATTTTGCTTTTCAAAGTGATTTCGAAGGTGCATTCAGAATTCGGTAGGGAAAGAAATGCGCACTCCTGTGTGGGAAAAAATTATTATTCCGCAGAGAAAATCCATTTCAGTGAAGCAAATGATGATTTTGACATTTCAGAATGGATTATAATTATTTTGCATTTCGAAGTAAATCTCGGAATCAATCCAAATACTGTGAGAATAAAGGAAAATTGGCGCTTTTCGGCACAAAATATTTATTCTTCAGCGGAGAGAATTCTGTTCAATAAACAAACATAGATTTTTTTATCTAGAAGGAAATAAGATAATTTTTCATTTCAAACTGATTTCGAGAGTGCATTCAGAATTCGGTAGGGAAAGAAATGCGCACTCCTGTGTGGGAAAAAATTATTATTCAGCAGAGAAAATCCATTTCAGTGAAGCAAATGATGATTTTGACATTTCAGAATGAAATGAAAATATTTTGCATTTCGAAGTAAATTTCAGAATCAATCCAAATACTGTGAGAATAAAAAAAAATTGGCGCTTTTCAGCGAGTAATAATTATTCTTCAGCGGAGAGAATTCTTTTCAATAAACAAACATTGATTTTGTTATCTAGAAGGAAATAAGATAATTTTGCATTTCAAATGGATTTCGAGAGTGCATTCAGAATTCGGTAGGGAAAGAAATGCGCACTCCTGTGTGGGAAAAAATTATTATTCAGCAGAGAATATCCATTTCAGTGAAGCAAATTTTGATTTTGACATTTCAGAATGAAATATAAATATTTTGCATTTCGAAGTTAATCTCAGAATCAATCCAAATACTGTGAGAATAAAAAAAAATTAGCGCTTTTCAGCGAGAAGTAATTATTCTTCAGCGGAGAGAATTCTTTTCAATAAACAAACATTGATTTTGTTATCTAGAAGGAAATAAGATAATTTTGCATTTCAAATGAATTTCGAGAGTGCATTCAGAATTCGGTAGGGAAAGAAATGCGGACTCCTGTGTGGGAAAAAATTATTATTCCGCAGACAAAATCCATTTCAGTGAAGCAAATGTTGATTTTGACATTTCAGAATGAAATATAAATATTTTGCATTTCGAAGTTAATCTCAGAATCAATCCAAATACTGTGAGAATAAAAAAAAATTGGCGCTTTTCAGCGCGAAATAATTATTCTTCAGCGGAGAGAATTCTTTTCAAAAAACAAATATTGAATTTGTTATCTAGAAGGAAAAAAGATAATTTTGCAATTCAAAGTGATTTCGATAGTGCATTCAGAATTCGGTAGGGAAAGAAATGGGCACTCCTGTCTGGGAAAAAATTATTATTCAGCAGAGATAATCCATTTCAGTGAAGCAAATGTTGATTTTGACATTTCAGAATGAAATATAATTATTTTGCATTTCGAAGTAAATTTCAGAATCAATCCAAATACTGTGAGAATAAAGAGAAATTGGCGCTTTTCAGCGTGAAATAATTATTCTTCAGCGGAGAGAATTCTTTTCAATAAACAAACATTGATTTTGTTATCTAGAAGGAAATAAGATAATTTTTCATTTCTAAGTGATTTCGAGAGTGCATTCAGAATTCGGTAGGGAAAGAAATGCGAACTCCTGTGTGGGAAAAAATTATTATTTAGCAGAGAAAATCCATTTCAGTGAAGCAAATGATGATTTTGACATTTCAGAATGGATTATAATTATTTTGCATTTCGAAGTAAATCTCGGAATCAATCCAAATACTGTGAGAATAAAGGAAAATTGGCGCTTTTCTGCACAAAATATTTATTCTTCAGCGGAGAGAATTCTTTTCAATAAATTAACATTGATTTTGTTATCTAGAGGGAAATAAGATAATTTTGCATTTCAAACTGATTTCGAGAGTGCATTCAGAATTCGGTAGGGAAAGAAATGCGCACTCCTGTGTGGGAAAAAATTATTATTCAGCAGAAAAAATCCATTTCAGTGAAGCAAATTTTGATTTTGACATTTCAGAATGAAATATTAATATTTTGCATTTCGAAGTAAATCTTAGAATCAATCCAAATACTGTGAGAATAAAAAAAAATTGGCGCTTTTCAGCGAGAAATAATTATTCTTCAGCGGAGAGAATTTTTTTTCAATAAACAAACATTGATTTTGTTATCTAGAAGGAAATAAAATAATTTTGCATTTCAAATGGATTTCGAGAGTGCATTCAGAATTCGGTAGGGAAAGAAATGCGCACTCCTGTGTGGGAAAAAATTATTATTCAGCAGAGAAAATCCATTTCAGTAAAGCAAATGTTGATTTTGACATTTCAGAATGAAATATAAATATTTTGAATTTCGAAGTAAATCTAAGAATCAATCAAAATACTGTGAGAATAAAAAAAAATTGGCGCTTATCAGCGTGAAATAATTATTTTTCAGCGGAGAGAATTCTTTTCAATAAAAAAACATTGATTTTGGTATCTAGAAGGAAATAAGATAATTTTGCATTTCAAAGTGATTTCGAGAGTGCATTCAGAATTCGGTAGGGAAAGAAATGCGCATTCCTGTGTGGGAAAAAAATATAATTCAGAAGAGAAAATCCATTTCAGTGAAGCAAATTATGATTTTGACATTTCAGAATGAAATGAAAATATTTTGCATTTCGAAGTAAATCTCAGAATCAATCCAAATACTGTGAGAATAAAGAAAAATTGGCGCTTTTCAGCGCTAAATAATTATTCTTCAGCGTAGAATTCTTTTCAATAAACAAACATTGATTTTGTTATCTAGAAGGAAATAAGATAATTTTGCATTTCAAAGTGATTTCGAGAGTGCATTCAGAATTCGGTAGGGAAAGAAATACGCACATCTGTGTGGAAAAAAAATATAATTCAGCAGAGAAAATCCATTTCAGTGAGGCAAATGAAGATTTTGACATTTCAGAATGAAATGAAAAGATTTTGCATTTAGAAGTAAATCTCAGAATCAATCCAAATACTGTGAGAATAAAGAAAAATTGGCGTTTTTCAGCGCGAAATAATTATTCTTCAGCGGAGAGAAGTTATCTAGAAGGAAAAAAGATAATTTTGCAATTCAAAGTGATTTCGATAGTGCATTCAGAATTCGGTAGGGAAAGAAATGGGCACTCCTGTCTGGGAAAAAATTATTATTCAGCAGAGATAATCCATTTCAGTGAAGCAAATGTTGATTTTGACATTTCAGAATGAAATATAATTATTTTGCATTTCGAAATAAATCTCAGAATCAATTCAAATACTGTGAGATTAAAGAAAAAATGGCGCTTTTCAGCGCGAAATAATTATTCTTCAGCGGAAAGAATTCTATTCAATAAACAAACATTGATTTTGTTATCTAGAAGGAAATAAGATAATTTTGCTTTTCAAAGTGATTTCGAGAGTGCATTCAGAATTCGCTAGGGAAAGAAATGCGCACTCCTGTGTGGGAAAAAATTATTATTCCGCAGAGAAAATCCATTTCAGTGAAGCAAATGATGATTTTGACATTTCAGAATGGATTATAATTATTTTGCATTTCGAAGTAAATCTCGGAATCAATCCAAATACTGTGAGAATAAAGGAAAATTGGCGCTTTTCGGCACAAAATATTTATTCTTCAGCGGAGAGAATTCTGTTCAATAAACAAACATAGATTTTGTTATCTAGAAGGAAATAAGATAATTTTGCATTTCAAACTGATTTCGAGAGTGCATTCAGAATTCGGTAGGGAAAGAAATGCGCACTCCTGTGTGGGAAAAAATTATTATTCAGCAGAGAAAATCCATTTCAGTGAAGCAAATGATGATTTTGACATTTCAGAATGAAATGAAAATATTTTGCATTTCGAAGGAAATTTCAGAATCAATCCAAATACTGTGAGAATAAAAAAAAATTGGCGCTTTTCAGCGAGAAATAATTATTCTTCAGCGAGGAGAATTCTTTTCAATAAACAAACATTGATTTTGTTATCTAGAAGGAAATAAGATAATTTTGCATTTCAAATGGATTTCGAGAGTGCATTCAGAATTCGGTAGGGAAAGAAATGCGCAATCCTGTGTGGGAAAAAATTATTATTCAGCAGAGAATATCCATTTCAGTGAAGCAAATGTTGATTTTGACATTTCAGAATGAAATATAAATATTTTGCATTTCGAAGTTAATCTCAGAATCAATCCAAATACTGTTAGAATAAAAAAAAATTAGCGCTTTTCAGCGAGAAATAATTATTCTTCAGCGGAGAAAATTCTTTTCAATAAACAACATTGATTTTGTTATCTAGAAGGAAATAAGATAATTTTGCATTTCAAAGTGATTTCGAGAGTGCATTCAGAATTCGGTAGCGAAACAAATACGCACACCTGTTTGGGAAAAAAATATTATTCAGCAGAGAAAATCCATTTCAGTGAAGCAAATGTTGATTTTGACATTTCAGAATGAAATATAAATATTTTGCATTTCGAAGTAAATCTCAGAATATATACAAATACTGTGAGAATAAAGAGAAATTGGCGCTTTTCAGCGCGAAATAATTATTCTTCAGCGGAGAGAATTCTTTTCAATAAACAAATATTGATTTTGTTATCTAGAAGGAAATAAAATAATTTTGCATTTCAAAGTGATTTCGAGAGTGCATTCAGAATTCGGTAGGGGATGAAATGCGCACTCCTGTGTGGGAAAAAATTATTATTCAGCAAAGAAAAACCATTTCAGTTAAGCAAATTATGATTTTGACATTTAAGTATGAAATGAAAATATTTTGCATTTCGAAGTAAATCTCAGAATCAATTCAAATACTGTGAGAATAAAGAAAAATTGGCGCTTTTCAGCGCGAAATAATTATTCTTTAGCGGAGAGAATTCTTTTCAAAAAACAAATATTGAATTTGTTATCTAGAAGGAAAAAAGATAATTTTGCAATTCAAAGTGATTTCGATAGTGCATTCAGAATTCGGTAGGGAAAGAAATGGGCACTCCTGTCTGGGAAAAAATTATTATTCAGCAGAGATAATCCATTTCAGTGAAGCAAATGTTGATTTTGACATTTCAGAATGAAATATAATTATTTTGCATTTCGAAGTAAATTTCAGAATCATTCCAAATACTGTGAGAATAAAGAGAAATTGGCGCTTTTCAGCGTGAAATAATTATTCTTCAGCGGAGAGAATTCTTTTCAATAAACAAACATTGATGTTGTTATCTAGCAGGAAATAAGATAATTTTTCATTTCTAAGTGATTTCGAGAGTGCATTCAGAATTCGGTAGGGAAAGAAATGCGCACTCCTGTGTGGGAAAAAATTATTATTCAGCAGAGAAAATCCATTTCATCGAAGCAAATTATGATTTTGACATTTAAGAATGAAATGAAAATATTTTGCATTTCGAAGTAAATTTTAGAATCAATCCTAATACTGGGAGAATAAAGAAAAATTGGCGCTTTTCAGCGCGAAATAATTATTCTTCAGCGGAGAGAATTCTTTTCAATAATCAAACATTGATTTAGTTATCTAGAAGGAAATAAGATAATTTTGCATTTCAAAGTGATTTCGAGAGTGCATTCAGAATTCGGTAGGGAAAGAAATTCGCACTCCTGTGTGGGAAAAAATTATTATTCAGCAGAGAAAATCCATTTCAGTGAAGCAAATGTTGATTTTGACATTTCAGAATGAATGATAAATATTTTGCATTTCGAAGTAAATCTCAGAATCAATCCAAATACTGTGAGAATAAAGAGAAATTGGCGCTTTTCAGCGCGAAATAATTATTCTTCAGCGGAGAGAATTCTTTTCAATAAACAAACATTGATTTTGTTATCTAGAAGGAAATAAGATAATTTTTCATTTCTAAGTGATTTCGAGAGTGCATTCAGAATTCGGTAGGGAAAGAAATGCGCACTCCTGTGTGGGATAAAATTATTATTCAGAAGAGAAAATCCATTTCAGTGAAGCAAATTATGATTTTGACATTTAAGAATGAAATGAAAATATTTTGCATTTCGAAGTAAATCTCAGAATATATACAAATACTGTGAGAATAAAGAGAAATTGGCGCTTTTCAGCGCGAAATAATTATTCTTCAGCGGAGAGAATTCTTTTCAATAAACAAACATTGATTTTGTTATCTAGAAGGAAATAAGATAATTTTTCATTTCTAAGTGATTTCGAGAGTGCATTCAGAATTCGGTAGGGAAAGAAATGCGAACTCCTGTGTGGGATAAAATTATTATTCAGAAGAGAAAATCCATTTCAATGAAGCAAATTATGATTTTGACATTTCAGAATGAAATGAAAATATTTTGCATTTCGAAGTAAATCTCAGAATCAATCAAAATACTGTGAGAATAAAGAAAAATTGGCGCTTTTCAGCGCTAAATAATTATTCTTCAGCGTAGAATTCTTTTCAATAAACAAACATTGATTTTGTTATCTAGAAGGAAATAAGATAATTTTGCATTTCAAAGTGATTTCGAGAGTGCATTCAGAATTCGGTAGGGAAAGAAATACGCACTCCTGTGTGGAAAAAATATATAATTCAGCAGAGAAAATCCATTTCAGTGAAGCAAATGAAGATTTTGACATTTCAGAATGAAATATAAATATTTTGTATTTCAAAGTAAATCTCAGAATAAATCCAAATACTGTGAGAATAAAGAAAAATTGCCGATTTTCAGCGCGAAATAATTATTCTTCAGCGGAGATAATTCTTTTCAATAAACAAATATTGATTTTGTTATCTAGAAGGAAATAAGATAATTTTGCATTTCAAAGTGATTTCGAGAGAGCATTCAGAATTCGGTAGGGAAAGAAATGCGCACTCCTGTGTGGGAAAAAATTATTATTTATTAGAGAAAATCCCTTTCAGTGGAGCAAATTATTATTTTGACATTTCAGAATGAAATGAAAAGATTTTGCATTTAGAAGTAAATCTCAGAATCAATCAAAATACTGTGAGAATAAAGAAAAATTGGCGCTTTTCTGCGCGAAATAATTATTCTTCAGCGGAGAGAATTCTTTTCAAAAAACAAATATTGAATTTGTTATCTAGAAGGAAAAAAGATAATTTTGCAATTCAAAGTGATTTCGATAGTGCATTCAGAATTCGGTAGGGAAAGAAATGGGCACTCCTGTCTGGGAAAAAATTATTATTCAGCAGAGATAATCCATTTCAGTGAAGCAAATGTTGATTTTGACATTTCAGAATGAAATATAATTATTTTGCATTTCGAAATAAATCTCAGAATCAATTCAAATACTGTGAGATTAAAGAAAAAATGGCGCTTTTCAGCGCGAAATAATTATTCTTCAGCGGAGAGAATTCTATTCAATAAACAAACATTGATTTTGTTATCTAGAAGGAAATAAGATAATTTTGCTTTTCAAAGTGATTTCGAGAGTGCATTCAGAATTCGCTAGGGAAAGAAATGCGCACTCCTGTGTGGGAAAAAATTATTATTCCGCAGAGAAAATCCATTTCATCGAAGCAAATGATGATTTTGACATTTCTGAATGAAATATAAATATTTTGCATTTCGAAGTAAATCTCAGAATATATACAAATACTGTGAGAATAAAGAGAAATTGGCGCTTTTCAGCGCGAAATAATTATTCTTCAGCGGAGAGAATTCTTTTCAAAAAACAAATATTGAATTTGTTATCTAGAAGGAAAAAAGATAATTTTGCAATTCAAAGTGATTTCGATAGTGCATTCAGAATTCGGTAGGGAAAGAAATGGGCACTCCTGTCTGGGAAAAAATTATTATTCAGCAGAGATAATCCATTTCAGTGAAGCAAATGTTGATTTTGACATTTCAGAATGAAATATAATTATTTTGCATTTCGAAATAAATCTCAGAATCAATTCAAATACTGTGAGATTAAAGAAAAAATGGCGCTTTTCAGCGCGAAATAATTATTCTTCAGCGGAGAGAATTCTATTCAATAAACAAACATTGATTTTGTTATCTAGAAGGAAATAAGATAATTTTGCTTTTCAAAGTGATTTCGAGAGTGCATTCAGAATTCGGTATGGAAAGAAATGCGCACTCCTATGTGGGAAAAAATTGTTATACAGCAGAGAAAATCCATTTCAGTGAAGCAAATGATGATTTTGATATTTCTGAATGAAATATAAATATTTTGCATTTCGAAGTAAATCTCAGAATATATACAAATACTGTGAGAATAAAGAGAAATTGGCGCTTTTCAGCGCGAAATAATTATTCTTCAGCGGAGAGAATTCTTTTCAATAAACAAACATTGATTTTGTTATCTAGAAGGAAATAAGATAATTTTTCATTTCTAAGTGATTTCGAGAGTGCATTCAGAATTCGGTAGGGAAAGAAATGCGCACTCCTGTGTGGGATAAAATTATTATTCAGAAGAGAAAATCCATTTCAGTGAAGCAAATTATGATTTTGACATTTAAGAATGAAATGAAAATATTTTGCATTTCGAAGTAAATCTCAGAATCAATCCAAATACTGTGAGAATAAAGAAAAATTGGCGCTTTTCAGCGCTTAATAATTATTCTTCAGCGTAGAATTCTTTTCAATAAACAAACATTGATTTTGTTATCTAGAAGGAAATAAGATAATTTTGCAATTCAAAGTGATTTCGATAGTGCATTCAGAATTCGGTAGGGAAAGAAATGCGCACTCCTGTGTGGGAAAAAATTATTATTCAGCAGAGAAAATCCATTTCAGTGAAGCAAATGATGATTTTGACATTTCTGAATGAAATATAAATGTTTTGCATTTCGAAGTAAATCTCAGAATCAATCATAATACTGTGAGAATAAAGAATAATTGGCGCTTTTCAGCGCGAAATAATTATTCTTCAGCGGAACAATTCTTTTCAATAAACAAACATTGATTTTGTTATCTAGAAGGAAATAAGATAATTTTGCATTTCAAAGTGATTTCGAGAGTGCATTCAGAATTCGGTAGGGAAAGAAATGCGCACTCCTGTGTGTGAAAAAATTGTATTTTAGCTGAGAAATTCCTCTTAAGTGAAGAAAATGATGATTTTTACATTTCAGAATGAAATGAAAATATTTTGCTTTTCGAAGTAAATCTCAGAATCAATCCAAATACTGTGAGAATAAAGAAAAATTGGCGCTTTTCAGCGCGAAATAATTATTCTTCAGCGGAGAGAATTCTTTTAAATTAACAAACATTGATTTTTTTATCTAGAAGGAAATAAGATAATTTTTCATTTCTAAGTGATTTCGAGAGTGCATTCAGAATTCGGTAGGGAAAGAAATGCGCACTCCTGTGTGCGAAAAAATTATTATTCAGCAGAGAAAATGCCTTTCAGTGAAGCAAAGTATTATTTTGACATTTCAGAATGAAATGAAAAGATTTTGCATTTCGAAGTAAATCGCATAATCAATCCTAATACTGTAAGAATAAAGAAAAATTGGCGCTTTTCAGCGCGAAATAATTATTCTTCAGCGGAGAGAATTCTTTTCAATAAACAAACATTGATTTTGTTATCTAGAAGGAAATAAGATAATTTTGCATTTCAATGTGATTTCGAGAGTGCATTCAGAATTCGGTAGGGAAAGAAATGCGCATTCCTGTGTGGGAAAAAAATATAATTCAGCAGAGAAAATCCATTTCAGTGAAGCAAATTATGATTTTGACATTTCAGAATGAAATGAAAATATTTTGCATTTCGAAGTAAATCTCAGAATCAATCCAAATACTGTGAGAACAAAGAAAAATTGGCGCTTTTCAGCGCTAAATAATTATTCTTCAGCGTAGAATTCTTTTCAATAAACAAACATTGATTTTGTTATCTAGAAGGAAATAAGATAATTTTGCATTTCAAAGTGATTTCGAGAGTGCATTCAGAATTCGGTAGGGAAAGAAATACGCACTCCTGTGTGGAAAAAATATATAATTCAGCAGAGAAAATCCATTTCAGTGAAGCAAATGAAGATTTTGACATTTCAGAATGAAATATAAATATTTTGTATTTCAAAGTAAATCTCAGAATAAATCCAAATACTGTGAGAATAAAGAACAATTGCCGATTTTCAGCGCGAAATAATTATTCTTCAGCGGAGATAATTCTTTTCAATAAACAAACATTGATTTTGTTATCTAGAAGGAAATAAGATAATTTTGCATTTCAAAGTGATTTCGAGAGAGCATTCAGAATTCGGTAGGGAAAGAAATGCGCACTCCTGTGTGGGAAAAAATTATTATTCAGCAGAGAAAATCCCTTTCAGTGGAGCAAATTATTATTTTGACATTTCAGAATGAAATGAAAAGATTTTGCATTTAGAAGTAAATCTCAGAATCAATCCAAATACTGTGAGAATAAAGAAAAATTGGCGCTTTTCAGCGCGAAATAATTATTCTTCAGCGGAGAGAATTCTTTTCAAAAAACATATATTGAATTTGTTATCTAGAAGGAAAAAAGATAATTTTGCAATTCAAAGTGATTTCGATAGTGCATTCAGAATTCGGTAGGGAAAGAAATGGGCACTCCTGTCTGGGAAAAAATTATTATTCAGGAGAGAAAATCCATTTCAGTGAAGCAAATGTTGATTTTGACATTTCAGAATGAAATATAATTATTTTGCATTTCGAAATAAATCTCAGAATCAATTCAAATACTGTGAGATTAAAGAAAAAATGGCGCTTTTCAGCGCGAAATAATTATTCTTCAGCGGAGAGAATTCTATTCAATAAACAAACATTGATTTTGTTATCTAGAAGGAAATAAGATAATTTTGCTTTTCAAAGTGATTTCGAGAGTGCATTCAGAATTCGCTAGGGAAAGAAATGCGCACTCCTGTGTGGAAAAAAATTATTATTCCGCAGAGAAAATCCATTTCAGTGAAGCAAATGATGATTTTGCCATTTCAGAATGGATTATAATTATTTTGCATTTCGAAGTAAATCTCGGAATCAATCCAAATACTGTGAGAATAAAGGAAAATTGGCGCTTTTCGGCACAAAATATTTATTCTTCAGCGGAGAGAATTCTGTTCAATAAACAAACATAGATTTTGTTATCTAGAAGGAAATAAGATAATTTTGCATTTCAAACTGATTTCGAGAGTGCATTCAGAATTCGGTAGGGAAAGAAATGCGCACTCCTGTGTGGGAAAAAATTATTATTCCGCAGACAAAATCCATTTCAGTGAAGCAAATGTTGATTTTGACATTTCAGAATGAAATATAAATATTTTGCATTTCGAACTTAATCTCAGAATCAATCCAAATACTGTGAGAATAAAAAAAAATTGGCGCTTTTCAGCGAGAAATAATTATTCTTCAGCGGAGAGAATTCTTTTCAATAAACAAACATTGATTTTGTTATCTAGAAGGAAATAAGATAATTTTGCATTTCAAATGGATTTCGAGAGTGCATTCAGAATTCGGTAGGGAAAGAAATGCGCAATCCTGTGTGGGAAAAAATTATTATTCAGCAGAGAATATCCATTTCAGTGAAGCAAATTTTGATTTTGACATTTCAGAATGAAATATAAATATTTTGCATTTCGAAGTTAATCTCAGAATCAATCCAAATACTGTGAGAATAAAAAAAAATTAGCGCTTTTCAGCGAGAAATAATTATTCTTCAGCGGAGAGAATTCTTTTCAATAAACAAACATTGATTTTGTTATCTAGAAGGAAATAAGATAATTTTGCATTTCAAATGAATTTCGAGAGTGCATTCAGAATTCGGTAGGGAAAGAAATGCGCACTCCTGTGTGGGAAAAAATTATTATTCAGCAGAGAAAAACCATTTCAGTTAAGCAAATGATGATTTTGACATTTCTGAATGAAATATAAATGTTTTGCATTTCGAAGTAAATCTCAGAATCAATCATAATACTGTGAGAATAAAGAATAATTGGCGCTTTTCAGCGCGAAATAATTATTCTTCAGCGGAACAATTCTTTTCAATAAACAAACATTGATTTTGTTATCTAGAAGGAAATAAGATAATTTTGCATTTCAAAGTGATTTCGAGAGTGCATTCAGAATTCGGTAGGGAAAGAAATGCGCACTCCTGTGTGTGAAAAAATTGTATTTTAGCTGAGAAATTCCTCTTAAGTGAAGAAAATGATGATTTTTACATTTCAGAATGAAATGAAAATATTTTGCTTTTCGAAGGAAATCTCAGAATCAATCCAAATACTGTGAGAATAAAGAAAAATTGGCGCTTTTCAGCGCGAAATAATTATTCTTCAGCGGAGAGAATTCTTTTAAATTAACAAACATTGATTTTTTTATCTAGAAGGAAATAAGATAATTTTGCATTTCTAAGTGATTTCGAGAGTGCATTCATAATTCGGTAGGGAAAGAAATGCGCACTCCTGTGTGCGAAAAAATTATTATTCAGCAGAGAAAATGCCTTTCAGTGAAGCAAAGTATTATTTTGACATTTCAGAATGAAATGAAAAGATTTTGCATTTCGAAGTAAATCGCATAATCAATCCTAATACTGTAAGAATAAAGAAAAATTGGCGCTTTTCAGCGCGAAATAATTATTCTTCAGCGGAGAGAATTCTTTTCAATAAACAAACATTGATTTTGTTATCTAGAAGGAAATAAGATAATTTTTCATTTCAAAGTGATTTCGAGAGTGCATTCAGAATTCGGTAGGGAAAGAAATGCGCATTCCTGTGTGGGAAAAAAATATAATTCAGCAGAGAAAATCCATTTCAGTGAAGCAAATTATGATTTTGACATTTCAGAATGAAATGAAAATATTTTGCATTTCGAAGTAAATCTCAGAATCAATCCAAATACTATGAGAATAAAGAAAAATTGGCGCTTTTCAGCGCTAAATAATTATTCTTCAGCGTAGAATTCTTTTCAATAAACAAACATTATTTTGTTATCTAGAAGGAAATAAGATAATTTTGCATTTCAAAGTGATTTCGAGAGTGCATTCAGAATTCGGTAGGGAAAAAAATGCGCACTCCTGTGTGGGAAAAAATTGTTATTCCGCAGAGAAAATCCAATTCAGTGAAGCAAATGATGATTTTGACATTTCAGAATGAAAGATAAATATTTTGCATTTCGAAGTAAATCTCAGAATCATTCCAAATACTGTGAGAATAAAGAAAAATTGGCGCTTTTCAGCGAGAAATAGTTATTCTTCAGCGGAGAGAATTCTTTTCAATAAACAAACATTGATTTTGTTATCTAAAAGGAAATAAGATATTTTTGCATTTCAAAGTGATTTCGAGAGTGCATTCAGAATTCGGTATGGAAAGAAATGCGCACTCCTATGTGGGAAAAAATTGTTATACAGCAGAGAAAATCCATTTCAGTGAAGCAAATGATGATTTTGATATTTCTGAATGAAATATAAATATTTTGCATTTCGAAGTAAATCTCAGAATATATACAAATACTGTGAGAATAAAGAGAAATTGGCGCTTTTCAGCGCGAAATAATTATTCTTCAGCGGAGAGAATTCTTTTCAATAAACAAACATTGATTTTGCTATCTAGAAGGAAATAAGATAATTTTTCATTTCTAAGTGATTTCGAGAGTGCATTCAGAATTCGGTAGGGAGAGAAATGCGTTCTCCTGTGTGGGATAAAATTATTATTCAGAAGAGAAAATCCATTTCAGTGAAGCAAATTATGATTTTGACATTTAAGAATGAAATGAAAATATTTTGCATTTCGAAGTAAATTTCAGAATCAATCCAAATACTGTGAGAATAAAGAGAAATTGGCGCTTTTCAGCGTGAAATAATTATTCTTCAGCGGAGAGAATTCTTTTCAATAAACAAACATTGATGTTGTTATCTAGAAGGAAATAAGATAATTTTTCATTTCTAAGTGATTTCGAGAGTGCATTCAGAATTCGGTAGGGAAAGAAATGCGCACTCCTGTGTGGGAAAAAATTATTATTCAGCAGAGAAAATCCATTTCATCGAAGCAAATTATGATTTTGACATTTAAGAATGAAATGAAAATATTTTGCATTTCGAAGTAAATTTTAGAATCAATCCTAATACTGGGAGAATAAAGAAAAATTGGCGCTTTTCAGCGCGAAATAATTATTCTTCAGCGGAGAGAATTCTTTTCAATAAACAAACATTGATTTAGTTATCTAGAAGGAAATAAGATAATTTTGCATTTCAAAGTGATTTCGAGAGTGCATTCAGAATTCGGTAGGGAAAGAAATTCGCACTCCTGTGTGGGAAAAAATTATTATTCAGCAGAGAAAATCCATTTCAGTGAAGCAAATGTTGATTTTGACATTTCAGAATGAATGATAAATATTTTGCATTTCGAAGTAAATCTCAGAATCAATCCAAATACTGTGAGAATAAAGAGAAATTGGCGCTTTTCAGCGCGAAATAATTATTCTTCAGCGGAGAGAATTCTTTTCAATAAACAAACATTGATTTTGCTATCTAAAAGGAAAAGAGATAATTTTGCATTTCAAAGTGATTTCGAGAGTGCATTCAGAATTCGGTAGGGAAAGAAATTCGCACTCCTGTGTGGGATAAAATTATTATTCAGAAGAGAAAATCCATTTCAGTGAAGCAAATGATGATTTTGACGATTCAGAATGAAATATAAATATTTTGCATTTCGAAGTAAATCTCAGAATCAATCCAAATACTGTGAGAATAAAGAAAAATTGGCGATATTCAGCGCGAAATAATTATTCTTCAGCGGTGAGAATTCTTTTCAATAAACAAACATTGATTTTGTTATCTAGAAGGAAATAAGATAATTTTGCAATTCAAAGTGATTTCGATAGTGCATTCAGAATTCGGTAGGGAAAGAAATGCGCACTCCTGTGTGGGAAAAAATTATTATTCAGCAGAGAAAATCCATTTCAGTGAAGCAAATGATGATTTTGACATTTCTGAATGAAATATAAATATTTTGCATTTCGAAGTAAATCTCAGAATCAATCATAATACTGTGAGAATAAAGAATAATTGGCGCTTTTCAGCGCGAAATAATTATTCTTCAGCGGAACAATTCTTTTCAATAAACAAACATTGATTTTGTTATCTAGAAGGAAATAAGATAATTTTGCATTTCGAAGTGATTTCGAGAGTGCATTCAGAAATCGGTAGGGAAAGAAATGTGCACTCCTGTGTGGGAAAAAATTATCATTCAGCAAAAAAATCCATCTCAGTGAAGAATTGTTGATTTTGAATTTTCAGAATGAAATATAAATATTTTCCATTTCGAAGTAAATCTCAGATTGAATCCAAATACTGTGAGAATAAAGAAAAATTGGCGCTTTTCAGCGCGAAATAATTATTCTTCAGCGGAGAGAAGTCTTTTCAATAAACAAACATTGATTTTGTTATCTAGAATGAAATAAGATAATTTTGCATTTCAAAGTGATTTCGAGAAGGCATTCAGAATTCGGTAGGGAAAGAAATGCGCACTCCTGTGTGGGAAAAAATTATTAATCAGCAGAGAAAATCCATTTCAGTGAAGAATATGATGATTTTGACATTTCTGAATGAAATATAAATATTTTGCATTTCGAAGTAAATTTTAGAATCAATCCTAATACTGGGAGAATAAAGAGAAATTGGCGCTTTGCAGCGCGAAATAATTATTCTTCAGCGGAGAGTATTCTTTTCAATAAACAAACATTGATTTTTTTATCTAGAAGGAAATAAGATAATTTTGCATTTCAAAGTGATTTCGAGAATGCATTCAGAATTCGGTAGGGAAAGAAATGCGAACTCCTGTGTGGGATAAAATTTTTATTCAGAAGAGAAAATCCATTTCAGTGAAGCAAATTATGATTTTGACATTTAAGAATGAAATGAAAATATTTTGCATTTCGAAGTAAATCTCAGAATCAATCCAAATACTGTGAGAATATAGAAAAATTGGCGCTTTTCAGCGCGAAATAATTATTCTTCAGCGGAGAGAAGTCTTTTCAATAAACAAACATTGATTTTGTTATCTAGAATGAAATAAGATAATTTTGCATTTCAAAGTAATTTCGAGAAGGCATTCAGAATTCGGTAGGGAAAGAAATGCGCTCTCCTGTGTGGGAAAAAATTATTAATCAGCAGAGAAAATCCATTTCAGTGAAGCAAATGATGATTTTGACATTTCTGAATGAAATATAAATATTTTGCATTTCGAAGTAAATTTTAGAATCAATCCTAATACTGTGAGAATAAAGAAAAATTGGCGCTTTTCAGCGCGAAATAATTATTCTTCAGCGGAGAGAATTCTTTTCAATAAACAAACATTGATTTTGTTATCTAGAAGGAAATAAGATAATTTTGCATTTCAAAGTGATTTCGAGAGTGCATTCAGAATTCGGTAAGGAAAGAAATGCGCACTCCTGTGTGGGAAAAAATTATTATTCAGCAGGGAAAATCCATTTCATCGAAGCAAATTATGATTTTGACATTTAAGAATGAAATGAAAATATTTTGCATTTCGAAGTAAATTTTAGAATCAATCCTAATACTGGGAGAATAAAGAAAAATTGGCGCTTTTCAGCGCGAAATAATTATTCTTCAGCGGAGAGAATTCTTTTCAATAAACAAACATTGATTTAGTTATCTAGAAGGAAATAAGATAATTTTGCATTTCAAAGTGATTTCGAGAGTGCATTCAGAGTTCGGTAGGGAAAGAAATTCGCACTCCTGTGTGGGAAAAAATAATTATTCAGCAGAGAAAATCCATTTCAGTGAAGCAAATGTTGATCTTGACATTTCAGAATGAAAGATAAATATTTTGCATTTCGAAGTAAATCTCAGAATCAATCTAAATACTGTGAGAATAAAGAGAAATTGGCGCTTTTCAGCGCGAAATAATTGTTCTTCAGCGGAGAGAATTCTTTTCAATAAACAAACATTGATTTTGTTATCTAAAAGGAAATAAGATATTTTTGCATTTCAAAGTGATTTCGAGAGTGCATTCAGAATTCGGTAGGGAAAGAAATGCGCACTCCTATGTGGGAAAAAATTGTTATACAGCAGAGATAATCCATTTCAGTGAAGCAAATGATGATTTTGACGATTCAGAATGAAATATAAATATTTTGCATTTCGAAGTAAATCTCAGAATCAATCCAAATACTGTGAGAATAAAGAAAAATTGGCGATTTTCAGCGCGAAATAATTATTCTTCAGCGGAGAGAATTCTTTTCAATAAACAAACATTGATTTTGTTATCTAGAAAGAAATAAGATAATTTTGCAATTCAAAGTGATTTCGATAGTGCATTCAGAATTCGGTAGGGTAAGAAATGCGCACTCCTGTGTGGGAAAAAATTACTATTCAGCAGAGAAAATCCATTTCAGTGAAGCAAATGATGATTTTGACATTTCTGAATGAAATATAAATATTTTGCATTTCGAAGTAAATTTCAGAATCAATCCAAATACTGTGAGAATAAAAAAAAATTGGCGATTTTCAGCGCGAAATAATTATTCTTCAGCGGAGAAAATTCTATTCAATAAACAAACATTGATTTTGTTATCTAGAAGGAAATAAGATACTTTTGCAATTCAAAGTGATTTCGATAGTGCATTCAGAATTCGGTAGGGAAAGAAATGCGCACTCCTGTGTGGGAAAAAATTATTATTCAGCAGAGAAAATCCATTTCAGTGAAGCAAATGATGATTTTGACATTTCTGAATGAAATATAAATATTTTGCATTTCGAAGTAAATTTTAGAATCAATCCTAATACTGTGAGAATAAAGAAAAATTGGCGCTTTTCAGCGCGAAATAATTATTCTTCAGCGGAGAGAATTCTTTTCAATAAACAAACATTGATTTTGTTATCTAGAAGGAAATAAGATAATTTTGCATTTCAAAGTGATTTCGAGAGTGCATTCAGAATTCGGTAAGGAAAGAAATGCGCACTCCTGTGTGGGAAAAAATTATTATTCAGCAGGGAAAATCCATTTCATCGAAGCAAATTATGATTTTGACATTTAAGAATGAAATGAAAATATTTTGCATTTCGAAGTAAATTTTAGAATCAATCCTAATACTGAAAGAATAAAGAAAAATTGGCGCTTTTCAGCGCGAAATAATTATTCTTCAGCGGAGAGAATTCTTTTCAATAAACAAACATTGATTTAGTTATCTAGAAGGAAATAAGATAATTTTGCATTTCAAAGTGATTTCGAGAGTGCATTCAGAATTCGGTAGGGAAAGAAATTCGCACTCCTGTGTGGGAAAAAATTATTATTCAGCAGAGAAAATCCATTTCAGTGAAGCAAATGTTGATTTTGACATTTCAGAATGAAAGATAAATATTTTGAATTTCGAAGTAAATCTCAGAATCAATCTAAATACTGTGAGAATAAAGAGAAATTGGCGCTTTTCAGCGCGAAATAATTATTCTTCAGCGGAGAGAATTCTTTTCAATAAACAAACATTGATTTTGTTATCTAAAAGGAAATAAGATAATTTTGCATTTCAAAGTGATTTCGAGAAGGCATTCAGAATTCGGTAGGGAAAGAAATGCGCACTCCTGTGTGGGAAAAAATTATTAATCAGCAGAGAAAATCCATTTCAGTGAAGAATATGATGATTTTGACATTTCTGAATGAAATATAAATATTTTGCATTTCGAAGTAAATTTTAGAATCAATCCTAATACTGGGAGAATAAAGAGAAATTGGCGCTTTGCAGCGCGAAATAATTATTCTTCAGCGGAGAGTATTCTTTTCAATAAACAAACATTGATTTTTTTATCTAGAAGGAAATAAGATAATTTTGCATTTCAAAGTGATTTCGAGAATGCATTCAGAATTCGGTAGGGAAAGAAATGCGAACTCCTGTGTGGGATAAAATTTTTATTCAGAAGAGAAAATCCATTTCAGTGAAGCAAATTATGATTTTGACATTTAAGAATGAAATGAAAATATTTTGCATTTCGAAGTAAATCTCAGAATCAATCCAAATACTGTGAGAATATAGAAAAATTGGCGCTTTTCAGCGCGAAATAATTATTCTTCAGCGGAGAGAAGTCTTTTCAATAAACAAACATTGATTTTGTTATCTAGAATGAAATAAGATAATTTTGCATTTCAAAGTAATTTCGAGAAGGCATTCAGAATTCGGTAGGGAAAGAAATGCGCTCTCCTGTGTGGGAAAAAATTATTAATCAGCAGAGAAAATCCATTTCAGTGAAGCAAATGATGATTTTGACATTTCTGAATGAAATATAAATATTTTGCATTTCGAAGTAAATTTTAGAATCAATCCTAATACTGTGAGAATAAAGAAAAATTGGCGCTTTTCAGCGCGAAATAATTATTCTTCAGCGGAGAGAATTCTTTTCAATAAACAAACATTGATTTTGTTATCTAGAAGGAAATAAGATAATTTTGCATTTCAAAGTGATTTCGAGAGTGCATTCAGAATTCGGTAAGGAAAGAAATGCGCACTCCTGTGTGGGAAAAAATTATTATTCAGCAGGGAAAATCCATTTCATCGAAGCAAATTATGATTTTGACATTTAAGAATGAAATGAAAATATTTTGCATTTCGAAGTAAATTTTAGAATCAATCCTAATACTGGGAGAATAAAGAAAAATTGGCGCTTTTCAGCGCGAAATAATTATTCTTCAGCGGAGAGAATTCTTTTCAATAAACAAACATTGATTTAGTTATCTAGAAGGAAATAAGATAATTTTGCATTTCAAAGTGATTTCGAGAGTGCATTCAGAATTCGGTAGGGAAAGAAATTCGCACTCCTGTGTGGGAAAAAATAATTATTCAGCAGAGAAAATCCATTTCAGTGAAGCAAATGTTGATCTTGACATTTCAGAATGAAAGATAAATATTTTGCATTTCGAAGTAAATCTCAGAATCAATCTAAATACTGTGAGAATAAAGAGAAATTGGCGCTTTTCAGCGCGAAATAATTGTTCTTCAGCGGAGAGAATTCTTTTCAATAAACAAACATTGATTTTGTTATCTAAAAGGAAATAAGATATTTTTGCATTTCAAAGTGATTTCGAGAGTGCATTCAGAATTCGGTAGGGAAAGAAATGCGCACTCCTATGTGGGAAAAAATTGTTATACAGCAGAGAAAATCCATTTCAGTGAAGCAAATGATGATTTTGACGATTCAGAATGAAATATAAATATTTTGCATTTCGAAGTAAATCTCAGAATCAATCCAAATACTGTGAGAATAAAGAAAAATTGGCGATTTTCAGCGCGAAATAATTATTCTTCAGCGGAGAGAATTCTTTTCAATAAACAAACATTGATTTTGTTATCTAGAAAGAAATAAGATAATTTTGCAATTCAAAGTGATTTCGATAGTGCATTCAGAATTCGGTAGGGTAAGAAATGCGCACTCCTGTGTGGGAAAAAATTATTATTCAGCAGAGAAAATCCATTTCAGTGAAGCAAATGATGATTTTGACATTTCTGAATGAAATATAAATATTTTGCATTTCGAAGTAAATTTCAGAATCAATCCAAATACTGTGAGAATAAAAAAAAATTGGCGATTTTCAGCGCGAAATAATTATTCTTCAGCGGAGAAAATTCTATTCAATAAACAAACATTGATTTTGTTATCTAGAAGGAAATAAGATACTTTTGCAATTCAAAGTGATTTCGATAGTGCATTCAGAATTCGGTAGGGAAAGAAATGCGCACTCCTGTGTGGGAAAAAATTATTATTCAGCAGAGAAAATCCATTTCAGTGAAGCAAATGATGATTTTGACATTTCTGAATGAAATATAAATATTTTGCATTTCGAAGTAAATTTTAGAATCAATCCTAATACTGTGAGAATAAAGAAAAATTGGCGCTTTTCAGCGCGAAATAATTATTCTTCAGCGGAGAGAATTCTTTTCAATAAACAAACATTGATTTTGTTATCTAGAAGGAAATAAGATAATTTTGCATTTCAAAGTGATTTCGAGAGTGCATTCAGAATTCGGTAAGGAAAGAAATGCGCACTCCTGTGTGGGAAAAAATTATTATTCAGCAGGGAAAATCCATTTCATCGAAGCAAATTATGATTTTGACATTTAAGAATGAAATGAAAATATTTTGCATTTCGAAGTAAATTTTAGAATCAATCCTAATACTGAAAGAATAAAGAAAAATTGGCGCTTTTCAGCGCGAAATAATTATTCTTCAGCGGAGAGAATTCTTTTCAATAAACAAACATTGATTTAGTTATCTAGAAGGAAATAAGATAATTTTGCATTTCAAAGTGATTTCGAGAGTGCATTCAGAATTCGGTAGGGAAAGAAATTCGCACTCCTGTGTGGGAAAAAATTATTATTCAGCAGAGAAAATCCATTTCAGTGAAGCAAATGTTGATTTTGACATTTCAGAATGAAAGATAAATATTTTGAATTTCGAAGTAAATCTCAGAATCAATCTAAATACTGTGAGAATAAAGAGAAATTGGCGCTTTTCAGCGCGAAATAATTATTCTTCAGCGGAGAGAAGTCTTTTCAATAAACAAACATTGATTTTGTTATCTAGAATGAAATAAGATAATTTTGCATTTCAAAGTAATTTCGAGAAGGCATTCAGAATTCGGTAGGGAAAGAAATGCGCTCTCCTGTGTGGGAAAAAATTATTAATCAGCAGAGAAAATCCATTTCAGTGAAGCAAATGATGATTTTGACATTTCTGAATGAAATATAAATATTTTGCATTTCGAAGTAAATTTCAGAATCAATCCTAATACTGTGAGAATAAAGAAAAATTGGCGCTTTTCAGCGCGAAATAATTATTCTTCAGCGGAGAGAATTCTTTTCAATAAACAAACATTGATTTTGTTATCTAGAAAGAAATAAGATAATTTTGCAATTCAAAGTGATTTCGATAGTGCATTCAGAATTCGGTAGGGTAAGAAATGCGCACTCCTGTGTGGGAAAAAATTATTATTCAGCAGAGAAAATCCATTTCAGTGAAGCAAATGATGATTTTGACATTTCTGAATGAAATATAAATATTTTGCATTTCGAAGTAAATTTCAGAATCAATCCAAATACTGTGAGAATAAAAAAAAATTGGCGATTTTCAGCGCGAAATAATTATTCTTCAGCGGAGAAAATTCTATTCAATAAACAAACATTGATTTTGTTATCTAGAAGGAAATAAGATACTTTTGCAATTCAAAGTGATTTCGATAGTGCATTCAGAATTCGGTAAGGAAAGAAATGCGCACTCCTGTGTGGGAAAAAATTATTATTCAGTAGAGAAAATCCATTTCAGTGAAGCAAATGATGATTTTGACATTTCTGAATGAAATATAAAAATTGGCGCTTTTCAGCGCGAAATAATTATTCTTCAGCGGAGAGAATTCTTTTCAATAAACAAACATTGATTTTGTTATCTAGAAGGAAATAAGATAATTTTTCATTTCAAAGTGATTTCGAGAGTGCATTCAGAATTCGGTAAGGAAAGAAATGCGCACTCCTGTGTGGGAAAAAATTATTATTCAGCAGAGAAAATCCATTTCAGTGAAGCAAATGATGATTTTGACATTTAAGAATGAAATGAAAATATTTTGCATTTCGAAGTAAATTTTAGAATCAATCCTAATACTGTGAGAATAAAGAAAAATTGGCGCTTTTCAGCGCGAAATAATTATTCTTCAGCGGAGAGAATTCTTTTCAATAAACAAACATTGATTTTGTTATCTAGAAGGAAATAAGATAATTTTGCATTTCAAAGTGATTTCGAGAGTGCATTCAGAATTCGGTAAGGAAAGAAATGCGCACTCCTGTGTGGGAAAAAATTATTATTCAGCAGGGAAAATCCATTTCATCGAAGCAAATTATGATTTTGACATTTAAGAATGAAATGAAAATATTTTGCATTTCGAAGTAAATTTTAGAATCAATCCTAATACTGGGAGAATAAAGAAAAATTGGCGCTTTTCAGCGCGAAATAATTATTCTTCAGCGGAGAGAATTCTTTTCAATAAACAAACATTGATTTAGTTATCTAGAAGGAAATAAGATAATTTTGCATTTCAAAGTGATTTCGAGAGTGCATTCAGAGTTCGGTAGGGAAAGAAATTCGCACTCCTGTGTGGGAAAAAATAATTATTCAGCAGAGAAAATCCATTTCAGTGAAGCAAATGTTGATCTTGACATTTCAGAATGAAAGATAAATATTTTGCATTTCGAAGTAAATCTCAGAATCAATCTAAATACTGTGAGAATAAAGAGAAATTGGCGCTTTTCAGCGCGAAATAATTGTTCTTCAGCGGAGAGAATTCTTTTCAATAAACAAACATTGATTTTGTTATCTAAAAGGAAATAAGATATTTTTGCATTTCAAAGTGATTTCGAGAGTGCATTCAGAATTCGGTAGGGAAAGAAATGCGCACTCCTATGTGGGAAAAAATTGTTATACAGCAGAGATAATCCATTTCAGTGAAGCAAATGATGATTTTGACGATTCAGAATGAAATATAAATATTTTGCATTTCGAAGTAAATCTCAGAATCAATCCAAATACTGTGAGAATAAAGAAAAATTGGCGATTTTCAGCGCGAAATAATTATTCTTCAGCGGAGAGAATTCTTTTCAATAAACAAACATTGATTTTGTTATCTAGAAAGAAATAAGATAATTTTGCAATTCAAAGTGATTTCGATAGTGCATTCAGAATTCGGTAGGGTAAGAAATGCGCACTCCTGTGTGGGAAAAAATTATTATTCAGCAGAGAAAATCCATTTCAGTGAAGCAAATGATGATTTTGACATTTCTGAATGAAATATAAATATTTTGCATTTCGAAGTAAATTTCAGAATCAATCCAAATACTGTGAGAATAAAAAAAAATTGGCGATTTTCAGCGCGAAATAATTATTCTTCAGCGGAGAAAATTCTATTCAATAAACAAACATTGATTTTGTTATCTAGAAGGAAATAAGATACTTTTGCAATTCAAAGTGATTTCGATAGTGCATTCAGAATTCGGTAGGGAAAGAAATGCGCACTCCTGTGTGGGAAAAAATTATTATTCAGCAGAGAAAATCCATTTCAGTGAAGCAAATGATGATTTTGACATTTCTGAATGAAATATAAATATTTTGCATTTCGAAGTAAATTTTAGAATCAATCCTAATACTGTGAGAATAAAGAAAAATTGGCGCTTTTCAGCGCGAAATAATTATTCTTCAGCGGAGAGAATTCTTTTCAATAAACAAACATTGATTTTGTTATCTAGAAGGAAATAAGATAATTTTGCATTTCAAAGTGATTTCGAGAGTGCATTCAGAATTCGGTAAGGAAAGAAATGCGCACTCCTGTGTGGGAAAAAATTATTATTCAACAGGGAAAATCGATTTCATCGAAGCAAATTATGATTTTGACATTTAAGAATGAAATGAAAATATTTTGCATTTCGAAGTAAATTTTAGAATCAATCCTAATACTGAAAGAATAAAGAAAAATTGGCGCTTTTCAGCGCGAAATAATTATTCTTCAGCGGAGAGAATTCTTTTCAATAAACAAACATTGATTTAGTTATCTAGAAGGAAATAAGATAATTTTGCATTTCAAAGTGATTTCGAGAGTGCATTCAGAATTCGGTAGGGAAAGAAATTCGCACTCCTGTGTGGGAAAAAATTATTATTCAGCAGAGAAAATCCATTTCAGTGAAGCAAATGTTGATTTTGACATTTCAGAATGAAAGATAAATATTTTGAATTTCGAAGTAAATCTCAGAATCAATCTAAATACTGTGAGAATAAAGAGAAATTGGCGCTTTTCAGCGCGAAATAATTATTCTTCAGCGGAGAGAATTCTTTTCAATAAACAAACATTGATTTTGTTATCTAAAAGGAAATAAGATAATTTTGCATTTCAAAGTGATTTCGAGAAGGCATTCAGAATTCGGTAGGGAAAGAAATGCGCACTCCTGTGTGGGAAAAAATTATTAATCAGCAGAGAAAATCCATTTCAGTGAAGAATATGATGATTTTGACATTTCTGAATGAAATATAAATATTTTGCATTTCGAAGTAAATTTTAGAATCAATCCTAATACTGGGAGAATAAAGAGAAATTGGCGCTTTGCAGCGCGAAATAATTATTCTTCAGCGGAGAGTATTCTTTTCAATAAACAAACATTGATTTTTTTATCTAGAAGGAAATAAGATAATTTTGCATTTCAAAGTGATTTCGAGAATGCATTCAGAATTCGGTAGGGAAAGAAATGCGAACTCCTGTGTGGGATAAAATTTTTATTCAGAAGAGAAAATCCATTTCAGTGAAGCAAATTATGATTTTGACATTTAAGAATGAAATGAAAATATTTTGCATTTCGAAGTAAATCTCAGAATCAATCCAAATACTGTGAGAATATAGAAAAATTGGCGCTTTTCAGCGCGAAATAATTATTCTTCAGCGGAGAGAAGTCTTTTCAATAAACAAACATTGATTTTGTTATCTAGAATGAAATAAGATAATTTTGCATTTCAAAGTAATTTCGAGAAGGCATTCAGAATTCGGTAGGGAAAGAAATGCGCTCTCCTGTGTGGGAAAAAATTATTAATCAGCAGAGAAAATCCATTTCAGTGAAGCAAATGATGATTTTGACATTTCTGAATGAAATATAAATATTTTGCATTTCGAAGTAAATTTTAGAATCAATCCTAATACTGTGAGAATAAAGAAAAATTGGCGCTTTTCAGCGCGAAATAATTATTCTTCAGCGGAGAGAATTCTTTTCAATAAACAAACATTGATTTTGTTATCTAGAAGGAAATAAGATAATTTTGCATTTCAAAGTGATTTCGAGAGTGCATTCAGAATTCGGTAAGGAAAGAAATGCGCACTCCTGTGTGGGAAAAAATTATTATTCAGCAGGGAAAATCCATTTCATCGAAGCAAATTATGATTTTGACATTTAAGAATGAAATGAAAATATTTTGCATTTCGAAGTAAATTTTAGAATCAATCCTAATACTGGGAGAATAAAGAAAAATTGGCGCTTTTCAGCGCGAAATAATTATTCTTCAGCGGAGAGAATTCTTTTCAATAAACAAACATTGATTTAGTTATCTAGAAGGAAATAAGATAATTTTGCATTTCAAAGTGATTTCGAGAGTGCATTCAGAATTCGGTAGGGAAAGAAATTCGCACTCCTGTGTGGGAAAAAATAATTATTCAGCAGAGAAAATCCATTTCAGTGAAGCAAATGTTGATCTTGACATTTCAGAATGAAAGATAAATATTTTGCATTTCGAAGTAAATCTCAGAATCAATCTAAATACTGTGAGAATAAAGAGAAATTGGCGCTTTTCAGCGCGAAATAATTGTTCTTCAGCGGAGAGAATTCTTTTCAATAAACAAACATTGATTTTGTTATCTAAAAGGAAATAAGATATTTTTGCATTTCAAAGTGATTTCGAGAGTGCATTCAGAATTCGGTAGGGAAAGAAATGCGCACTCCTATGTGGGAAAAAATTGTTATACAGCAGAGAAAATCCATTTCAGTGAAGCAAATGATGATTTTGACGATTCAGAATGAAATATAAATATTTTGCATTTCGAAGTAAATCTCAGAATCAATCCAAATACTGTGAGAATAAAGAAAAATTGGCGATTTTCAGCGCGAAATAATTATTCTTCAGCGGAGAGAATTCTTTTCAATAAACAAACATTGATTTTGTTATCTAGAAAGAAATAAGATAATTTTGCAATTCAAAGTGATTTCGATAGTGCATTCAGAATTCGGTAGGGTAAGAAATGCGCACTCCTGTGTGGGAAAAAATTATTATTCAGCAGAGAAAATCCATTTCAGTGAAGCAAATGATGATTTTGACATTTCTGAATGAAATATAAATATTTTGCATTTCGAAGTAAATTTCAGAATCAATCCAAATACTGTGAGAATAAAAAAAAATTGGCGATTTTCAGCGCGAAATAATTATTCTTCAGCGGAGAAAATTCTATTCAATAAACAAACATTGATTTTGTTATCTAGAAGGAAATAAGATACTTTTGCAATTCAAAGTGATTTCGATAGTGCATTCAGAATTCGGTAGGGAAAGAAATGCGCACTCCTGTGTGGGAAAAAATTATTATTCAGCAGAGAAAATCCATTTCAGTGAAGCAAATGATGATTTTGACATTTCTGAATGAAATATAAATATTTTGCATTTCGAAGTAAATTTTAGAATCAATCCTAATACTGTGAGAATAAAGAAAAATTGGCGCTTTTCAGCGCGAAATAATTATTCTTCAGCGGAGAGAATTCTTTTCAATAAACAAACATTGATTTTGTTATCTAGAAGGAAATAAGATAATTTTGCATTTCAAAGTGATTTCGAGAGTGCATTCAGAATTCGGTAAGGAAAGAAATGCGCACTCCTGTGTGGGAAAAAATTATTATTCAGCAGGGAAAATCCATTTCATCGAAGCAAATTATGATTTTGACATTTAAGAATGAAATGAAAATATTTTGCATTTCGAAGTAAATTTTAGAATCAATCCTAATACTGAAAGAATAAAGAAAAATTGGCGCTTTTCAGCGCGAAATAATTATTCTTCAGCGGAGAGAATTCTTTTCAATAAACAAACATTGATTTAGTTATCTAGAAGGAAATAAGATAATTTTGCATTTCAAAGTGATTTCGAGAGTGCATTCAGAATTCGGTAGGGAAAGAAATTCGCACTCCTGTGTGGGAAAAAATTATTATTCAGCAGAGAAAATCCATTTCAGTGAAGCAAATGTTGATTTTGACATTTCAGAATGAAAGATAAATATTTTGAATTTCGAAGTAAATCTCAGAATCAATCTAAATACTGTGAGAATAAAGAGAAATTGGCGCTTTTCAGCGCGAAATAATTATTCTTCAGCGGAGAGAATTCTTTTCAATAAACAAACATTGATTTTGTTATCTAAAAGGAAATAAGATATTTTTGCATTTCAAAGTGATTTCGAGAGTGCATTCAGAATTCGGTAGGGAAAGAAATGCGCACTCCTATGTGGGAAAAAATTGTTATACAGCAGAGAAAATCCATTTCAGTGAAGCAAATGATGATTTTGAGTATTGAGAATGAAATATAAATATTTTGCATTTCGAAGTAAATCTCAGAATCAATCCAAATACTGTGAGAATAAAGAAAAATTGGCGATTTTCAGCGCGAAATAATTATTCTTCAGCGGAGAGAATTCTTTTCAATAAACAAACATTGATTTTGTTATCTAGAAAGAAATAAGATAATTTTGCAATTCAAAGTGATTTCGATAGTGCATTCAGAATTCGGTAGGGTAAGAAATGCGCACTCCTGTGTGGGAAAAAATTATTATTCAGCAGAGAAAATCCATTTCAGTGAAGCAAATGATGATTTTGACATTTCTGAATGAAATATAAATATTTTGCATTTCGAAGTAAATTTCAGAATCAATCCAAATACTGTGAGAATAAAAAAAAATTGGCGATTTTCAGCGCGAAATAATTATTCTTCAGCGGAGAAAATTCTATTCAATAAACAAACATTGATTTTGTTATCTAGAAGGAAATAAGATACTTTTGCAATTCAAAGTGATTTCGATAGTGCATTCAGAATTCGGTAAGGAAAGAAATGCGCACTCCTGTGTGGGAAAAAATTATTATTCAGTAGAGAAAATCCATTTCAGTGAAGCAAATGATGATTTTGACATTTCTGAATGAAATATAAAAATTGGCGCTTTTCAGCGCGAAATAATTATTCTTCAGCGGAGAGAATTCTTTTCAATAAACAAACATTGATTTTGTTATCTAGAAGGAAATAAGATAATTTTTCATTTCAAAGTGATTTCGAGAGTGCATTCAGAATTCGGTAAGGAAAGAAATGCGCACTCCTGTGTGGGAAAAAATTATTATTCAGCAGAGAAAATCCATTTCAGTGAAGCAAATGATGATTTTGACATTTAAGAATGAAATGAAAATATTTTGCATTTCGAAGTAAATTTAAGAATCAATCCAAATACTGTGAGAATAAAGAGAAATTGGCGCTTTTCAGCGTGAAGTAATTATTCCTCAGCGGAGAGAATTCTTTTCAATAAACAAACATTGATGTTGTTATCTAGAAGGAAATAAGATAATTTTGCATTTCAAAGTGATTTCGAGAGTGCATTCAGAATTCGGTAGGGAAAGAAATGCGCACTCCTGTGTGGGAAAAAATTATTATTCAGCAGAGAAAATCCATTTCAGTGAAGAATATGTTGATTTTGACATTTCAGAATGAAAGATAAATATTTTGCATTTCGAAGTAAATCTCAGAATCAATCCAAATACTGTGAGAATAAAAAAAAATTGGCGCTTTTCAGCGAGAAATAATTATTCTTCAGCGGAGAGAATTTTTTTTCAATAAACAAACATTGATTTTGTTATCTAGAAGGAAATAAAATAATTTTGCATTTCAAATGGATTTCGAGAGTGCATTCAGAATTCGGTAGGGAAAGAAATGCGCACTCCTGTGTGGGAAAAAATTATTATTCAGCAGAGAAAATCCATTTCAGTGAAGCAAATGTTGATTTTGACATTTCAGAATGAAATATAAATATTTTGAATTTCGAAGTAAATCTAAGAATCAATCAAAATACTGTGAGAATAAAGAAAAATTGGCGCTTATCAGCGTGAAATAATTATTTTTCAGCGGAGAGAATTCTTTTCAATAAAAAAACATTGATTTTGGTATCTAGAAGGAAATAAGATAATTTTGCATTTCAAAGTGATTTCGAGAGTGCATTCAGAATTCGGTAGGGAAAGAAATGCGCATTCCTGTGTGGGAAAAAAATATAATTCAGCAGAGAAAATCCATTTCAGTGAAGCAAATTATGATTTTGACATTTCAGAATGAAATGAAAATATTTTGCATTTCGAAGTAAATTTCAGAATCAATCCAAATACTGTGAGAATAAAGAGAAATTGGCGCTTTTCAGCGTGAAATAATTATTCTTCAGCGGAGAGAATTCTTTTCAATAAACAAACATTGATTTAGTTATCTAGAAGGAAATAAGATAATTTTGCATTTCAAAGTGATTTCGAGAGTGCATTCAGAATTCGGTAGGGAAAGAAATGCGCACTCCTGTGTGGGAAAAAATTATTATTCAGCAGAGAAAATCCATTTCATCGAAGCAAATTATGATTTTGACATTTAAGAATGAAATGAAAATATTTTGCATTTCGAAGTAAATTTTAGAATCAATCCTAATACTGGGAGAATAAAGAAAAATTGGCGCTTTGCAGCGCGAAATAATTATTCTTCAGCGGAGAGAATTCTTTTCAATAAACAAACATTGATTTAGTTCTCTAGAAGGAAATAAGATAATTTTGCATTTCAAAGTGATTTCGAGAGTGCATTCAGAATTCGGTAGGGAAAGAAATTCGCACTCCTGTGTGGGAAAAAATTATTATTGAGCAGAGAAAATCCATTTCAGTGAAGCAAATGTTGATTTTGACATTTCAGAATGAAAGATAAATATTTTGCATTTCGAAGTAAATCTCAGAATCAATCCAAATACTGTGAGAATAAAGAGAAATTGGCGCTTTTCAGCGCGAAATAACTATTCTTCAGCGGAGAGAATTCTTTTCAATAAACAAACATTGATTTTGTTATCTAAAAGGAAATAAGATATTTTTGCATTTCAAAGTGATTTCGAGAGTGCATTCAGAATTCGGTAGGGAAAGAAATGCGCACTCCTATGTGGGAGAAAATTGTTATACAGCAGAGAAAATCCATTTCAGTGAAGCAAATGATGAATTTGACGATTCAGAATGAAATATAAATATTTTGCATTTCGAAGTAAATCTCAGAATCAATCCAAATACTGTGAGAATAAAGAAAAATTGGCGATTTTCAGCGCGAAATAATTATTCTTCAACGGAGAGAATTCTTTTCAATAAACAAACATTGATTTTGTTATCTAGAAAGAAATAAGATAATTTTGCAATTCAAAGTGATATCGATAGTGCATTCAGAATTCGGTAGGGTAAGAAATGCGCACTCCTGTGTGGGAAAAAATTATTATTCAGCAGAGAAAATCCATTTCAGTGAAGCAAATGTTGATTTTGACATTTCAGAATGAAATATAAATATTTTGACTTTCGAAATAAATCTCAGAATCAATCCAAATACTGTGAGAGTAAAGAAAAATTGGTGCTTTTCAGCGCGAAAAAATTATTCTTCAGCGGAGAGAATTCTTTTCAATAAACAAACATTGATTTTGTTATCTAGAATGAAATAAGATAATTTTGCATTTCAAAGTGATTTCGAGAGTGCATTCAGAATTCGGTAGGGAAAGAAATGCGCACTCCTGTGTGGGATAAAATTATTATTCAGAAGAGAAAATCCATTTCAGTGAAGCAAATTATGATTTTTACATTTAAGAATGAAATGAAAATATTTTGCATTTTGAAGTAAATCTCAGAATCAATCCAAATACTGTGAGAATAAAGAAAAATTGGCGCTTTTCAGCGCGAAATAATTATTCTTCAGCGGAGAGAATTCTTTTCAATAAACAAACATTGATTTTGTTATCTAGAAGGAAATAAGATAATGTTGCAATTCAAAGTGATTTCGATAGTGCATTCAGAATTCGGTAGGGAAAGAAATGCGCACTCCTATGTGGGAAAAAATTGTTATACAGCAGAGAAAATCCATTTCAGTGAAGCAAATGATGATTTTGACGATTCAGAATGAAATATAAATATTTTGCATTTCGAAGTAAATCTCAGAATCAATCCAAATACTGTGAGAATAAAGAAAAATTGGTGATTTTCAGCGCGAAATAATTATTCTTCAGCGGAGACAATTCTTTTCAATAAACAAACATTGATTTTGTTATCTAGAAGGAAATAAGATAATTTTGCATTTCAAAGTGATTTCGAGAGTGCATTCAGAATTCGGTAGGGAAAGAAATGCGCACTCCTGTGTGTGAAAAAATTGTATTTCAGCAGAGAAATTCCTCTTAAGTGAAGAAAATGATGATTTTTACATTTCAGAATGAAATGAAAATATTTTGCATTTCGAAGTAAATTTTAGAATCAATCCTAATACTGGGAGAATAAAGAAAAATTGGCGCTTTTCAGCGCGAAATAATTAATCTTCATCGGAGAGAATTCTTTTCAATTAACAAACATTGATTTTTTTATCTAGAAGGAAATAAGATAATTTTTCATTTCTAAGTGATTACGAGAGTGCATTCAGAATTCGGTAGGGAAAGAAAATCGCACTCCTGTGTGGGAAAAAATTATTATTCAGCAGAGAAAATCCATTTCAGTGAAGCAAATGATGATTTTGACATTTCTGAATGAAATATAAATATTTTGCATTTCGAAGTAAATCTCAGAATCAATCCAAATACTGTGAGAATAAAGAAAAATTGGCGCTTTTCAGCGCGAAATAATTATTCTTCAGCGGAGAGAATTCTTTTCAATAAACAAACATTGATTGTGTTATCTAGAAGGAAATAAGATAATTTTACATTTCAAAGTGAATTTGAGAGTGATTTCAAAATTCGGTAGGGAAAGAAATACGCACTCCTGTGTGGGAAAAAAATATTATTCAGCAGAGAAAATCCATTTCAGTGAAGCAAATGTTGATTTTGACATTTCAGAATGAAATATAAATATTTTGCATTTCGAAGTAAATCTAGGAATCAATCCAAATACTGTGAGAATAAAGAAAAATTGGCGATTTTCAGCGCGAAATAATTATTCTTCAGCGGAGAGAATTCTTTTCAATAAACAAACATTGATTTTGTTATCTAGAAAGAAATAAGATAATTTTGCAATTCAAAGTGATTTCGATAGTGCATTCAGAATTCGGTAGGGTAAGAAATGCGCACTCCTGTGTGGGAAAAAATTATTATTCAGCAGAGAAAATCCATTTCAGTGAAGCAAATGTTGATTTTGACATTTCAGAATGAAATATAAATATTTTGACTTTCGAAATAAATCTCAGAATCAATCCAAATACTGTGAGAGTAAAGAAAAATTGGTGCTTTTCAGCGCGAAATAATTATTCTTCAGCGGAGAGAATTCTTTTCAATAAACAAACATTGATTTTGTTATCTAGAATGAAATAAGATAATTTTGCATTTCAAAGTGATTTCGAGAGTGCATTCAGAATTCGGTAGGGAAAGAAATGCGCACTCCTGTGTGGGAAAAAATTATTATTCAGCAGAGAAAATCCATTTCAGTGAAGCAAATGATGATTTTGACATTTCTGAATGAAATATAAATATTTTGCATTTCGAAGTATATTTTAGAATCAACTCTAATACTGGGAGAATAAAGAAAAATTGGCGCTTTGCAGCGCGAAATAATTATTCTTCAGCGGAGAGAATTCTTTTCAGTAAACAAACATTGATGTTGTTATCTAGAAGGAAATAAGATAATTTTGCATTTCAAAGTGATTTCGAGAGTGCATTCAGAATTCGGTAGGGAAAGAAATGCGCACTCCTGTGTGGGATAAAATTATTATTCAGAAGAGAAAATCCATTTCAGTGAAGCAAATTATGATTTTTATTTTTAAGAATAAAATGAAAATATTTCGCATTTTGAAGTAAATCTCAGAATCAATCCAAATACTGTGAGAATAAAGAAAAATTGGCGCTTTTCAGCGCGAAATAATTATTCTTCAGCGGAGAGAATTCTTTTCAATAAACAAACATTGATTTTGTTGTCTAGAAGGAAATAAGATAATGTTGCAATTCAAAGTGATTTCGATAGTGCATTCAGAATTCGGTAGGGAAAGAAATGCGCACTCCTGTGTGGGAAAAAATTATTATTCAGCAGAGAAAATCCATTTCAGTGAAGCAAATGATGATTTTTACATTTCAGAATGAAATGAAAATATTTTGCATTTCGAAGTAAATTTTAGAATCAATCCTAATACTGGGAGAATAAAGAAAAATTGGCGCTTTTCAGCGCGAAATAATTATTCTTAAGGAGAGAATTCTTTTCAATTAACAAACATTGATTTTTTTATCTAGAAGGAAATAAGATAATTTTGCATTTCAAAGTGATTTCGAGAGTGCATTCAGAATTCGGTAGGGAAAGAAATTCGCACTCCTGTGTGGGAAAAAATTATTATTCAGCAGAGAAAATCCATTTCAGTGAAGCAAATGATGATTTTGACATTTCTGAATGAAATATAAATATTTTGCATTTCGAAGTAAATCTCAGAATCAATCCAAATACTGTGAGAATAAAAAAAATTGGCGCTTTTCAGCGCGAAATAATTATTCTTCAGCGGAGAGAATTCTTTTCAATAAACAAACATTGATTGTGTTATCTAGAAGGAAATAAGATAATTTTACATTTCAAAGTGAATTTGAGAGTGATTTCAGAATTCGGTAGGGAAAGAAATACGCACTCCTGTGTGGGAAAAAAATATTATTCAGCAGAGAAAATCCATTTCAGTGAAGCAAATGTTGATTTTGACATTTCAGAATGAAATATAAATATTTTGCATTTCGAAGTAAATCTAGGAATCAATCCAAATACTGTGAGAATAAAGAAAAATTGGCGATTTTCAGCGCGAAGTAATTATTCTTCAGCGGAGAGAACTCTTTTCAATAAACAAACATTGATTTTGTTATCTAGAAGAAAATAAGATAATTTTGCATTTCAAAGTGATTTCGAGAGTGCATTCAGAATACGGCAGGGAAAGAAATGTGCACTCCTGTGTGGGAATAAATTATTATTCAGCAGAGAAAATCCATTTCAGTGAAGCAAATGATGATTTTGACATTTCAGAATGAAATGAAAATATTTTGCATTTCGAAGTAAATCTCAGAATCAATCTAAATACTGTGAGAATAAAAAAAAATTGGCGCTTTTCTGCACGAAATAATTATTCTTCAGCGAAGAGAATTCTTTTCAATAAAAAAACATTGATTTTGTTATCTAGAAGGAAATAAGATAATTTTGCATTTCAAAGTGATTTCGAGAGTGCATTCAGAATTCGGTAGGGAAACATATACGCACACCTGTTTGGGAAAAAAATATTATTCAGCAGTGAAAATCCATTTCAGTGAAGCAAATGTTGATTTTGACATTTCAGAATGAAATATAAATATTTTGCATTTCGAAGTAAATCTAGGAATCAATCCAAATACTGTGAGAATAAAGAAAAATTGGCGATTTTCAGCGTGAAGTAATTATTCTTCAGCGGAGAAAACTCTTTTCAATAAACAAACATTGATTTTGTTATCTAGAAGAAAATAAGATAATTTTGCATTTCAAAGTGATTTCGAGAGTGCATTCAGAATACGGCAGGGAAAGAAATGTGCACTCCTGTGTGGGAATAAATTATTATTCAGCAGAGAAAATCCATTTCAGTGAAGCAAATGATGATTTTGACATTTCAGAATGAAATGTAAATATTTTGCATTTCGAAGAAAATATCAGAATCAATCAAATACTGTGAGAATAAAGAATAATTGGCGCTTTTCAGCGCGAAATAATTATTCTTCAGCGGAGAGAATTCTTTTCAATAAACAAACATTGATTTTGTTATCTAAAAGGTAACAAGATAATTTTGCATTTCAAAGTGATTTCGAGAGTGCATTCAGAATTCGGTAGGGAAAGAAATGCGCACTCCTGTGTGGGGAAAAAATATTATTCAGCAGAGAATTTCCATTTCAGTGAAGCAAATGATGATTTTGACATTTCAGAATGAAATGAAAATAATTTGCATTTCGAAGTAAATCTCAGAATCAATCCAAATACTGTGAGAATAAAGAAAAATTGGCTCTTTTCAGCGGGAAAAACTTATTCTTCAGCGGAGAGTATTCTTTTCAATAAATAAACATTGATTTTGTTATCTAGAAGGAAATAACATAATTTTGCATTTCAAAGTGATTTCGAGAGTGCATTCAGAATTCGGTAGGGAAAGAAATGCGCACTCCTGTGTGGGAAAAAATTATTATTCAGCAGAGAAAATCCATTTCAGTGAAGCAAATGATGATTTTGACATTTCTGAATGAAATATAAATATTTTGCATTTCGAAGTAAATCTCAGAATCAATCCAAATACTGTGAGAATAAAGAAAAATTGGCGCTTTTCAGCGCGAAATAATTATTCTTCAGCGGAGAGAATTCTTTTCAATAAACAAACATTGATTTTGTTATCTAAAAGGAAATAAGATAATTTTTCATTTCTAAGTGATTTCGAGAGTGCATTCAGAATTCGGTAGGGAAAGAAATGCGCACTCCTATGTGGGAAAAAATTGTTGTACAGCAGAGAAAATCCATTTCAGTAAAGCAAATGATGATTTTGACGATTCAGAATGAAATATAAATATTTTGCATTTCGAAGTAAATCTCAGAATCAATCCAAATACTGTGAGAATAAAGAAAAATTGACGATTTTCAGCGCCAAATAATTATTCTTTAGCGGAGAGAATTCTTTTCAATAAACAAACATTGATTTTTTTATCTAGAAGGAAATAAGATAATTTTGCATTTCGAAGTGATTTCGAGAGTGCATTCAGATTTCGGTAGGGAAAGAATTGCGCACTCCTGTGTGGGAAAAAATTGTTATTCAGCAGAGAATTTCCATTTCAGTGAAGCAAATGATGATTTTGACATTTCAGAATGAAATGAAAATAATTTGCATTTCGAAGTAAATTTCAGAATCAATCCAAAAACTGTGAGAATAAAGAAAAATTGGCTCTTTTCAGCGGGAATTACTTATTCTTCAGCGGAGAGAATTCTTTTCAATAAACAAACATTGATTTTGTTATCTAGATGGAAATAAGATAATTTTGCATTTCAAAGTGATTTCTAGAGTGCATTCAGAATTCGGTAGGGAAAGAAATTCGCACTCCTGTGTGGGAAAAAATTATTATTCAGCAGAGAAAATCCATTTCAGTGAAGCAAATGATGATTTTGACATTTCTGAATGAAATATAAATATTTTGCATTTCGAAGTAAATCTCAGAATCAATCCAAATACTGTGAGAATAAAGAAAAATTGGCGCTTTTCAGCGCGAAATAATTATTCTTCAGCGGAGAGAATTCTTTTCAATAAACAAACATTGATTTTGTTATCTAAAAGGAAATAAGATAATTTTTCATTTCTAAGTGATTTCGAGAGTGCATTCAGAATTCGGTAGGGAAAGAAATGCGCACTCCTATGTGGGAAAAAATTGTTGTACAGCAGAGAAAATCCATTTCAGTAAAGCAAATGATGATTTTGACGATTCAGAATGAAATATAAATATTTTGCATTTCGAAGTAAATCTCAGAATCAATCCAAATACTGTGAGAATAAAGAAAAATTGGCGATTTTCAGCGCCAAATAATTATTCTTTAGCGGAGAGAATTCTTTTCAATAAACAAACATTGATTTTTTTATCTAGAAGGAAATAAGATAATTTTGCATTTCGAAGTGATTTCGAGAGTGCATTCAGATTTCGGTAGGGAAAGAATTGCGCACTCCTGTGTGGGAAAAAATTGTTATTCAGCAGAGAATTTCCATTTCAGTGAAGCAAATGATGATTTTGACATTTCAGAATGAAATGAAAATAATTTGCATTTCGAAGTAAATTTCAGAATCAATCCAAAAACTGTGAGAATAAAGAAAAATTGGCTCTTTTCAGCGGGAATTACTTATTCTTCAGCGGAGAGAATTCTTTTCAATAAACAAACATTGATTTTGTTATCTAGATGGAAATAAGATAATTTTGCATTTCAAAGTGATTTCTAGAGTGCATTCAGAATTCGGTAGGGAAAGAAATGCGCACTCCTGTGTGGGAAAAAATTATAATTCAGCAGAGAAAATCCATTTCAGTGAAGCAAATGATGATTTTGATATTTCAGAATGAAATATAAATATTTTACGTTTCGAAGTAAATCTCAGAATATATACAAATACTGTGAGAATAAAGAAAAATTGGCGCTTTTCAGCGCGAAATAATTATTCTTCAGCGGAGAGAATTCTTTTCAATAAACAAACATTGATTTTGTTATCTAGAAGGAAATAAGATAATTTTTCATTTCTAAGTGATTTCGAAAGTGCATTCAGAATTCGGTAGGGAAAGAAATGCGCACTCCTGTGTGAGAAAAAATTATTATTCAGCAGAGAAAATCTATTTCAGTCAAGCAAATGTTGATTTTGACATTTCAGAATGAAATATAAATATTTTGCATTTAGAAGTAAATCTCAGAATCAATCCAAATACTGTGAGAATAAAGATAAATTGGCGCTTTTCAGCGCGAAATAAATATTCTTCAGCGGAGAGAATTCTTTTCAATAAACAAACATTGATTTAGTTATCTAGAAGGAAATAAGATAATTTTTCATTTCAAAGTGATTTCGAGAGTGTATTCAGAATTCGGTAGGGAAAGAAATGCGCACTCCTGTGTGGGAAAAAATTATTATTCAGCAGAGAAAATCCATATTATCGAAGCAAATTATGATTTTGACATTTAAGAATGAAATGAAAATATTTTGCATTTCGAAGTAAATTTTAGAATCAATCCTAATACTGGGAGAATAAAGAAAAATTGGCGCTTTTCATCGCGAAATAATTATTTTTCAGCGGAGAGAATTCTTTTCAATAAACAAACATTGATTTAGTTATCTAGAAGGAAATAAGATAATTTTGCATTTCAAAGTGATTTCGAGAGTGCATTCAGAATTCGGTAGGGAAAGAAATGCGCACTTCTGTGTGGGAAAAAATTATTATTCAGCAGAGAAAGTCCAATTCAGTGAAGCAAATGTTGATTTTGACATTTCAGAATGAAAGATAAATATTTTGCATTTCGAAGTTAATCTCAGAATCAATCCAAATACTGTGAGAATAAAGAAAAATTGGTGCTTTTCAGCGCGAAAAAATTATTCTTCAGCGGAGAGAATTCTTTTCAATAAACAAACATTGATTTTGTTATCTAAAAGGAATTAAGATATTTTTGCATTTCAAAGTGATTTCGAGAGTGCATTCAGAATTCGGTAGGGAAAGAAATGCGCACTGCTATGTGGGAAAAAATTGTTATATGGCAGAGAAAATCCTTTTCAGTGAAGCAAATGATGATTTTGATATTTCTGAATGAAATATAAATATTTTGCATTTCGAAGTAAATCTCAGAATCAATACAAAAACTGTGAGAATAAAGAAAAATTGGCGCTTTTCAGCGCGAAATAATTATTCTTCAGCGGAGAGAATTCTTTTCAATAAACAAACAATGATTTTGTTATCTAGAAGGAAATAAGATAATTTTTCATTTCTAAGTGATTTCGAGAGTGCATTCAGAATTCGGTAGGGAAAGAAATGCGCACTCCTGTGTGGGATAAAATTATTATTCAGAAGAGAAAATCCATTTCAGTGAAGCAAATTATGATTTTGACATTTAAGAATGAAATATAAATATTTTGCATTTCGTCATAAATCTCAGAATCAATCCAAATACTGTGAGAATAAAGAGAAACTGGCGCTTTTCAGCGCAAAAAAATTATTCTTCAGCGGAGAGAATTCTTTTCAATAAACAAACATTGATTTTGTTATCTAGAATGAAATAAGATAATTTTGCATTTCAAAGTGATTTCGAGAGTGCATTCAGAATTCGGTAGGGAAAGAAATGCGCACTCATGTGTGGGATAAAATTATTATTCAGAAGAGAAAATCCATTTCAGTGAAGCAAATTATGATTTTGACATTTAAGAATGAAATGAAAATATTTTGCATTTCGAAGTAAATTTCAGAATCAATCCAAATACTGTGAGAATAAAGAGAAATTGGCGCTTTTCTGCGTGAAATAATTATTCTTCAGCGGAGAGAATTCTTTTCAATAAATAAACATTGATTTTGTTATCTAAAAGGAAATAAGATAATTTTTCATTTCTAAGTGATTTCGAGAGTGCATTCAGAATTCGGTAGGGAAAGAAATGCGCACTCCTGTGTGGGAAAAAATTATTATTCAGCAGAGAAAATCTATTTCAGTCAAGCAAATGTTGATTTTGACATTTCAGAATGAAATATAAATATTTTGCATTTAGAAGTAAATCTCAGAATCAATCCAAATACTGTGAGAATAAAGATAAATTGGCGCTTTTCAGCGCGAAATAAATATTCTTCAGCGGAGAGAATTCTTTTCAATAAACAAACATTGATTTAGTTATCTAGAAGGAAATAAGATAATTTTTCATTTCAAAGTGATTTCGAGAGTGCATTCAGAATACGGTAGGGAAAGAAATGCGCACTCCTGTGTGGGAAAAAATTATTATTCAGCAGAGAAAATCCATTTCATCGAAGCAAATTATGATTTTGACATTTAAGAATGAAATGAAAATATTTTGCATTTCGAAGTAAATTTTAGAATCAATCCTAATACTGGGAGAATAAAGAAAAATTGGCGCTTTTCAGCGCGAAATAATTATTCTTCAGCGGAGAGAATTCTTTTCAATAAACAAACATTGATTTTGTTATCTAAAAGGAAATAAGATAATTTTTCATTTCTAAGTGATTTCGAGAGTGCATTCAGAATTCGGTAGGGAAAGAAATGCGCACTCCTATGTGGGAAAAAATTGTTGTAAAGCAGAGAAAATCCATTTCAGTGAAGCAAATGATGATTTTGACGATTCAGAATGAAATATAAATATTTTGCATTTCGAAGTAAATCTCAGAATCAATCCAAATACTGTGAGAATAAAGAAAAATTGGCGATTTTCAGCGCGAAATAATTATTCTTCAGCGGAGAAAATTCTATACAATAAACAAACATTGATTTTGTTATCTAGAAGGAAATAAGATACTTTTGCAATTCAAAGTGATTTCGATAGTGCATTCAGAATTCGGTAGGGAAAGAAATGCGCACTCCTGTGTGGGAAAAAATTATTATTCAGCAGAGAAAATCCATTTCAGTGAAGCAAATTATGATTTTGACATTTCTGAATGAAATATAAATATTTTGCATTTCGAAGTAAATTTTAGAATCAATCCTAAGACTGTGAGAATAAAGAAAAATTGGCGCTTTTCAGCGCGAAATAATTATTCTTCAGCGGAGAGAATTCTTTTCAATAAACAAACATTGATTTTGTTATCTAGAAGGAAATAAGATAATTTTTCATTTCTAAGTGATTTCGAGAGTGCATTCAGAATTCGGTAGGGAAAGAAATGCGCACTCCTGTGTGGGAAAAAATTATTATTCAGCAGAGAAAATCTATTTCAGTGAAGCAAATGTTGATTTTGACATTTCAGAATGAAATATAAATATTTTGCATTTCGAAGTAAATCTCAGAATCAATCCAAATACTGTGAGAATAAAGATAAATTGGCGCTTTTCAGCGCGAAATAAATATTCTTCAGCGGAGAGAATTCTTTTCAATAAACAAACATTGATTTTGTTATCTAGAAGGAAATAAGATAATTTTTCATTTCTAAGTGATTTCGAGAGTGCATTCAGAATTCGGTAGGGAAAGAAATACGCACTCCTGTGTGAGAAAAAATTATTATTCAGCAGAGAAAATCTATTTCAGTGAAGCAAATGTTGATTTTGACATTTCAGAATGAAATATAAATATTTTTCATTTCGAAGTAAATCTCGGAATCAATCCAAATACTGTGAGAATAAAGAAAAATTGGCGATTTTCAGCGCGAAGTAATTATTCTTCAGGGGAGAGAACTCTTTTCAATAAACAAACATTGATTTTGTTATCTAGAAGAAAAAAAGATAATTTTTCATTTCTAAGTGATTTCGAGAGTGCATTCAGAATTCGGTAGGGAAAGAAATGCGCACTCCTGTGTGAGAAAAAATTATTATTCAGCAGAGAAAATCTATTTCAGTGAAGCAAATGTTGATTTTGACATTTCAGAATGAAATATAAATATTTTGCATTTCGAAGTAAATCTCAGAATCAATCCAAATACTGTGAGAATAAAGATAAATTGGCGCTTTTCAGCGCGAAATAAATATTCTTCAGCGGAGAGAATTCTTTTCAATAAACAAACATTGATTTTGTTATCTAGAAGGAAATAAGATAATTTTTCTTTTCTAAGTGATTTCGTGAGTGCATTCAGAATTCGGTAGGGAAAGAAATACGCACTCCTGTGTGAGAAAAAATTATTATTCAGCAGAGAAAATCCATTTCAGTGAAGCAAATGATGATTTTGACATTTCAGAATGAAATGTAAATATTTTGCATTTCGAAGAAAATATCAGAATCAATCAAGAACTGTGAGAATAAAGAATAATTGGCGCTTTTCAGCGCGAAATAATTATTCTTCAGCGGAGAGAATTCTTTTCAATAAACAAACATTGATTTTGTTATCTAAAAGGTAACAAGATAATTTTGCATTTCAAAGTGATTTCGAGAGTGCATTCAGAATTCGGTAGGGAAAGAAATGCGCACTCCTGTGTGGGGAAAAAATATTATTCAGCAGAGAATTTCCATTTCAGTGAAGCAAATGATGATTTTGACATTTCAGAATGAAATGAAAATAATTTGCATTTCGAAGTAAATCTCAGAATCAATCCAAATACTGTGAGAATAAAGAAAAATTGGCTCTTTTCAGCGGGAAATACTTATTCTTCAGCGGAGAGTATTCTTTTCAATAAATAAACATTGATTTTGTTATCTAGAAGGAAATAAGATAATTTTGCATTTCAAAGTGATTTCGAGAGTGCATTCAGAATTCGGTAGGGAAAGAAATGCGCACTCCTGTGTGGGAAAAAATTATTATTCAGCAGAGAAAATCCATTTCAGTGAAGCATTTGATGATTTTGACATTTCTGAATGAAATATAAATATTTTGCATTTCGAAGTAAATCTCAGAATCAATCCAAATACTGTGAGAATAAAGAAAAATTGGCGCTTTTCAGCGCGAAATAATTATTCTTCAGCGGAGAGAATTCTTTTCAATAAACAAACATTGATTTTGTTATCTAAAAGGAAATAAGATAATTTTTCATTTCTAAGTGATTTCGAGAGTGCATTCAGAATTCGGTAGGGAAAGAAATGCGCACTCCTATGTGGGAAAAAATTGTTGTACAGCAGAGAAAATCCATTTCAGTAAAGCAAATGATGATTTTGACGATTCAGAATGAAATATAAATATTTTGCATTTCGAAGTAAATCTCAGAATCAATCCAAATACTGTGAGAATAAAGAAAAATTGGCGATTTTCAGCGCCAAATAATTATTCTTTAGCGGAGAGAATTCTTTTCAATAAACAAACATTGATTTTTTTATCTAGAAGGAAATAAGATAATTTTGCATTTCGAAGTGATTTCGAGAGTGCATTCAGATTTCGGTAGGGAAAGAATTGCTCACTCCTGTGTGGGAAAAAATTGTTATTCAGCAGAGAATTTCCATTTCAGTGAAGCAAATGATGATTTTGACATTTCAGAATGAAATGAAAATAATTTGCATTTCGAAGTAAATTTCAGAATAAATCCAAAAACTGTGAGAATAAAGAAAAATTGGCTCTTTTCAGCGGGAATTACTTATTCTTCAGCGGAGAGAATTCTTTTCAATAAACAAACATTGATTTTGTTATCTAGATGGAAATAAGATAATTTTGCATTTCAAAGTGATTTCTAGAGTGCATTCAGAATTCGGTAGGGAAAGAAATGCGCACTCCTGTGTGGGAAAAAATTATTATTCAGCAGAGAAAATCCATTTCAGTGAAGCAAATGATGATTTTGACATTTCTGAATGAAATATAAATATTTTGCATTTCGAAGTAAATCTCAGAATCAATCCAAATACTGTGAGAATAAAGAAAAATTGGCGCTTTTCAGCGCGAAATAATTATTCTTCAGCGGAGAGAATTCTTTTCAATAAACAAACATTGATTTTGTTATCTAAAAGGAAATAAGATAATTTTTCATTTCTAAGTGATTTCGAGAGTGCATTCAGAATTCGGTAGGGAAAGAAATGCGCACTCCTATGTGGGAAAAAATTGTTGTACAGCAGAGAAAATCCATTTCAGTAAAGCAAATGATGATTTTGACGATTCAGAATGAAATATAAATATTTTGCATTTCGAAGTAAATCTCAGAATCAATCCAAATACTGTGAGAATAAAGAAAAATTGGCGATTTTCAGCGCCAAATAATTATTCTTTAGCGGAGAGAATTCTTTTCAATAAACAAACATTGATTTTTTTATCTAGAAGGAAATAAGATAATTTTGCATTTCGAAGTGATTTCGAGAGTGCATTCAGATTTCGGTAGGGAAAGAATTGCGCACTCCTGTGTGGGAAAAAATTGTTATTCAGCAGAGAATTTCCATTTCAGTGAAGCAAATGATGATTTTGACATTTCAGAATGAAATGAAAATAATTTGCATTTCGAAGTAAATTTCAGAATCAATCCAAAAACTGTGAGAATAAAGAAAAATTGGCTCTTTTCAGCGGGAATTACTTATTCTTCAGCGGAGAGAATTCTTTTCAATAAACAAACATTGATTTTGTTATCTAGATGGAAATAAGATAATTTTGCATTTCAAAGTGATTTCTAGAGTGCATTCAGAATTCGGTAGGGAAAGAAATGCGCACTCCTGTGTGAGAAAAAATTATTATTCAGCAGAGAAAATCCATTTCAGTGAAGCAAATGATGATTTTGATATTTCAGAATGAAATATAAATATTTTACGTTTCGAAGTAAATCTCAGAATATATACAAATACTGTGAGAATAAAGAAAAATTGGCGCTTTTCAGCGCGAAATAATTATTCTTCAGCGGAGAGAATTCTTTTCAATAAACAAACATTGATTTTGTTATCTAGAAGGAAATAAGATAATTTTTCATTTCTAAGTGATTTCGAAAGTGCATTCAGAATTCGGTAGGGAAAGAAATGCGCACTCTTGTGTGAGAAAAAATTATTATTCAGCAGAGAAAATCTATTTCAGTCAAGCAAATGTTGATTTTGACATTTCAGAATGAAATATAAATATTTTGCATTTAGAAGTAAATCTCAGAATCAATCCAAATACTGTGAGAATAAAGATAAATTGGCGCTTTTCAGCGCGAAATAAATATTCTTCAGCGGAGAGAATTCTTTTCAATAAACAAACATTGATTTAGTTATCTAGAAGGAAATAAGATAATTTTTCATTTCAAAGTGATTTCGAGAGTGCATTCAGAATTCGGTAGGGAAAGAAATGCGCACTCCTGTGTGGGAAAAAATTATTATTCAGCAGAGAAAATCCATATTATCGAAGCAAATTATGATTTTGACATTTAAGAATGAAATGAAAATATTTTGCATTTCGAAGTAAATTTTAGAATCAATCCTAATACTGGGAGAATAAAGAAAAATTGGCGCTTTTCATCGCGAAATAATTATTCTTCAGCGGAGAGAATTCTTTTCAATAAACAAACATTGATTTAGTTATCTAGAAGGAAATAAGATAATTTTGCATTTCAAAGTGATTTCGAGAGTGCATTCAGAATTCGGTAGGGAAAGAAATGCGCACTTCTGTGTGGGAAAAAATTATTATTCAGCAGAGAAAGTCCAATTCAGTGAAGCAAATGTTGATTTTGACATTTCAGAATGAAAGATAAATATTTTGCATTTCGAAGTTAATCTCAGAATCAATCCAAATACTGTGAGAATAAAGAAAAATTGGTGCTTTTCAGCGCGAAAAAATTATTCTTCAGCGGAGAGAATTCTTTTCAATAAACAAACATTGATTTTGTTATCTAAAAGGAATTAAGATATTTTTGCATTTCAAAGTGATTTCGAGAGTGCATTCAGAATTCGGTAGGGAAAGAAATGCGCACTGCTATGTGGGAAAAAATTGTTATATGGCAGAGAAAATCCTTTTCAGTGAAGCAAATGATGATTTTGATATTTCTGAATGAAATATAAATATTTTGCATTTCGAAGTAAATCTCAGAATCAATACAAAAACTGTGAGAATAAAGAAAAATTGGCGCTTTTCAGCGCGAAATAATTATTCTTCAGCGGAGAGAATTCTTTTCAATAAACAAACAATGATTTTGTTATCTAGAAGGAAATAAGATAATTTTTCATTTCTAAGTGATTTCGAGAGTGCAATCAGAATTCGGTAGGGAAAGAAATGCGCACTCCTGTGTGGGATAAAATTATTATTCAGAAGAGAAAATCCATTTCAGTGAAGCAAATTATGATTTTGACATTTAAGAATGAAATATAAATATTTTGCATTTCGTCATAAATCTCAGAATCAATCCAAATACTGTGAGAATAAAGAGAAACTGGCGCTTTTCAGCGCAAAAAAATTATTCTTCAGCGGAGAGAATTCTTTTCAATAAACAAACATTGATTTTGTTATCTAGAATGAAATAAGATAATTTTGCATTTCAAAGTGATTTCGAGAGTGCATTCAGAATTATGTAGGGAAAGTAATGCGCACTGCTATGTGGGAAAAAATTGTTATAAAGCAGAGAAAATCCATTTCAGTGAAGTAAATGATGATTTTGATATTTCTGAATGAAATATAAATATTTTGCATTTCGAAATAAATCTGTGAATCAATAAAAATACTGTGAGAATAAAGAAAAATTGGCGATTTTCAGCGCGAAATAATTATTCTTCAGCGGAGAGAATTCTTTTCAATAAACAAACATTGATTTTGTTATCTAGAAGGAAATAAGATAATTTTTCATTTCTAAGTGATTTCGAGAGTGCATTCAGAATTCGGTAGGGAAAGAAATGCGCACTCCTGTGTGGGATAAAATTATTATTCAGAAGAGAAAATCCATTTCAGTGAAGCAAATTATGATTTTGACATTTAAGAATGAAATGAAAATATTTTGCATTTCGAAGTAAATTTCAGAATCAATCCAAATACTGTGAGAATAAAGAGAAATTGGCGCTTTTCAGCGTGAAATAATTATTCTTCAGCGGAGAGAATTCTTTTCAATAAACAAACATTGATTTTGTTATCTAAAAGGAAAAAAGATAATTTTTCATTTCTAAGTGATTTCGAGAGTGCATTCAGAATTCGGTAGGGAAAGAAATGCGCACTCCTGTGTGGGAAAAAATTATTATTCAGCAGAGAAAATCTATTTCAGTCAAGCAAATGTTGATTTTGACATTTCAGAATGAAATATAAATATTTTGCATTTAGAAGTAAATCTCAGAATCAATCCAAATACTGTGAGAATAAAGATAAATTGGCGCTTTTCAGCGCGAAATAAATATTCTTCAGCGGAGAGAATTCTTTTCAATAAACAAACATTGATTTAGTTATCTAGAAGGAAATAAGATAATTTTTCATTTCAAAGTGATTTCGAGAGTGCATTCAGAATTCGGTAGGGAAAGAAATGCGCACTCCTGTGTGGGAAAAAATTATTATTCAGCAGAGAAAATCCATTTCATCGAAGCAAATTATGATTTTGACATTTAAGAATGAAATGAAAATATTTTGCATTTCGAAGTAAATTTTAGAATCAATCCTAATACTGGGAGAATAAAGAAAAATTGGCGCTTTTCAGCGCGAAATAATTATTCTTCAGCGGAGAGAATTCTTTTCAATAAACAAACATTGATTTTGTTATCTAAAAGGAAATAAGATAATTTTTCATTTCTAAGTGATTTCGAGAGTGCATTCAGAATTCGGTAGGGAAAGAAATGCGCACTCCTATGTGGGAAAAAATTGTTGTAAAGCAGAGAAAATCCATTTCAGTGAAGCAAATGATGATTTTGACGATTCAGAATGAAATATAAATATTTTGCATTTCGAAGTAAATCTCAGAAACAATCCAAATACTGTGAGAATAAAGAAAAATTGGCGATTTTCAGCGCGAAATAATTATTCTTCAGCGGAGAAAATTCTATACAATAAACAAACATTGATTTTGTTATCTAGAAGGAAATAAGATACTTTTGCAATTCAAAGTGATTTCGATAGTGCATTCAGAATTCGGTAGGGAAAGAAATGCGCACTCCTGTGTGGGAAAAAATTATTATTCAGCAGAGAAAATCCATTTCAGTGAAGCAAATGATGATTTTGACATTTCTGAATGAAATATAAATATTTTGCATTTCGAAGTAAATTTTAGAATCAATCCTAAGACTGTGAGAATAAAGAAAAATTGGCGCTTTTCAGCGCGAAATAATTATTCTTCAGCGGAGAGAATTCTTTTCAATAAACAAACATTGATTTTGTTATCTAGAAGGAAATAAGATAATTTTTCATTTCTAAGTGATTTCGAGAGTGCATTCAGAATTCGGTAGGGAAAGAAATGCGCACTCCTGTGTGGGAAAAAATTATTATTCAGCAGAGAAAATCTATTTCAGTGAAGCAAATGTTGATTTTGACATTTCAGAATGAAATATAAATATTTTGCATTTCGAAGTAAATCTCAGAATCAATCCAAATACTGTGAGAATAAAGATAAATTGGCGCTTTTCAGCGCGAAATAAATATTCTTCAGCGGAGAGAATTCTTTTCAATAAACAAACATTGATTTTGTTATCTAGAAGGAAATAAGATAATTTTTCATTTCTAAGTGATTTCGTGAGTGCATTCAGAATTCGGTAGGGAAAGAAATACGCACTCCCGTGTGAGAAAAAATTATTATTCAGCAGAGAAAATCCATTTCAGTGAAGCAAATGTTGATTTTGACATTTCAGAATGAAATATAAATATTTTGCATTTCGACATAAATCTCAGAATCAATCCAAATACTGTGAGAATAAAGAGAAACTGGCGCTTTTCAGCGCGAAAAAATTATTCTTCAGCGGAGAGAATTCTTTTCAATAAACAAACATTGATTTTGTTATCTAGAAGGAAATAAGATAATTTTTCATTTCTAAGTGATTTCGAGAGTGCATTCAGAATTCGGTAGGGAAAGAAATGCGCACTCCTGTGTGAGAAAAAATTATTATTCAGCAGAGAAAATCTATTTCAGTGAAGCAAATGTTGATTTTGACATTTCAGAATGAAATATAAATATTTTGCATTTAGAAGTAAATCTCAGAATCAATCCAAATACTGTGAGAATAAAGAAAAATTGGCGCTTTTCAGCGCGAAATAAATATTCTTCAGCGGAGAGAATTCTTTTCAATAAACAAACATTGATTTAGTTATCTAGAAGGAAATAAGATAATTTTTCATTTCAAAGTGATTTCGAGAGTGCATTCAGAATTCGGTAGGGAAAGAAATGCGCACTCCTGTGTGGGAAAAAATTATTATTCAGCAGAGAAAATCCATTTCATCGAAGCAAATTATGATTTTGACATTTAAGAATGAAATGAAAATATTTTGCATTTCGAAGTAAATTTTAGAATCAATCCTAATACTGGGAGAATAAAGAAAAATTGGTGCTTTTCAGCGCGAAATAATTATTCATCAGCGGAGAGAATTCTTTTCAATAAACAAACATTGATTTAGTTATCTAGAATGAAATAAGATAATTTTGCATTTCAAAGTGATTTCGAGAGTGCATTCAGAATTCGGTAGGGAAAGAATTGCGCACTTCTGTGTGGGAAAAAATTATTATTCAGCAGAGAAAGTCCAATTCAGTGAAGCAAATGTTGATTTTGACATTTCAGAATGAAAGATAAATATTTTGCATTTCGAAGTAAATCTCAGAATCAATCCAAATACTGTGAGAATAAAGAAAAATTGGTGCTTTTCAGCGCAAAAAATTATTCTTCAGCGGAGAGAACTCTTTTCAATAAACAAACATTGATTTTGTTATCTAGAAGGAAATAAGATAATTTTGCATTTCAAAGTGATTTCGAGAGTGCATTCAGAATTCGGTAGGGAAAGAAATGCGCACTTCTGTGTGGGAAAAAATTATTATTAAGCAGAGAAAATCCATTTCAGTGAAGCAAATGATGATTTTGACATTCAAGAATGAAATAGAAAAATTTTGCATTTCGAAGTAAATTTCAGAATCAATCCAAATACTGTGAGAATAAAGAGAAATTGGCGCTTTTCAGCGCGAAATAATTATTCTTCAGCGGAGAAAATTCTATTCAATAAACAAACATTGATTTTGTTATCTAGAAGGAAATAAGATACTTTTGCAATTCAAAGTGATTTCGAGAGTGCATTCAGAATTCGGTAGGGAAAGAAATGCGCACTCCTGTGTGGGAAAAAATTATTATTCAGCAGAGAAAATCCATTTCAGTGAAGCAAATGTTGATTTTGACATTTCAGAATGAAATATAAATATTTTGCATTTCGAAGTAAATCTCAGAATCAATCCAAATACTGTGAGAATAAAGATAAATTGGCGCTTTTCAGCGCGAAATAAATATTCTTCAGCGGAGAGAATTCTTTTCAATAAAAAAACATTGATTTAGTTATCTAGAAGAAAATAAGATAATTTTGCATTTCAAAGTGATTTCGAGAGTGCATTCAGAATTCGGTAGGGAAAGAAATGCGCACTCCTGTGTGGGATAAAATTATTATTCAGAAGAGAAAACCATTTCAGTGAAGCAAATTATGATTTTGACATTCAAGAATGAAATGAAAATATTTTGGATTTCGAAGTAAATTTCAGAATCAATCCAAATACTGTGAGAATAAAGAGAAATTGGCGCTTTTCAGCGCGAAATAATTATTCTTCAGCGGAGAGAATTCTTTTCAATAAACAAACATTGATGTTGTTATCTAGAAGGAAATAAGATAATTTTGCATTTCAAAGTGATTTCGAGAGTGCATTCAGAATTCGGTAGGGAAAGAAATGCGCACTCCTGTGTGGGATAAAATTATTATTCAGAAGAGAAAATCCATTTCAGTGAAGCAAATGATGATTTTGACATTTCAGAATGAAATGAAAATATTGTGCATTTAGAAGTAAATCCCAGAATCAATATAAATACTGTGAGAATAAAGAAAAATTGCCGCTTTTCAGCGCCAAATAATTATTCTTTAGCGGAGAGAATTCTTTTCAATAAACAAACATTGATTTTGTTATCTAGAAGGAAATAAGATAATTTTTCATTTCTAAGTTATTTCGAGAGTGCATTCTGAATTCGGTAGGGAAAGAAATGCGCACTCCTGTGTGGGAAAAAATTGTTATTCAGAAGAGATTTTCCATTTCAGTGAAGCAAATGATGATTTTGACATTTCAGAATGAAAGATAAATATTTTGCATTTCGAAGTAAATCTCAGAATCAATCCAAATACTGTGAGAATAAAGAGAAATTGGCGCTTTTCAGCGTGAAATAATTATTCTTCAGCGGAGAGAATTCTTTTCAATAAACAAACATTGATTTAGTTATCTAGAAGGAAATAAGATAATTTTGCATTTCAAAGTGATTTCGAGAGTGCATTCAGAATTCGGTAGGGAAAGAAATGCGCACTCCTGTGTGGGATAAAATTATTATTCAGAAGAGAAAATCCATTTCAGTGAAGCAAATTATGATTTTGACATTTAAGAATGAAATATAAATATTTTGCATTTCGAAGTAAATTTTAGAATCAATCCTAATACTGTGAGAATAAAGAAAAATTGGCGCTTTTCAGCGCGAAATAATTATTCTTAAGCGGAGAGAATTCTTTTCAATAAACAAACATTGATTTTGTTATCTAGAAGGAAATAAGATAATTTTGCATTTCAAAGTGATTTCGAGAGTGCATTCAGAATTCGGTAAGGAAAGAAATGCGCACTCCTGTGTGGGAAAAAATTATTATTCAGCAGAGAAAATCCATTTCATCGAAGCAAATTATGATTTTGACATTTAAGAATGAAATGAAAATATTTTGCATTTCGAAGTAAATTTTAGAATCAATCCTAATACTGGGAGAATAAAGAAAAATTGGCGCTTTTCAGCGCGAAATAATTATTCTTCAGCGGAGAGAATTCTTTTCAATAAACAAACATTGATTTTGTTATCTAGAAGGAAATAAGATACTTTTGCAATTCAAAGTGATTTCGATAGTGCATTCAGAATTCGGTAGGGAAAGAAATGCGCACTCCTGTGTGGGAAAAAATTATTATTCAGCAGAGAAAATCCATTTCAGTGAAGCAAATTATGATTTTGACATTTCTGAATGAAATATAAATATTTTGCATTTCGAAGTAAATTTTAGAATCAATCCTAAGACTGTGAGAATAAAGAAAAATTGGCGCTTTTCAGCGCGAAATAATTATTCTTCAGCGGAGAGAATTCTTTTCAATAAACAAACATTGATTTTGTTATCTAGAAGGAAATAAGATAATTTTTCATTTCTAAGTGATTTCGAGAGTGCATTCAGAATTCGGTAGGGAAAGAAATGCGCACTCCTGTGTGGGAAAAAATTATTATTCAGCAGAGAAAATCTATTTCAGTGAAGCAAATGTTGATTTTGACATTTCAGAATGAAATATAAATATTTTGCATTTCGAAGTAAATCTCAGAATCAATCCAAATACTGTGAGAATAAAGATAAATTGGCGCTTTTCAGCGCGAAATAAATATTCTTCAGCGGAGAGAATTCTTTTCAATAAACAAACATTGATTTTGTTATCTAGAAGGAAATAAGATAATTTTGCATTTCAAAGTGATTTCGAGAGTGCATTCAGAATTCGGTAGGGAAAGAAATACGCACTCCTGTGTGAGAAAAAATTATTATTCAGCAGAGAAAATCTATTTCAGTGAAGCAAATGTTGATTTTGACATTTCAGAATGAAATATAAATATTTTGCATTTCGAAGTAAATCTCGGAATCAATCCAAATACTGTGAGAATAAAGAAAAATTGGCGATTTTCAGCGCGAAGTAATTATTCTTCAGGGGAGAGAACTCTTTTCAATAAACAAACATTGATTTTGTTATCTAGAAGAAAAAAAGATAATTTTTCATTTCTAAGTGATTTCGAGAGTGCATTCAGAATTCGGTAGGGAAAGAAATGCGCACTCCTGTGTGAGAAAAAATTATTATTCAGCAGAGAAAATCTATTTCAGTGAAGCAAATGTTGATTTTGACATTTCAGAATGAAATATAAATATTTTGCATTCCGAAGTAAATCTCAGAATCAATCCAAATACTGTGAGAATAAAGTTAAATTGGCGCTTTTCAGCGCGAAATAAATATTCTTCAGCGGAGAGAATTCTTTTCAATAAACAAACATTGATTTTGTTATCTAGAAGGAAATAAGATAATTTTTCATTTCTAAGTGATTTCGTGAGTGCATTCAGAATTCGGTAGGGAAAGAAATACGCACTCCTGTGTGAGAAAAAATTATTATTCAGCAGAGAAAATCCATTTCAGTGAAGCAAATGTTGATTTTGACATTTCAGAATGAAATATAAATATTTTGCATTTCGACATAAATCTCAGAATCAATGCAAATACTGTGAGAATAAAGAGAAACTGGCGCTTTTCAGCGCGAAAAAATTATTCTTCAGCGGAGAGAATTCTTTTCAATAAACAAACATTGATTTTGTTATCTAGAAGGAAATAAGATAATTTTTCATTTCTAAGTGATTTCGAGAGTGCATTCAGAATTCGGTAGGGAAAGAAATGCGCACTCCTGTGTGGGAAAAAATTATTATTCAGCAGAGAAAATCCATTTCATCGAAGCAAATTATGATTTTGACATTTAAGAATGAAATGAAAATATTTTGCATTTCGAAGTAAATTTTAGAATCAATCCTAATACTGGGAGAATAAAGAAAAATTGGTGCTTTTCAGCGCGAAATAATTATTCATCAGCGGAGAGAATTCTTTTCAATAAACAAACATTGATTTAGTTATCTAGAAGGAAATAAGATAATTTTGCATTTCAAAGTGATTTCGAGAGTGCATTCAGAATTCGGTAGGGAAAGAAATGCGCACTTCTGTGTGGGAAAAAATTATTATTCAGCAGAGAAAGTCCAATTCAGTGAAGGAAATGTTGATTTTGACATTTCAGAATGAAAGATAAATATTTTGCATTTCGAAGTAAATCTCAGAATCAATCCAAATACTGTGAGAATAAAGAAAATATGGTGCTTTTCAGCGCGAAAAAATTATTCTTCAACGGAGAGAATTCTTTTCAATAAACAAACATTGATTTTGTTATCTAAAAGGAAATAAGATATTTTTGCATTTCAAAGTGATTTCGAGAGTGCATTCAGAATTCGGTAGGGAAAGAAATGCGCACTGCTATGTGGGAAAAAATTGTTATACAGCAGAGAAAATCCATTTCAGTGAAGCAAATGATGATTTTGATATTTCTGAATGAAATATAAATATTTTGCATTTCGAAGTAAATCTCAGAATCAATACAAATACTGTGAGAATAAAGAAAAATTGGCGCTTTTCAGCGCGAAATAATTATTCTTCAGCGGAGAGAATTCTTTTCAATAAACAAACATTGATTTTGTTATCTAGAAGGAAATAAGATAATTTTGCATTTCAAAGTGATTTCGAGAGTGCATTCAGAATTCGGTAGGGAAAGAAATGCGCACTCCTGTGTGGGATAAAATTATTATTCAGAAGAGAAAATGCATTTCAGTGAAGCAAATTATGATTTTGACATTTAAGAATGAAATATAAATATTTTGCATTTCGACATAAATCTCAGAATCAATCCAAATACTGTGAGAATAAAGAGAAACTGGCGCTTTTCAGCGCGAAAAAATTATTCTTCAGCGGAGAGAATTCTTTTCAATAAACAAACATTGATTTTGTTATCTAGAATGAAATAAGATAATTTTGCATTTCAAAGTGATTTCGAGAGTGCATTCAGAATTCGGTAGGGAAAGAAATGCGCACTTCTGTGTGGGAAAAAATTATTATTCAGCAGAGAAAGTCCAATTCAGTGAAGCAAATGTTGATTTTGACATTTCAGAATGAAAGATAAATATTTTGCATTTCGAAGTAAATCTCAGAATCAATCCAAATACTGTGAGAATAAAGAAAAATTGGTGCTTTTCAGCGCAAAAAATTATTCTTCAGCGGAGAGAACTCTTTTCAATAAACAAACATTGATTTTTTTATCTAAAAGGAAATAAGATATTTTTGCATTTCAAAGTGATTTCGAGAGTGCATTTCGAATTCGGTAGGGAAAGAAATGCGCACTGCTATGTGGGAAAAAATTGTTATTAAGCAGAGAAAATACATTTCAGTGAAGCAAATGATGATTTTGACATTCAAGAATGAAATATAAATATTTTGCATTTCGAAGTAAATTTCAGAATCAATCCAAATACTGTGAGAATAAAGAGAAATTGGCGCTTTTCAGCGCGAAATAATTATTCTTCAGCGGAGAAAATTCTATTCAATAAACAAACATTGATTTAGTTATCTAGAAGGAAATAAGATAATTTTGCATTTCAAAGTGATTTCGAGAGTGCATTCAGAATTCGGTAGGGAAAGAAATGCGCACTTCTGTGTGGGAAAAAATTATTATTAAGCAGAGAAAATCCATTTCAGTGAAGCAAATGATGATATTGACATTCAAGAATGAAATATAAATATTTTGCATTTCGAAGTAAATTTCAGAATCAATCCAAATACTGTGAGAATAAAGAGAAATTGGCGCTTTTCAGCGCGAAATAATTATTCTTCAGCGGAGAAAATTCTATTCAATAAACAAACATTGATTTTGTTATCTAGAAGGAAATAAGATACTTTTGCAATTCAAAGTGATTTCGAGAGTGCATTCAGAATTCGGTAGGGAAAGAAATGCGCACTCCTGTGTGGGAAAAAATTATTATTCAGCAGAGAAAATCTATTTCAGTGAAGCAAATGTTGATTTTGACATTTCAGAATGAAATATAAATATTTTGCATTTCGAAGTAAATCTCAGAATCAATCCAAATACTGTGAGAATAAAGATAAATTGGCGCTTTTCAGCGCGAAATAAATATTCTTCAGCGGAGAGAATTCTTTTCAATAAAAAAACATTGATTTAGTTATCTAGAAGGAAATAAGATAATTTTGCATTTCAAAGTGATTTCGAGAGTGCATTCAGAATTCGGTAGGGAAAGAAATGCGCACTCCTGTGTGGGATAAAATTATTATTCAGAAGAGAAAACCATTTCAGTGAAGCAAATTATGATTTTGACATTCAAGAATGAAATGAAAATATTTTGGATTTCGAAGTAAATTTCAGAATCAATCCAAATACTGTGAGAATAAAGAGAAATTGGCGCTTTTCAGCGCGAAATAATTATTCTTCAGCGGAGAGAATTCTTTTCAATAAACAAACATTGATGTTGTTATCTAGAAGGAAATAAGATAATTTTGCATTTCAAAGTGATTTCGAGAGTGCATTCAGAATTCGGTAGGGAAAGAAATGCGCACTCCTGTGTGGGATAAAATTATTATTCAGAAGAGAAAATCCATTTCAGTGAAGCAAATGATGATTTTGACATTTAAGAATGAAATATAAATATTTTGCATTTCGAAGTAAATTTTAGAATCAATCCTAATACTGTGAGAATAAAGAAAAATTGGCGCTTTTCAGCGCGAAATAATTATTCTTCAGCGGAGAGAATTCTTTTCAATAAACAAACATTGATTTTGTTATCTAGAAGGAAATAAGATAATTTTGCATTTCAAAGTGATTTCGAGAGTGCATTCAGAATTCGGTAAGGAAAGAAATGCGCACTCCTGTGTGGGAAAAAATTATTATTCAGCAGAGAAAATCCATTTCATCGAAGCAAATGATGATTTTGACATTTCAGAATGAAAGATAAATATTTTGCATTTCGAAGTAAATCTCAGAATCAATCCAAATACTGTGAGAATAAAGAGAAATTGGCGCTTTTCAGCGTGAAATAATTATTCTTCAGCGGAGAGAATTCTTTTCAATAAACAAACATTGATTTAGTTATCTAGAAGGAAATAAGATAATTTTGCATTTCAAAGTGATTTCGAGAGTGCATTCAGAATTCGGTAGGGAAAGAAATGCGCACTCCTGTGTGGGATAAAATTATTATTCAGAAGAGAAAATCCATTTCAGTGAAGCAAATTATGATTTTGACATTTAAGAATGAAATATAAATATTTTGCATTTCGAAGTAAATTTTAGAATCAATCCTAATACTGTGAGAATAAAGAAAAATTGGCGCTTTTCAGCGCGAAATAATTATTCTTCAGCGGAGAGAATTCTTTTCAATAAACAAACACTGATTTTGTTATCTAGAAGGAAATAAGATAATTTTGCATTTCAAAGTGATTTCGAGAGTGCATTCAGAATTCGGTAAGGAAAGAAATGCGCACTCCTGTGTGGGAAAAAATTATTATTCAGCAGAGAAAATCCATTTCATCGAAGCAAATTATGATTTTGACATTTAAGAATGAAATGAAAATATTTTGCATTTCGAAGTAAATTTTAGAATCAATCCTAATACTGGGAGAATAAAGAAAAATTGGCGCTTTTCAGCGCGAAATAATTATTCTTCAGCGGAGAGAATTCTTTTCAATAAACAAACATTGATTTAGTTATCTAGAAGGAAATAAGATAATTTTGCATTTCAAAGTGATTTCGAGAGTGCATTCAGAATTCGGTATGGAAAGAAATGCGCACTCCTGTGTGGGATAAAATTATTATTAAGCAGAGAAAATCCATTTCAGTGAAGCAAATGATGATTTTGATATTTCTGAATGAAATGAAAATATTTTGCATTTGGAAGTAAATCTCAGAATCAATCCAAATACTGTGAGAATAAAGAAAAATTGGCGATTTTCAGCGCGAAATAATTATTCTTCAGCGGAGAAAATTCTATTCAATAAACAAACATTGATTTTGTTATCTAGAAGGAAATAAGATAATTTTGCATTTCAAAGTGATTTCGAGAGTGCATTCAGAATTCGGTAGGGAAAGAAATGCGCACTTCTGTGTGGGAAAAAATTATTATTCAGCAGAGAAAGTCCAATTCAGTGAAGAAAATGTTGATTTTGACATTTCAGAATGAAGGATAAATATTTTGCATTTCGAAGTAAATCTCAGAATCAATCCAAATACTGTGAGAATAAAGAAAAATTGGTGCTTTTCAGCGCAAAAAATTATTCTTCCGCGGAGAGAACTCTTTTCAATAAACAAACATTGATTTTGTTATCTAAAAGGAAATAAGATATTTTTGCATTTCAAAGTGATTTCGAGAGTGCATTTCGAATTCGGTAGGGAAAGAAATGCGCACTGCTATGTGGGAAAAAATTGTTATTAAGCAGAGAAAATCCATTTCAGTGAAGCAAATGATGATTTTGACATTCAAGAATGAAATATAAATATTTTGCATTTCGAAGTAAATTTCAGAATCAATCCAAATACTGTGAGAATAAAGAGAAATTGGCGCTTTTCAGCGCGAAATAATTATTCTTCAGCGGAGAAAATTCTATTCAATAAACAAACATTGATTTTGTTATCTAGAAGGAAATAAGATAATTTTGCATTTCAAAGTGATTTCGAGAGTGCATTCAGAATTCGGTAGGGAAAGAAATGCGCACTTCTGTGTGGGAAAAAATTATTATTAAGCAGAGAAAATCCATTTCAGTGAAGCAAATGATGATTTTGACATTCAAGAATGAAAGATAAATATTTTGCATTTCGAAGTAAATTTCAGAATCAATCCAAATACTGTGAGAATAAAGAGAAATTGGCGCTTTTCAGCGCGAAATAATTATTCTTCAGCGGAGAAAATTCTATTCAATAAACAAACATTGATTTTGTTATCTAGAAGGAAAAAAGATACTTTTGCAATTCAAAGTGATTTCGAGAGTGCATTCAGAATTCGGTAGGGAAAGAAATGCGCACTCCTGTGTGGGAAAAAATTATTATTCAGCAGAGAAAATCTATTTCAGTGAAGCAAATGTTGATTTTGACATTTCAGAATGAAATATAAATATTTTGCATTTCGAAGTAAATCTCAGAATCAATCCAAATACTGTGAGAATAAAGATAAATTGGCGCTTTTCAGCGCGAAATAAATATTCTTCAGCGGAGAGAATTCTTTTCAATAAAAAAACATTGATTTAGTTATCTAGAAGGAAATAAGATAATTTTGCATTTCAAAGTGATTTCGAGAGTGCATTCAGAATTCGGTAGGGAAAGAAATGCGCACTCCTGTGTTGGATAAAATTATTATTCAGAAGAGAAAACCATTTCAGTGAAGCAAATTATGATTTTGACATTCAAGAATGAAATGAAAATATTTTGGATTTCGAAGTAAATTTCAGAATCAATCCAAATACTGTGAGAATAAAGAGAAATTGGCGCTTTTCAGCGCGAAATAATTATTCTTCAGCGGAGAGAATTCTTTTCAATAAACAAACATTGATGTTGTTATCTAGAAGGAAATAAGATAATTTTGCATTTCAAAGTGATTTCGAGAGTGCATTCAGAATTCGGTAGGGAAAGAAATGCGCACTCCTGTGTGGGATAAAATTATTATTCAGAAGAGAAAATCCATTTCAGTGAAGCAAATGATGATTTTGACATTTCAGAATGAAATGAAAATATTGTGCATTTAGAAGTAAATCCCAGAATCAATATAAATACTGTGAGAATAAAGAAAAATTGCCGCTTTTCAGCGCCAAATAATTATTCTTTAGCGGAGAGAATTCTTTTCAATAAACAAACATTGATTTTGTTATCTAGAAGGAAATAAGATAATTTTTCATTTCTAAGTTATTTCGAGAGTGCATTCTGAATTCGGTAGGGAAAGAAATGCGCACTCCTGTGTGGGAAAAAATTGTTATTCAGAAGAGATTTTCCATTTCAGTGAAGCAAATGATGATTTTGACATTTCAGAGTGAAAGATAAATATTTTGCATTTCGAAGTAAATCTCAGAATCAATCCAAATACTGTGAGAATAAAGAGAAATTGGCGCTTTTCAGCGTGAAATAATTATTCTTCAGCGGAGAGAATTCTTTTCAATAAACAAACATTGATTTAGTTATCTAGAAGGAAATAAGATAATTTTGCATTTCAAAGTGATTTCGAGAGTGCATTCAGAATTCGGTAGGGAAAGAAATGCGCACTCCTTTGTGGGATAAAATTATTATTCAGAAGAGAAAATCCATTTCAGTGAAGCAAATTATGATTTTGACATTTAAGAATGAAATATAAATATTTTGCATTTCGAAGTAAATTTTAGAATCAATCCTAATACTGTGAGAATAAAGAAAAATTGGCGCTTTTCAGCGCGAAATAATTATTCTTCAGCGGAGAGAATTCTTTTCAATAAACAAACATTGATTTTGTTATCTAGAAGGAAATAAGATAATTTTGCATTTCAAAGTGATTTCGAGAGTACATTCAGAATTCGGTAAGGAAAGAAATGCGCACTCCTGTGTGGGAAAAAATTATTATTCAGCAGAGAAAATCCATTTCATCGAAGCAAATTATGATTTTGACATTTAAGAATGAAATGAAAATATTTTGCATTTCGAAGTAAATTTTAGAATCAATCCTAATACTGGGAGAATAAAGAAAAATTGGCGCTTTTCAGCGCGAAATAATTATTCTTCAGCGGAGAGAATTCTTTTCAATAAACAAACATTGATTTAGTTATCTAGAAGGAAATAAGATAATTTTGCATTTCAAAGTGATTTCGAGAATGCATTCAGAATTCGGTAGGGAAAGAAATTCGCACTCCTGTGTGGAAAAAAAATTATTATTCAGCAGAGAAAATCCATTTCAGTGAAGCAAATTATGATTTTGACATTTAAGAATGAAATATAAATATTTTGCATTTCGAAGTAAATTTTAGAATCAATCCAAATACTGTGAGAATAAAGAGAAATTGGCGCTTTTCAGCGCGAAATAATTATTCTTCAGCGGAGAAAATTCTATTCAATAAACAAACATTGATTTTGTTATCTAGAAGGAAATAAGATACTTTTGCAATTCAAAGTGATTTCGAGAGTGCATTCAGAATTCGGTAGGGAAAGAAATGCGCACTCCTGTGTGGGAAAAAATTATTATTCAGCAGAGAAAATCTATTTCAGTGAAGCAAATGTTGATTTTGACATTTCAGAATGAAATATAAATATTTTGCATTTCGAAGTAAATCTCAGAATCAATCCAAATACTGTGAGAATAAAGATAAATTGGCGCTTTTCAGCGCGAAATAAATATTCTTCAGCGGAGAGAATTCTTTTCAATAAAAAAACATTGATTTAGTTATCTAGAAGGAAATAAGATAATTTTGCATTTCAAAGTGATTTCGAGAGTGCATTCAGAATTCGGTAGGGAAAGAAATGCGCACTCCTGTGTTGGATAAAATTATTATTCAGAAGAGAAAACCATTTCAGTGAAGCAAATTATGATTTTGACATTCAAGAATGAAATGAAAATATTTTGGATTTCGAAGTAAATTTCAGAATCAATCCAAATACTGTGAGAATAAAGAGAAATTGGCGCTTTTCAGCGCGAAATAATTATTCTTCAGCGGAGAGAATTCTTTTCAATAAACAAACATTGATGTTGTTATCTAGAAGGAAATAAGATAATTTTGCATTTCAAAGTGATTTCGAGAGTGCATTCAGAATTCGGTAGGGAAAGAAATGCGCACTCCTGTGTGGGATAAAATTATTATTCAGAAGAGAAAATCCATTTCAGTGAAGCAAATGATGATTTTGACATTTCAGAATGAAATGAAAATATTGTGCATTTAGAAGTAAATCCCAGAATCAATATAAATACTGTGAGAATAAAGAAAAATTGCCGCTTTTCAGCGCCAAATAATTATTCTTTAGCGGAGAGAATTCTTTTCAATAAACAAACATTGATTTTGTTATCTAGAAGGAAATAAGATAATTTTTCATTTCTAAGTTATTTCGAGAGTGCATTCTGAATTCGGTAGGGAAAGAAATGCGCACTCCTGTGTGGGAAAAAATTGTTATTCAGAAGAGATTTTCCATTTCAGTGAAGCAAATGATGATTTTGACATTTCAGAGTGAAAGATAAATATTTTGCATTTCGAAGTAAATCTCAGAATCAATCCAAATACTGTGAGAATAAAGAGAAATTGGCGCTTTTCAGCGTGAAATAATTATTCTTCAGCGGAGAGAATTCTTTTCAATAAACAAACATTGATTTAGTTATCTAGAAGGAAATAAGATAATTTTGCATTTCAAAGTGATTTCGAGAGTGCATTCAGAATTCGGTAGGGAAAGAAATGCGCACTCCTTTGTGGGATAAAATTATTATTCAGAAGAGAAAATCCATTTCAGTGAAGCAAATTATGATTTTGACATTTAAGAATGAAATATAAATATTTTGCATTTCGAAGTAAATTTTAGAATCAATCCTAATACTGTGAGAATAAAGAAAAATTGGCGCTTTTCAGCGCGAAATAATTATTCTTCAGCGGAGAGAATTCTTTTCAATAAACAAACATTGATTTTGTTATCTAGAAGGAAATAAGATAATTTTGCATTTCAAAGTGATTTCGAGAGTGCATTCAGAATTCGGTAAGGAAAGAAATGCGCACTCCTGTGTGGGAAAAAATTATTATTCAGCAGAGAAAATCCATTTCATCGAAGCAAATTATGATTTTGACATTTAAGAATGAAATGAAAATATTTTGCATTTCGAAGTAAATTTTAGAATCAATCCTAATACTGGGAGAATAAAGAAAAATTGGCGCTTTTCAGCGCGAAATAATTATTCTTCAGCGGAGAGAATTCTTTTCAATAAACAAACATTGATTTAGTTATCTAGAAGGAAATAAGATAATTTTGCATTTCAAAGTGATTTCGAGAATGCATTCAGAATTCGGTAGGGAAAGAAATTCGCACTCCTGTGTGGAAAAAAAATTATTATTCAGCAGAGAAAATCCATTTCAGTGAAGCAAATGTTGATTTTGACATTTCAGAATGAAAGATAAATATTTTGCATTTCGAAGTAAATCTCAGAATCAATCCAAATACTGTGAGAATAAAGAGAAATTGGCGCTTTTCAGCGCGAAATAATTATTCTTCAGCATAGAGAATTCTTTTCAATAAACAAACATTGATTTTGTTATCTAAAAGGAAATAAGATATTTTTGCATTTCAAAGTGATTTCGAGAGTGCATTCAGAATTCGGTAGGGAAAGAAATGCGCACTCCTGTGTGGGATAAAATTATTATTCAGAAGAGAAAATCCATTTCAGTGAAGCAAATGTTGATTTTGACATTTCAGAATGAAAGATAAATATTTTGCATTTCGAAGTAAATCTCAGAATCAATCCAAATACTGTGAGAATAAAGAGAAATTGGCGCTTTTCAGCGTGAAATAATTATTCTTCAGCGGAGAGAATTCTTTTCAATAAACAAACATTGATTTAGTTATCTAGAAGGAAATAAGATAATTTTGCATTTCAAAGTGATTTCGAGAGTGCATTCAGAATTCGGTAGGGAAAGAAATGCGCACTCCTGTGTGGGAAAAAATTATTATTCAGAAGAGAAAATCCATTTCAGTAAAGCAAATGTTGATTTTGACATTTCAGAATGAAAGATAAATATTTTGCATTTCGAAGTAAATCTCAGAATCAATCCAAATACTGTGAGAATAAAGAGAAATTGGCGCTTTTCAGCGTGAAATATTTATTCTTCAGCGGAGAGAATTCTTTTCAATAAACAAACATTGATTTTGTTATCTAGAAGGAAATAAGATAATTTTGCATTTCAAAGTGATTTCGAGAGTGCATTCAGAATTCGGTAGGGAAAGAAATGCGCACTCCTGTGTGGGATAAAATTATTATTCAGAAGAGAAAATCCATTTCAGTGAAGCAAATTATGATTTTGACATTTCAGAATGAAAGATAAATATTTTGCATTTCGAAGTAAATCTCAGAATCAAACCAAATACTGTGAGAATAAAGAAAAATTGGCGCTTTTCAGCGTGAAATAATTATTCTTCAGCGGAGAGAATTCTTTTCAATAAAAAAACATTGATTTAGTTATCTAGAAGGAAATAAGATAATTTTGCATTTCAAAGTGATTTCGAGAGTGCATTCAGAATTCGGTAGGGAAAGAAATGCGCACTCCTGTGTGGGATAAAATTATTATTCAGAAGAGAAAATCCATTTCAGTGAAGCAAATTATGATTTTGACATTTAAGAATGAAATGAAAATATTTTGCATTTCGAAGTAAATCTCAGAATCAATCATAATTCTGTGAGAATAAAGAATAATTGGCGCTTTTCAGCGCGAAATAATTATTCTTCAGCGGAGACAATTCTTTTCAATAAACAAACATTGATTTTGTTATCTAGAAGGAAATAAGATAATTTTGCATTTCAAAGTGATTTCGAGAGTGCATTCAGAATTCGGTAGGGAAAGAAATGCGCACTCCTGTGTGGGATAAAATTATTATTCAGAAGAGAAAATCCATTTCAGTGAAGCAAATTATGATTTTGACATTTCAGAATGAAATATAAATATTTTGCATTTCGAAGTAAATCTCAGAATCAATCCAAATACTGTGAGAATAAAGAGAAATTGGCGCTTTTCAGCGTGAAATAATTATTCTTCAGCGGAGAGAATTCTTTTCAATAAACAAACATTGATTTAGTTATCTAGAAGGAAATAAGATAATTTTGCATTTCAAAGTGATTTCGAGAGTGCATTCAGAATTCGGTAGGGAAAGAAATGCGCACTCCTGTGTGGGATAAAATTATTATTCAGAAGAGAAAATCCATTTCAGTGAAGCAAATTATGATTTTTACATTTCAGAATGAAATGAAAATATTTTGCTTTTCGAAGTAAATCTCAGAATCAATCCAAATACTGTGAGAATAAAGAAAAATTGGCGCTTTTCAGCGCGAAATAATTATTCTTCAGCGGAGAGAATTCTTTTAAATTAACAAACATTGATTTTTTTATCTAGTAGGAAATAAGATAATTTTTCATTTCTAAGTGATTTCGAGAGTGCATTCAGAATTCGGTAGGGAAAGAAATGCGCACTCCTGTGTGGGATAAAATTATTATTCAGCAGAGAAAATCCATTTCAGTGAAGCAAATGATGATTTTGACATTTCAGAATGAAATGAAAATATTGTGCATTTAGAAGTAAATCCCAGAATCAATATAAATACTGTGAGAATAAAGAAAAATTGCCGCTTTTCAGCGCCAAATAATTATTCTTTAGCGGAGAGAATTCTTATCAATAAACAAACATTGATTTTTTTATCTAGAAGGAAATATGATAATTTTGCATTTCGAAGTGATTTCGAGAGTGCATTCAGGATACGGCAGGGAAAGAAATGTGCATTCCTGTGTGGGAATAAATTATTATTCAGCAGAGAAAATCCATTTCAGTGAAGCAAATGATGATTTTGACATTTCTGAATGAAATATAAATATTTTGCATTTCGAAGTTAATCTCAGAATCAATCCAAATACTGTGAGAATAAAGAGAAATTGGCTCTTTTCAGCGCGAAATAATTATTCTTCAGCGGAGAGAATTCTTTTCAATAAACAAACATTGATTTTGTTATCTAGAAGGAAATAAGATAATTTTTCATTTCTAAGTGATTTCGAGAGTGCATTCAGAATTCGGTAGGGAAAGAAATGCGCACTCCTGTGTGGGATAAAATTATTATTCAGAAGAGAAAATCCATTTCAGTGAAGCAAATGATGATTTTGACATTTCAGAATGAAATGAAAATATTGTGCATTTAGAAGTAAATCCCAGAATCAATATAAATACTGTGAGAATAAAGAAAAATTGCCGCTTTTCAGCGCCAAATAATTATTCTTTAGCGGAGAGAATTCTTATCAATAAACAAACATGGATTTTTTTATCTAGAAGGAAATAAGATAATTTTGCATTTCGAAGTGATTTTAGAGTGCATTCAGAATACGGCAGGGAAAGAAATGTGCACTCCTGTGTGGGAATAAATTATTTTTCAGCAGAGAAAATCCATTTCAGTGAAGCAAATGATGATTTTGACATTTCAGAATGAAATATAAATATTTTGCATTTCGAAGTAAATCTAGGAATCAATCCAAATACTGTGAGAATAAAGAAAATTTGGCGATTTTCAGCGCGAAGTAATTATTCTTCAGCGAAGAGAACTCTTTTCAATAAACAAACATTGATTTTGGTATCTAGAAGGAAATAAGATAATTTTGCATTTCAAAGTGATTTCGAGAGTGCATTCAGAATTCGGTAGGGAAAGAAATACGCACTCCTGTTTGGGAAAAAAATATTATTCAGCAGAGAAAATCCATTTCAGTGAAGCAAATGTTGATTTTGACATTTCAGAATGAAATATAAATATTTTGCATTTCGAAGTAAATCTAGGAATCAATCCAAATACTGTGAGAATAAAGAAAAATTGGCGATTTTCAGCGCGAAGTAATTATTCTTCAGGGGAGAGAACTCTTTTCAATAAACAAACATTGATTTTGTTATCTAAAAGGAAATAAGATATTTTTGCATTTCAAAGTGATTTCGAGAGTGCATTTCGAATTCGGTAGGGAAAGAAATGCGCACTGCTATGTGGGAAAAAAGTTATTAAGCAGAGAAAATCCATTTCAGTGAAGCAAATGATGATTTTGACATTCAAGAATGAAATATAAATATTTTGCATATCGAAGTAAATCTCAGAATCAATCCAAATACTGTGAGAATAAAGAGAAATTGGCGCTTTTCAGCGCGAAATAATTATTCTTCAGCGGAGAAAATTCTATTCAATAAACAAACATTGATTTTGTTATCTAGAAGGAAATAAGATAATTTTGCATTTCAAAGTGATTTCGAGAGTGCATTCAGAATTCGGTAGGGAAAGAAATGCGCACTTCTGTGTGGGAAAAAATTATTATTAAGCAGAGAAAATCCATTTCAGTGAAGCAAATGATGATTTTGACATTCAAGAATGAAATATAAATATTTTGCATTTCGAAGTAAATTTCAGAATCAATCCAAATACTGTGAGAATAAAGAGAAATTGGCGCTTTTCAGCGCGAAATAATTATTCTTCAGCGGAGAGAATTCTTTTCAATAAACAAACATTGATTTAGTTATCTAGAAGGAAATAAGATAATTTTGCATTTCAAAGTGATTTCGAGAGTGCATTCAGAATTCGGTAGGGAAAGAAATGCGCACTCCTGTGTGGGATAAAATTATTATTCAGAAGAGAAAATCCATTTCAGTGAAGCAAATTATGATTTTTACATTTCAGAATGAAATGAAAATATTTTGCTTTTCGAAGTAAATCTCAGAATCAATCCAAATACTGTGAGAATAAAGAAAAATTGGCGCTTTTCAGCGCGAAATAATTATTCTTCAGCGGAGAGAATTCTTTTAAATTAACAAACATTGATTTTTTTATCTAGAAGGAAATAAGATAATTTTTCATTTCTAAGTGATTTCGAGAGTGCATTCAGAATTCGGTAGGGAAAGAAATGCGCACTCCTGTGTGGGATAAAATTATTATTCAGCAGAGAAAATCCATTTCAGTGAAGCAAATGATGATTTTGACATTTCAGAATGAAATGAAAATATTGTGCATTTAGAAGTAAATCCCAGAATCAATATAAATACTGTGAGAATAAAGAAAAATTGCCGCTTTTCAGCGCCAAATAATTATTCTTTAGCGGAGAGAATTCTTATCAATAAACAAACATTGATTTTTCTATCTAGAAGGAAATATGATAATTTTGCATTTCGAAGTGATTTCGAGAGTGCATTCAGGATACGGCAGGGAAAGAAATGTGCATTCCTGTGTGGGAATAAATTATTATTCAGCAGAGAAAATCCATTTCAGTGAAGCAAATGATGATTTTGACATTTCTGAATGAAATATAAATATTTTGCATTTCGAAGTTAATCTCAGAATCAATCCAAATACTGTGAGAATAAAGAGAAATTGGCTCTTTTCAGCGCGAAATAATTATTCTTCAGCGGAGAGAATTCTTTTCAATAAACAAACATTGATTTTGTTATCTAGAAGGAAATAAGATAATTTTTCATTTCTAAGTGATTTCGAGAGTGCATTCAGAATTCGGTAGGGAAAGAAATGCGCACTCCTGTGTGGGATAAAATTATTATTCAGAAGAGAAAATCCATTTCAGTGAAGCAAATGATGATTTTGACATTTCAGAATGAAATGAAAATATTGTGCATTTAGAAGTAAATCCCAGAATCAATATAAATACTGTGAGAATAAAGAAAAATTGCCGCTTTTCAGCGCCAAATAATTATTCTTTAGCGGAGAGAATTCTTATCAATAAACAAACATGGATTTTTTTATCTAGAAGGAAATAAGATAATTTTGCATTTCGAAGTGATTTTAGAGTGCATTCAGAATACGGCAGGGAAAGAAATGTGCACTCCTGTGTGGGAATAAATTATTTTTCAGCAGAGAAAATCCATTTCAGTGAAGCAAATGATGATTTTGACATTTCAGAATGAAATATAAATATTTTGCATTTCGAAGTAAATCTAGGAATCAATCCAAATACTGTGAGAATAAAGAAAATTTGGCGATTTTCAGCGCGAAGTAATTATTCTTCAGCGGAGAGAACTCTTTTCAATAAACAAACATTGATTTTGGTATCTAGAAGGAAATAAGATAATTTTGCATTTCAAAGTGATTTCGAGAGTGCATTCAGAATTCGGTAGGGAAAGAAATACGCACTCCTGTTTGGGAAAAAAATATTATTCAGCAGAGAAAATCCATTTCAGTGAAGCAAATGTTGATTTTGACATTTCAGAATGAAATATAAATATTTTGCATTTCGAAGTAAATCTAGGAATCAATCCAAATACTGTGAGAATAAAGAAAAATTGGCGATTTTCAGCGCGAAGTAATTATTCTTCAGGGGAGAGAACTCTTTTCAATAAACAAACATTGATTTTGTTATCTAAAAGGAAATAAGATATTTTTGCATTTCAAAGTGATTTCGAGAGTGCATTTCGAATTCGGTAGGGAAAGAAATGCGCACTGCTATGTGGGAAAAAAGTTATTAAGCAGAGAAAATCCATTTCAGTGAAGCAAATGATGATTTTGACATTCAAGAATGAAATATAAATATTTTGCATTTCGAAGTAAATCTCAGAATCAATCCAAATACTGTGAGAATAAAGAGAAATTGGCGCTTTTCAGCGCGAAATAATTATTCTTCAGCGGAGAAAATTCTATTCAATAAAAAAACATTGATTTTGTTATCTAGAAGGAAATAAGATAATTTTGCATTTCAAAGTGATTTCGAGAGTGCATTCAGAATTCGGTAGGGAAAGAAATGCGCACTTCTGTGTGGGAAAAAATTATTATTAAGCAGAGAAAATCCATTTCAGTGAAGCAAATGATGATTTTGACATTCAAGAATGAAATATAAATATTTTGCATTTCGAAGTAAATTTCAGAATCAATCCAAATACTGTGAGAATAAAGAGAAATTGGCGCTTTTCAGCGCGAAATAATTATTCTTCAGCGGAGAAAATTCTATTCAATAAACAAACATTGATTTTGTTATCTAGAAGGAAATAAGATACTTTTGCAATTCAAAGTGATTTCGAGAGTGCATTCAGAATTCGGTAGGGAAAGAAATGCGCACTCCTGTGTGGGAAAAAATTATTATTCAGCAGAGAAAATCTATTTCAGTGAAGCAAATGTTGATTTTGACATTTCAGAATGAAATATAAATATTTTGCATTTCGAAGTAAATCTCAGAATCAATCCAAATACTGTGAGAATAAAGATAAATTGTCGCTTTTCAGCGCGAAATAAATATTCTTCAGCGGAGAGAATTCTTTTCAATAAAAAAACATTGATTTAGTTATCTAGAAGGAAATAAGATAATTTTGCATTTCAAAGTGATTTCGAGAGTGCATTCAGAATTCGGTAGGGAAAGAAATGCGCACTCCTGTGTGGGATAAAATTATTATTCAGAAGAGAAAACCATTTCAGTGAAGCAAATTATGATTTTGACATTCAAGAATGAAATGAAAATATTTTGGATTTCGAAGTAAATTTCAGAATCAATCCAAATACTGTGAGAATAAAGAAAAATTGCCGCTTTTCAGCGCCAAATAATTATTCTTTACCGGAGAGAATTCTTATCAATAAACAAACATTGATTTTTTTATCTAGAAGGAAATAAGATAATTTTGCATTTCGAAGTGATTTCGAGAGTGCATTCAGAATACGGCAGGGAAAGAAATGTGCATTCCTGTGTGGGAATAAATTATTATTCAGCAGAGAAAATCCATTTCAGTGAAGCAAATGATGATTTTGACATTTCTGAATGAAATATAAATATTTTGCATTTCGAAGTTAATCTCAGAATCAATCCAAATACTGTGAGAATAAAGAAAAATTGGCGCTTTTCAGTGCGAAATAATTATTCTTCAGCGGAGAGAATTCTTTTCAATAAACAAACATTGATTTTGTTATCTAGAAGGAAATAAGATAATTTTTCATTTCTAAGTGATTTCGAGAGTGCATTCAGAATTCGGTAGGGAAAGAAATGCGCACTCCTGTGTGGGATAAAATTATTATTCAGAAGAGAAAATCCATTTCAGTGAAGCAAATGATGATTTTGACATTTCAGAATGAAATGAAAATATTGTGCATTTAGAAGTAAATCCCAGAATCAATATAAATACTGTGAGAATAAAGAAAAATTGCCGCTTTTCAGCGCCAAATAATTATTCTTTAGCGGAGAGAATTCTTATCAATAAACAAACATTGATTTATTTATCTAGAAGGAAATAAGATAATTTTGCATTTCGAAGTGATTTCGAGAGTGCATTCAAAATACGGCAGGGAAAGAAATGTGCACTCCTGTGTGGGAATAAATTATTATTCAGCAGAGAAAATCCATTTCAGTGAAGCAAATGATGATTTTGACATTTCAGAATGAAATATAAATATTTTGCATTTCGAAGTAAATCTAGGAATCAATCCAAATACTGTGAGAATAAAGAAAAATTGGCGATTTTCAGCGCGAAGTAATTATTCTTCAGCGGAGAGAACTCTTTTCAATAAACAAACATTGATTTTGTTATCTAGATGGAAATAAGATAATTTTGCATTTCAAAGTGATTTCGAGAGTGCATTCAGAATTCGGTAGGGAAAGAAATACGCACTCCTGTTTGGGAAAAAATTATTATTCAGCAGAGAAAATCCATTTCAGTGAAGCAAATGTTGATTTTGACATTTCAGAATGAAATATAAATATTTTGCATTTCGAAGTAAATCTAGGAATCAATCCAAATACTGTGAGAATAAAGAAAAATTGGCGATTTTCAGCGCGAAGTAATTATTCTTCAGGGGAGAGAACTCTTTTCAATAAACAAACATTGATTTTGTTATCTAGAAGAAAAAAAGATAATTTTGCATTTCAAAGTGATTTCGAGAGTGCATTCAGAATACGGCAGGGAAAGAAATGTGCACTCCTGTGTGGGAATAAATTATTATTCAGCAGAGAAAATCCATTTCAGTGAAGCAAATGATGATTTTGACATTTCAGAATGAAATGAAAATATTTTGCATTTCGAAGTAAATCTCAGAATCAATCTAAATACTGTGAGAATAAAAAAAAATTGGCGCTTTTCTGCACGAAATAATTATTCTTCAGCGAAGAGAATTATTTTCAATAAAAAAACATTGATTTTGTTATCTAGAAGGAAATAAGATAATTTTGCATTTCAAAGTGATTTCGAGAGTGCATTCAGAATTCGGTAGGGAAACAAATACGCACACCTGTTTGGGAAAAAAATATTATTCAGCAGAGAAAATCCATTTCAGTGAAGCAAATGTTTCTTTTGACATTTCAGAATAAAATATAAATATTTTGCATTTCGAAGTAAATCTAGGAATCAATCCAAATACTGTGAGAATAAAGAAAAATTGGCGATTTTCAGCGTGAAGTAATTATTCTTCAGCGGAGAAAACTCTTTTCAATAAACAAACATTGATTTTGTTATCTAGAAGAAAATAAGATAATTTTGCATTTCAAAGTGATTTCGAGAGTGCATTCAGAATACGGCAGGGAAAGAAATGTGCACTCCTGTGTGGGAATAAATTATTATTCAGCAGAGAAAATCCATTTCAGTGAAGCAAATGATGATTTTGACATTCCAGAATGAAATGTAAATATTTTGCATTTCGAAGAAAATATCAGAATCAATCAAATACTTTGAGAATAAAGAAAAATTGGCGCTTTTCAGCGCGAAATAATTATTCTTCAGCGGAGATAATTCTTTTCAATAAACAAACATTGATTTTGTTATCTAAAAGGTAACAAGATAATTTTGCATTTCAAAGTGATTTCGATAGTGCATTCAGAATTCGGTAGGGAAAGAAATGCGCACTCCTGTGTGGGAAAAAATTATTATTCAGCAGAGAAAATCCATTTCAGTGAAGCAAATGTTGATTTTGACATTTCAGAATGAAATATAATTATTTTGCATTTCGAAATAAATCTCAGAATCAATCCAAATACTTTGAGATTAAAGAAAAATTGGCGCTTTTCTGCGCGAAATAATTATTCTTCAGCGGAGAGAATTCTATTCAATAAACAAACATTGATTTTGATATCTAGAAGGAAATAAGATAATTTTGCATTTCAAAGTGATTTCGAGAGTGCATTCAGAATTCGGTAGGGAAAGAAATGCGCACTCCTGTGTGTGAAAAAATTGTATTTCAGCAGATAAATTCCTCTAAAGTGAAGAAAATGATGATTTTTACATTTCAGAATGAAATGAAAATATTTTGCTTTTCGAAGTAAATCTCAGAATCAATCCATTAACTGTGAGAATAAAGAAAAATTGGCGCTTTTCAGCGTGAAATACTTTTCTTCAGCGGAGAGTATTCTTCTCAGTAAACAAACATTGATTTTGTTATCTAGAAGGAAATAAGATAATTTTTCATTTCTAAGTGATTTCGAGAGTGCATTCAGAATTCGGTAGGGAAAGAAATGCGCACTCCTGTGTGGGATAAAATTATTATTCAGAAGAGAAAATCCATTTCAGTGAAGCAAATGATGATTTTGACATTTCAGAATGAAATGAAAATATTGTGCATTTAGAAGTAAATCCCAGAATCAATATAAATACTGTGAGAATAAAGAAAAATTGCCGCTTTTCAGCGCCAAATAATTATTCTTCAGCGGAGAGAATTCTTATCAATAAACAAACATTGATTTTTTTATCTAGAAGGAAATAAGATAATTTTGCATTTCGAAGTGATTTCGAGAGTGCATTCAGAATTCGGTAGGGAACGAAATGCGCACTCCTGAGTGGGGAAAAAATATTATTCAGCAGAGAATTTCCATTTCAGTGAAGCAAATGATGATTTTGACATTTCAGAATGAAATGAAAATAAATTGCATTTCGAAGTAAATCTCAGAATCAATCCAAATACTGTGAGAATAAAGAAAAATTGGCTCTTTTCAGAGGGAAATACTTATTCTTCAGCGGAGAGAATTCTTTTCAATAAACAAACATTGATTTTGTTATCTAGAAGGAAATAAGATAATTTTGCAATTCAAAGTGATTTCGATAGTGCATTCAGAATTCGGTAGGGAAAGAAATGCGCACTCCTGTGTGGGAAAAAATTATTATTCAGCAGAGAAAATCCATTTCAGTGAAGCAAATGATGATTTTGACATTTCTTAATGAAATATAAATATTTTGCATTTCGAAGTAAATCTCAGAATCAATCCAAGTACTGTGAGAATAAAGAAAAATTGGCCATTTTCAGCAAGATATCATTATTCTTCAGCGGAGAGAATTCTTTTCAATAAACAAAAATTGATTTTGTTATCTAGGAGGAAATAAGATAATTTTGCATTTCAAAGTGATTTCGAGAGTGCATTCCGAATTCGGTAGGGAAAGAAATGTGCACTCCTGTGTGGGAAAAAATTATTATTCAGCAGAGAAAATCCATTTTAGTGAAGCAAATGTTGATTCTGACATTTCAGAATAATATATAAATATTTTGCATTTCGAAGTAAATCTAGGAATCAATCCAAATACTGTGAGAATAAAGAAAAATTGGCGCTTTTCTATACGAAATAATTATTCTTCAGCGGAGAGATTTCTTTTCAATAAACAAATATTGATTTTGTTATCTAGAAGGAAATAAGATAATTTTGCATTTCATAGTGAATTTGAGAGTGCATTCAGAATTCGGTAGGGAAAGAAATACGCACTCCTGTGTGGGAAAAAAATATTATTCAGCAGAGAAAATCCATTTCAGTGAAGCAAATGATGATTTTGATATTTCAGAATGAAATGAAAATATTTTGCATTTCGAAGTAAATCTCAGAATCAATCCAAATACATTGAGAATAAAAAAAATTGGCGCTTTGCAGCGAGAAATAATTATTCTTCAGCGGAGAGAATTCTTTTCAATAAACAAACATTGATTTTGTTATCTAGAAGGAAATAAGATAATTTTGCATTTCAAAGTGATTTCGAGAGTGCATTCAGATTTCGGTAGGGAAAGAAATGCGCACTCCTGTGTGGGAAAAAATTATTATTCAGCAGAGAAAATCCATTTCAGTGAAGCAAATGTTGATTTTGACATTTCAGAATGAAAGATAAATATTTTGCATTTCGAAGTAAATCTCAGAATCAATATAAATACTGTGAGAATAAAGAAAAATTGGCGCTTTTCAGCGCGAAATAGTTATTCTTCAGCGGAGAGAATTCTTTTCAATAAACAAACATTGATTTTGTTATCTAAAAGGAAATAAGATATTTTTGCATTTCAAAGTGATTTCGAGAGTGCATTCAGAATTCGGTAGGGAAAGAAATTCGCACTCCTGTGTGGGAAAAAATTATTATTCAGCAGAGAAAATCCATTTCAGTGAAGAAAATGTTGATTTTGATATTTCTGAATGAAATATAAATATTTTGCATTTCGAGGTAAATCTCAGAATATATACAAATACTGTGAAAATAAAGAGAAATTGGCGCTTTTCAGCGCGAAATAATTATTCTTCAGCGGAGAGAATTCTTTTCAATAAACAAACATTGATGTTGTTATCTAGAAGGAAATAAAATAATTTTGCAATTCAAAGTGATTTCGAGAGTGCATTCAGAATTCGGTAGGGAAAGAAATGCGCACTCCTGTGTGGGAAAAAATTATTATTCAGCAGAGGAAATCCATTTCAGTGAAGCAAATGTTGATTTTGACATTTCAGAATGAAAGATAAATATTTTGCATTTCGAAGTAAATCTCAGAATCAATATAAATACTGTGAGAATAAAGAAAAATTGGCGCTTTTCAGCGTGAAATAGTTATTCTTCAGCGGAGAGAATTCTTTTCAATAAACAAACATTGATTTTGTTATCTAAAAGGAAATAAGATATTTTTGCATTTCAAAGTGATTTCGAGAGTGCATTCAGAATTCGGTAGGGAAAGAAATGCGCACTCCTATGTGGAAAAAAATTGTTATACAGCAGAGAAAATCCATTTCAGTGAAGCAAATGATGATTTTGATATTTCTGAATGAAATATAAATATTTTGCATTTCGAGGTAAATCTCAGAATATATACAAATACTGTGAGAATAAAGAAAAATTGGCTCTTTTCAGCGGGAAATACTTATTCTTCAGCGGAGAGAATTCTTTTCAATAAACAAACATTGATTTTTGTTATCTAGATGGAAATAAGATAATTTTGCATTTCAAAGTTATTTCGAGAGTGCATTCAGAATTCGGTAGGGAAAGAAATGCGCACTCCTGTGTGGGAAAAAATTATTATTCAGCAGAGAAAATCCATTTCAGTGAAGCAAATGTTGATTTTGACATTTCAGAATGAAAGATAATTATTTTGCATTTCGAAATAAATCTCAGAATCAATCCAAATACTTTGAGATTAAAGAAAAATTGGCGCTTTTCTGCGCGAAATAATTATTCTTCAGCGGAGAGAATTCTATTCAATAAACAAACATTGATTTTGATATCTAGAAGGAAATAAGATAATTTTGCATTTCAAAGTGATTTCGAGAGTGCATTCAGAATTCGGTAGGGAAAGAAATGCGCACTTCTGTGTGGGAAAAAATTATTATTCAGCAGAGAAAGTCCAATTCAGTGAAGCAAATGTTGATTTTGACATTTCAGAATGAAAGATAAATATTTTGCATTTCGAAGTAAATCTCAGAATCAATCCAAATACTGTGAGAATAAAGAAAAATTGGTGCTTTTCAGCGCAAAAAATTATTCTTCAGCGGAGAGAACTCTTTTCAATAAACAAACATTGATTTTGTTATCTAAAAGGAAATAAGATATTTTTGCATTTCAAAGTGATTTCGAGAGTGCATTTCGAATTCGGTAGGGAAAGAAATGCGCACTGCTATGTGGGAAAAAATTGTTATTAAGCAGAGAAAATCCATTTCAGTGAAGCAAATGATGATTTTGACATTCAAGAATGAAATATAAATATTTTGCATTTCGAAGTAAATTTCAGAATCAATCCAAATACTGTGAGAATAAAGAGAAATTGGCGCTTTTCGGCGCGAAATAATTATTCTTCAGCGGAGAAAATTCTATTCAATAAACAAACATTGATTTTGTTATCTAGAAGGAAATAAGATAATTTTGCATTTCAAAGTGATTTCGAGAGTGCATTCAGAATTCGGTAGGGAAAGAAATGCGCACTTCTGTGTGGGAAAAAATTATTATTAAGCAGAGAAAATCCATTTCAGTGAAGCAAATGATGATTTTGACATTCAAGAATGAAATAGAAAAATTTTGCATTTCGAAGTAAATTTCAGAATCAATCCAAATACTGTGAGAATAAAGAGAAATTGGCGCTTTTCAGCGCGAAATAATTATTCTTCAGCGGAGAAAATTCTATTCAATAAACAAACATTGATTTTGTTATCTAGAAGGAAATAAGATACTTTTGCAATTCAAAGTGATTTCGAGAGTGCATTCAGAATTCGGTAGGGAAAGAAATGCGCACTCCTGTGTGGGAAAAAATTATTATTCAGCAGAGAAAATCCATTTTAGTGAAGCAAATGTTGATTCTGACATTTCAGAATAATATATAAATATTTTGCATTTCGAAGTAAATCTAGGAATCAATCCAAATACTGTGAGAATAAAGAAAAATTGGCGCTTTTCTATACGAAATAATTATTCTTCAGCGGAGAGATTTCTTTTCAATAAACAAATATTGATTTTGTTATCTAGAAGGAAATAAGATAATTTTGCATTTCATAGTGAATTTGAGAGTGCCTTCAGAATTCGGTAGGGAAAGAAATACGCACTCCTGTGTGGGAAAAAAATATTATTCAGCAGAGAAAATCCATTTCAGTGAAGCAAATGATGATTTTGATATTTCAGAATGAAATGAAAATATTTTGCATTTCGAAGTAAATCTCAGAATCAATCCAAATACATTGAGAATAAAAAAAATTGGCGCTTTGCAGCGCGAAATAATTATTCTTCAGCGGAGAGAATTCTTTTCAATAAACAAACATTGATTTTGTTATCTGGAAGGAAATAAGATAATTTTGCATTTCAAAGTGATTTCGAGAGTGCATTCAGATTTCGGTAGGGAAAGAAATGCGCACTCCTGTGTGGGAAAAAATTATTATTCAGCAGAGAAAATCCATTTCAGTGAAGCAAATGTTGATTTTGACATTTCAGAATGAAAGATAAATATTTTGCATTTCGAAGTAAATCTCAGAATCAATATAAATACTGTGAGAATAAAGAAAAATTGGCGCTTTTCAGCGCGAAATAGTTATTCTTCAGCGGAGAGAATTCTTTTCAATAAACAAACATTGATTTTGTTATCTAAAAGGAAATAAGATATTTTTGCATTTCAAAGTGATTTCGAGAGTGCATTCAGAATTCGGTAGGGAAAGAAATTCGCACTCCTGTGTGGGAAAAAATTATTATTCAGCAGAGAAAATCCATTTCAGTGAAGAAAATGTTGATTTTGATATTTCTGAATGAAATATAAATATTTTGCATTTCGAGGTAAATCTCAGAATATATACAAATACTGTGAAAATAAAGAGAAATTGGCGCTTTTCAGCGCGAAATAATTATTCTTCAGCGGAGAGAATTCTTTTCAATAAACAAACATTGATGTTGTTATCTAGAAGGAAATAAAATAATTTTGCAATTCAAAGTGATTTCGAGAGTGCATTCAGAATTCGGTAGGGAAAGAAATGCGCACTCCTGTGTGGGAAAAAATGATTATTCAGCAGAGAAAATCCATTTCAGTGAAGCAAATATTGATTTTGACATTTCAGAATGAAAGATAAATATTTTGCATTTCGAAGTAAATCTCAGAATCAATCCAAATACTGTGAGAATAAAGAAAAATTGGCTCTTTTCAGCGGGAAATACTTATTCTTCAGCGGAGAGAATTCTTTTCAATAAACAAACATTGATTTTGTTATCTAGAAGGAAATAAGATATTTTTGCATTTCAAAGTGATTTCGAGAGTGCATTCAGAATTCGGTAGGGAAAGAAATGCGCACTCCTGTGTGGGAAAAAATTGTTATACAGCAGAGAAAATCCATTTCAGTGAAGCAAATGATGATTTTGATATTTCTGAATGAAATATAAATATTTTGCATTTCGAGGTAAATCTCAGAATATATACAAATACTGTGAGAATAAAGAAAAATTGGCTCTTTTCAGCGGGAAATACTTATTCTTCAGCGGAGAGAATTCTTTTCAATAAACAAACATTGATTTTTGTTATCTAGATGGAAATAAGATAATTTTGCATTTCAAAGTGATTTCGAGAGTGCATTCAGAATTCGGTCGGGAAAGAAATACGCACTCCTGTTTGGGAAAAAAATATTATTCAGCAGAGAAAATCCATTTCAGTGAAGCAAATGTTGATTTTGACATTTCAGAATGAAATATAAATATTTTGCATTTCGAAATAAATCTCAGAATCAATCCAAATACTGTGAGAATATAGAAAAATTGGCGCTTTTCAGTGCGAAATAATTATTCTTCAGCGGAGAGAATTCTTTTCAATAAACAAACATTGATTTTGTTATCTAGAAGGAAATAAGATAATTTTTCATTTCTAAGTGATTTCGAGAGTGCATTCAGAATTCGGTAGGGAAAGAAATGCGCATTCCTGTGTGGGATAAAATTATTATTCAGCAGAGAAAATCCATTTCAGTGAAGCAAATGATGATTTTGACATTTCAGAATGAAATGAAAATATTGTGCATTTAGAAGTAAATCCCAGAATCAATATAAATACTGTGAGAATAAAGAAAAATTGCCGCTTTTCAGCGCCAAATAATTATTCTTTAGCGGAGAGAATTCTTATCAATAAACAAACATTGATTTTTTTATCTAGAAGGAAATAAGATAATTTTGCATTTCGAAGTGATTTCGAGAGTGCATTCAGAATACGGCAGGGAAAGAAATGTGCATTCCTGTGTGGGAATAAATTATTATTCAGCAGAGAAAATCCATTTCAGTGAAGCAAATGATGATTTTGACATTTCTGAATGAAATATAAATATTTTGCATTTCGAAGTTAATCTCAGAATCAATCCAAATACTGTGAGAATAAAGAGAAATTGGCGCTTTTCAGCGTGAAATAATTATTCTTCAGCGGAGAGAATTCTTTTCAATTAACAAACATTGATTTTTTTACCTAGAAAGAAATAAGATAATTTTTCATTTCTAAGTGATTTCGAGAGTGCCTTCAGAATTCGGTAGGGAAAGAAATGCGCACTCCTGTGTGGGAAAAAATTATTATTCAGCAGAGAAAATCCATTTCAGTGAAGCAAATGATGATTTTGACATTTCTGAATGAAATATAAATATTTTGCATTTCGAAGTAAATCTCAGAATCAATCCAAATACTGTGAGAATAAAGAAAAATTGGCGCTTTTCAGCGCGAAATAATTATTCTTCAGCGGAGAGAATTCTTTTCAATAAACAAACATTGATTTTGTTATCTAGAAGGAAATAAGATAATTTTGCATTTCAAAGTGATTTCGAGAGTGCATTCAGAATTCGGTAGGGAAAGAAGTGCGCACTCCTGTGTGGGATAAAATTATTATTCAGAAGAGAAAACCATTTCAGTGAAGCAAATTATGATTTTGACATTCAAGAATGAAATGAAAATATTTTGGATTTCGAAATAAATTTCAGAATCAATCCAAATACTGTGAGAATAAAGAAAAATTGGCGCTTTTCAGTGCCAAATAATTTTTCTTTAGCGGAGAGAATTCTTTTCAATAAACAAACATTGATTTTTTTATCTAGAAGGAAATAAGATAATTTTGCAATTCGAAGTGATTTCGAGAGTGCATTCAGATTTCGGTAGGGAAAGAATTGCGCACTCCTGTGTGGGAAAAAATTGTTATTCAGCAGAGAATTTCCATTTCAGTGAAGCAAATGATGATTTTGACATTTCAGAATGAAATGAAAATAATTTGCATTTCGAAGTAAATCTCAGAAACAATCCAAATACTGTGAGAATAAAGAAAAATTGGCTCTTTTCAGCGGGAAATAATTATTCTTCAGCGGAGAGAATTCTTTTCAATAAACAAACATTGATTTTGTTATCTAGATGGAAATAAGATAATTTTGCATTTCAAAGTGATTTCGAGAGTGCATTCAGAATTCGGTAGGGAAAGAAATGCGCACTCCTGTGTGGGAAAAAATTATTATTCAGCAGAGAAAATCCATTTCAGTGAAGCAAATGATGATTTTGACATTTCTGAATGAAATATAAATATTTTGTACTTCGAAGTAAATTTTAGAATCAATCCTAATACTGGGAGAATAAAGAAAAATTGGCGCTTTTCAGCGCGAAATAATTATTCTTCAGCGGAGAGAATTCTTTTCAATAAACAAACATTGATTTTGTTATCTAGAAGGAAATAAGATAATTTTTCATTTCTAAGTGATTTCGAGAGGGCATTCAGAATTCGGTAGAGAAAGAAATGCGCACTCCTGTGTGGGAAAAAATTGTTATTCAGCAGAGAATTTCCATTTCAGTGAAGCAAATTATGATTTTGACATTTCTAAATGAAATATAAATATTTTGCATTTCGAAGTAAATCTCAGAATCAATCCAAGTACTGTGAGAATAAAGAAAAATTGGCCATTTTCAGCAAGATATCATTATTCTTCAGCGGAGAGAATTCTTTTCAATAAACAAAAATTGATTTTGTTATCTAGGAGGAAATAAGATAATTTTGCATTTCAAAGTGATTTCGAGAGTGCATTCAGAATTCGGTAGGGAAAGAAATGTGCACTCCTGTGTGGGAAAAAATTATTATTCAGCAGAGAAAATCCATTTTAGTGAAGCAAATGTTGATTCTGACATTTCAGAATAATATATAAATATTTTGCATTTCGAAGTAAATCTCAGAATCAATCCAAATACTGTGAGAATAAAGAAAAATTGGCGCTTTTCTATACGAAATAATTATTCTTCAGCGGAGAGATTTCTTTTCAATAAACAAACAATGATTTTGTTATCTAGAAGGAAATAAGATAATTTTGCATTTCATAGTGAATTTGAGAGTGCATTCAGAATTCGGTAGGGAAAGAAATACGCACTCCTGTGTGGGAAAAAAATATTATTCAGCAGAGAAAATCCATTTCAGTGAAGCAAATGATGATTTTGATATTTCAGAATGAAATGAAAATATTTTGCATTTCGAAGTAAATCTCAGAATCAATCCAAATACATTGAGAATAAAAAAAATTGGCGCTTTGCAGCGCGAAATAATTATTCTTCAGCGGAGAGAATTCTTTTCAATAAACAAACATTGATTTTGTTATCTAGAAGGAAATAAGATAATTTTGCATTTCAAAGTGATTTCGAGAGTGCATTCAGAATTCGGTAGGGAAAGAAATGCGCACTCCTGTTTGGGAAAAAAATATTATTCAGCAGAGAAAATCCATTTCAGTGAAGCAAATGTTGATTTTGACATTTCAGAATGAAATATAAATATTTTGCATTTCGAAATAAATCTCAGAATCAATCCAAATACTGTGAGAATAAAGAAAAATTGGCGCTTTTCAGCGCGAAATAATTATTCTTCAGCGGAGAGAACTCTTTTCAATAAACAAACATTGATTTTGTTATCTAGAATGAAATAAGATAATTTTGCATTTCAAAGTGATTTCGAGAGTGCATTCAGATTTCGGTAGGGAAAGAAATGCGCACTCCTGTGTGGGAAAAAATTATTATTCAGCAGAGAAAATCCATTTCAGTGAAGCAAATGTTGATTTTGACATTTCAGAATGAAAGATAAATATTTTGCATTTCGAAGTAAATCTCAGAATCAATATAAATACTGTGAGAATAAAGAAAAATTGGCGCTTTTCAGCGCGAAATAGTTATTCTTTAGCGGAGAGAATTCTTTTCAATAAACAAACATTGATTTTGTTATCTAAAAGGAAATAAGATATTTTTGCATTTCAAAGTGATTTCGAGAGTGCATTCAGAATTCGGTAGGGAAAGAAATTCGCACTCCTGTGTGGGAAAAAATTATTATTCAGCAGAGAAAATCCATTTCAGTGAAGCAAATTATGATTTTGACATTTCTGAATGAAATATAAATATTTTGCATTTCGAAGTAAATTTTAGAATCAATCCTAAGACTGTGAGAATAAAGAGAAATTGGCGCTTTTCAGCGCGAAATAATTATTCTTCAGCGGAGAGAATTCCTTTCAATAAACAAACATTGATGTTGTTATCTAGAAGGAAATAAGATAATTTTGCATTTCAAAGTGATTTCGAGAGTGCATTCAGAATTCGGTAGGGAAAGAAATGCGCACTCCTGTGTGGGAAAAAATTATTATTCAGCAGAGAAAATCCATTTCAGTGAAGCAAATGTTGATTTTGACATTTCAGAATGAAAGATAAATATTTTGCATTTCGAAGTAAATCTCAGAATCAATATAAATACTGTGAGAATAAAGAAAAATTGGCGCTTTTCAGCGCGAAATAGTTATTCTTCAGCGGAGAGAATTCTTTTCAATAAACAAACATTGATTTTGTTATCTAGAAGAAAATAAGATAATTTTGCATTTCAAAGTGATTTCGAGAGTGCATTCAGAATACGGCAGGGAAAGAAATGTGCACTCCTGTGTGGGAATAAATTATTATTCAGCAGAGAAAATCCATTTCAGTGAAGCAAATGATGATTTTGACATTCCAGAATGAAATGTAAATATTTTGCATTTCGAAGAAAATATCAGAATCAATCAAATACTTTGAGAATAAAGAAAAATTGGCGCTTTTCAGCGCGAAATAATTATTCTTCAGCGAAGAAAATTCTATTCAATAAACAAACATTGATTTTGTTATCTAGAAGGAAATAAGATAATTTTGCATTTCAAAGTGATTTCGAGAGTGCATTCAGAATTCGGTAGGGAAAGAAATACGCACTCCTGTTTGGGAAAAAAATATTATTCAGCAGAGAAAATCCATTTCAGTGAAGCAAATGTTGATTTTGACATTTCAGAATGAAATATAAATATTTTGCATTTCGAAATAAATCTCAGAATCAATCCAAATACTGTGAGAATAAAGAAAAATTGGCGCTTTTCAGCGCGAAATAATTATTCTTCAGCGGAGAGAATTCTTTTAAATTAACAAACATTGATTTTTTTATCTAGAAGGAAATAAGATAATTTTTCATTTCTAAGTGATTTCGAGAGTGCATTCAGAATTCGGTAGGGAAAGAAATGCGCACTCCTGTGTGGGATAAAATTATTATTCAGCAGAGAAAATCCATTTCTGTGAAGCAAATGATGATTTTGACATTTCAGAATGAAATGAAAATATTGTGCATTTAGAAGTAAATCCCAGAATCAATATAAATACTGTGAGAATAAAGAAAAATTGCCGCTTTTCAGCGCCAAATAATTATTCTTTAGCGGAGAGAATTCTTATCAATAAACAAACATTGATTTTTTTATCTAGAAGGAAATAAGATAATTTTGCATTTCGAAGTGATTTCGAGAGTGCATTCAGAATACGGCAGGGAAAGAAATGTGCATTCCTGTGTGGGAATAAATTATTATTCAGCAGAGAAAATCCATTTCAGTGAAGCAAATGATGATTTTGACATTTCTGAATGAAATATAAATATTTTGCATTTCGAAGTTAATCTCAGAATCAATCCAAATACTGTGAGAATAAAGAGAAATTGGCGCTTTTCAGCGTGAAATAATTATTCTTCAGCGGAGAGAATTCTTTTCAATTAACAAACATTGATTTTTTTACCTAGAAAGAAATAAGATAATTTTTCATTTCTAAGTGATTTCGAGAGTGCCTTCAGAATTCGGTAGGGAAAGAAATGCGCACTCCTGTGTGGGAAAAAATTATTATTCAGCAGAGAAAATCCATTTCAGTGAAGCAAATGATGATTTTGACATTTCTGAATGAAATATAAATATTTTGCATTTCGAAGTAAATCTCAGAATCAATCCAAATACTGTGAGAATAAAGAAAAATTGGCGCTTTTCAGCGCGAAATAATTATTCTTCAGCGGAGAGAATTCTTTTCAATAAACAAACATTGATTTTGTTATCTAGAAGGAAATAAGATAATTTTGCATTTCAAAGTGATTTCGAGAGTGCATTCAGAATTCGGTAGGGAAAGAAATGCGCACTCCTGTGTGGGATAAAATTATTATTCAGAAGAGAAAACCATTTCAGTGAAGCAAATTATGATTTTGACATTCAAGAATGAAATGAAAATATTTTGGATTTCGAAGTAAATTTCAGAATCAATCCAAATACATTGAGAATAAAGAAAAATTGGCGCTTTTCAGTGCCAAATAATTTTTCTTTAGCGGAGAGAATTCTTTTCAATAAACAAACATTGATTTTTTTATCTAGAAGGAAATAAGATAATTTTGCAATTCGAAGTGATTTCGAGAGTGCATTCAGATTTCGGTAGGGAAAGAATTGCGCACTCCTGTGTGGGAAAAAATTGTTATTCAGCAGAGAATTTCCATTTCAGTGAAGCAAATGATGATTTTGACATTTCAGAATGAAATGAAAATAATTTGCATTTCGAAGTAAATCTCAGAAACAATCCAAATACTGTGAGAATAAAGAAAAATTGGCTCTTTTCAGCGGGAAATAATTATTCTTCAGCGGAGAGAATTCTTTTCAATAAACAAACATTGATTTTGTTATCTAGATGGAAATAAGATAATTTTGCATTTCAAAGTGATTTCGAGAGTGCATTCAGAATTCGGTAGGGAAAGAAATGCGCAATCCTGTGTGGGAAAAAATTATTATTCAGCAGAGAAAATCCATTTCAGTGAAGCAAATGATGATTTTGACATTTCTGAATGAAATATAAATATTTTGTACTTCGAAGTAAATTTTAGAATCAATCCTAATACTGGGAGAATAAAGAAAAATTGGCGCTTTTCAGCGCGAAATAATTATTCTTCAGCGGAGAGAATTCTTTTCAATAAACAAACATTGATTTTGTTATCTAGAAGGAAATAAGATAATTTTTCATTTCTAAGTGATTTCGAGAGGGCATTCAGAATTCGGTAGAGAAAGAAATGCGCACTCCTGTGTGGGAAAAAATTGTTATTCAGCAGAGAATTTCCATTTCAGTGAAGCAAATTATGATTTTGACATTTAAGAATGAAATGAAAATATTTTGCATTTCGAAGTAAATTTCAGAATCAATCCAAATACTGTGAGAATAAAGAGAAATTGGCGCTTTTCAGCGTGAAATAATTATTCTTCAGCGGAGAGAATTCTTTTCAATAAACAAACATTGATGTTGTTATCTAGAAGGAAATAAGATAATTTTGCATTTCAAAGTGATTTCGAGAGTGCATTCAGAATTCGGTAGGGAAAGAAATGCGCACTCCTGTGTGGGAAAAAATTATTATTCAGCAGAGAAAATCCATTTCAGTGAAGCAAATGATGATTTTGACATTTCTGAATGAAATATAAATATTTTGCATTTCGAAGTAAATTTTAGAATCAATCCTTAATACTGGGAGAATAAAGAAAAATTGGCGCTTTTCAGCGCGAAATAATTATTCTTCAGCGGAGAGAATTCTTTTCAATAAACAAACATTGATTTTGTTATCTAGAAGGAAATAAGATAATTTTTCATTTCTAAGTGATTTCGAGAGGGCATTCAGAATTCGGTAGAGAAAGAAATGCGCACTCCTGTGTGGGAAAAAATTGTTATTCAGCAGAGAATTTCCATTTCAGTGAAGCAAATTATGATTTTGACATTTAAGAATGAAATGAAAATATTTTGCATTTCGAAGTAAATTTCAGAATCAATCCAAATACTGTGAGAATAAAGAGAAATTGGCGCTTTTCAGCGTGAAATAATTATTCTTCAGCGGAGAGAATTCTTTTCAATAAACAAACATTGATGTTGTTATCTAGAAGGAAATAAGATAATTTTGCATTTCAAAGTGATTTCGAGAGTGCATTCAGAATTCGGTAGGGAAAGAAATGCGCACTCCTGTGTGGGAAAAAATTATTATTCAGCAGAGAAAATCCATTTCAGTGAAGCAAATTATGATTTTGACATTTCTGAATGAAATATAAATATTTTGCATTTCGAAGTAAATTTTAGAATCAATCCTTAATACTGGGAGAATAAAGAAAAATTGGCGCTTTTCAGCGCGAAATAATTATTCTTCAGCGGAGAGAATTCTTTTCAATAAACAAACATTGATTTTGTTATCTAGAAGGAAATAAGATAATTTTTCATTTCTAAGTGATTTCGAGAGGGCATTCAGAATTCGGTAGGGAAAGAAATGCGCACTCCTGTGTTGGAAAAAATTATTATTCAGCAGAGAAAATCCATTTCAGTGAAGCAAATTTTGATTTTGACATTTCAGAAAGAAATATAAATATTTTGCATTTCGAAGTAAATCTCAGAATCAATCCAAATACTGTGAGAATAAAGAAAAATTGGCGCTTTTCAGCGCGAAATAATTATTCTTCAGCGGAGAGAATTCTTTTCAATAAACAAACATTGATTTTGTTATCTAGAAGGAAATAAGATAATTTTGCAATTCAAAGTGATTTCGATAGAGCATTCAGAATTCGGTAGAGAAAGAAATGCGCACTCCTGTGTGGGAAAAAATTATTATTCAGCAGAGAAAATCCATTTCAGTGAAGCAAATTATGATTTTGACATTTCTGAATGAAATATAAATATTTTGCATTTCGAAGTGAATTTCAGAATCAATCAAAATACTGTGAGAATAAAGAGAAATTGGCGCTTTTCAGCGCGAAATAATTATTCTTCAGCGGAGAGAATTCTTTTCAATAAACAAACATTGATGTTGTTATCTAGAAGATAATAAGATAATTTTGCATTTCAAAGTGATTTCTAGAGTGCATTCAGAATTCGGTAGGGAAAGAAATGCGCACTCCTGTGTGGGAAAAAATTATTATTCAGCAGAGAAAATCCATTTCAGAGAAGCAAATGATGATTTTGACATTTCTGAATGAAATATAAATATTTTGCATTTCGAAGTAAATCTCAGAATCAATCCAAATACTGTAAAAATAAAGAAAAATTGGTGCTTTTCAGCGCGAAATAATTATTCTTCAGCGGAGAGAATTCTTTTCAATAAACAAACATTCATTTTGTTATCTAAAAGGAAATAAGGTATTTTTGCATTTCAAAGTGATTTCGAGAGTGCATTCAGAATTCGGTAGGGAAAGAAATGCGCACTTCTGTGTGGGAAAAAATTATTATTCAGAAGAGAAAATCCATTTCAGTGAAGCAAATTATGATTTTACATTTAAGAAAGAAATGAAAATATTTTGCATTTCGAAGTAAATTTCAGAATCAATCCAAATACTGTGAGAATAAAGAGAAATTGGCGCTTTTCAGCGTGAAATAATTATTCTTCAGCGGAGAGAATTCTTTTCAATAAACAAACATTGATGTTGTTATCTAGAAGGAAATAAGATAATTTTGCAATTCAAAGTGATTTTGATAGAGCATTCAGAATTCGGTAGAGAAAGAAATGCGCACTCCTGTGTGCGAAAAAATTATTATTCAGCAGAGGAAATCCATTTCAGTGAAGCAAATGTTGATTTTGACATTTCAGAATGAAAGATAAATATTTTTCATTTCGAAGTAAATCTCAGAATCAATATAAATACTGTGAGAATAAAGAAAAATTGGGGCTTTTCAGGGCGAAATAGTTATTCTTCAGCGGAGAGAATTCTTTTCAATTAACAATTATTGATGTTGTTATCTAGAAGGAAATAAGATAATTTTGCATTTCAAAGTGATTTCGAGAGTGCATTCAGAATTCGGTAGGGAAAGAAATGCGCACTCCTGTGTGGGAAAAAATTATTATTCAGCAGAGAAAATCCATTTCAGAGAAGCAAATGATGATTTTGACATTTCTGAATGAAATATAAATATTTTGCATTTCGAAGTAAATCTCAGAATCAATCCAAATACTGTGAAAATAAAGAAAAATTGGTGCTTTTCAGCGCGAAATAATTATTCTTCAGCGGAGAGAATTCTTTTCAATAAACAAACATTGATTTTGTTATCTAAAAGGAAATAAGATATTTTTGCATTTCAAAGTGATTTCGAGAGTGCATTCAGAATTCGGTAGGGAAAGAAATGCGCACTCCTGTGTGGGAAAAAATTATTATTCAGAAGAGAAAATCCATTTCAGTGAAGCAAATTATGATTTTACATTTAAGAAAGAAATGAAAATATTTTGCATTTCGAAGTAAATTTCAGAATCAATCCAAATACTGTGAGAATAAAGAGAAATTGGCGCTTTTCAGCGAGAAATAATTATTCTTCAGCGGAGAGAATTCTTTTCAATAAACAAACATTGATGTTGTTATCTAGAAGGAAATAAGATAATTTTGCATTTCAAAGTGATTTCGAGAGTGAATTCAGAATTCGGTAGGGAAAGAAATGCGCACTCCTGTGTGCGAAAAAATTATTATTCAGCAGAGAAAATCCATTTCAGTGAAGCAAATGATGATTTTGACATTTCAGAATGAAATGAAAATAATTTGCATTTCGAAGTAAATCTGAGAATCAATCCAAATACTGTGAGAATAAAGAAAAATTGGCTCTTTTCAGCGGGAAATACTTATTCTTCAGCGGAGAGAATTCTTTTCAATAAACAAACATTGATTTTGTTATCTAGATGGAAATAAGATAATTTTGCATTTCAAAGTGATTTCCAGAGTGCATTCAGAATTCGGTAGGGAAAGAAATGCGCACTCCTGTGTGGGAAAAAATTGTTATACAGCAGAGAAAATCCATTTCATCGAAGCAAATTATGATTTTGACATTTAAGAATGAAATGAAAATATTTTGCATTTCGAAGTAAATTTTAGAATCAATCCTAATACTGGGAGAATAAAGAAAAATTGGCGCTTTTCAGCGCGAAATAATTATTCTTCAGCGGAGAGAATTCTTTTCAATAAACAAACATTGATTTAGTTATCTAGAAGGAAATAAGATAATTTTGCATTTCAAAGTGATTTCGAGAGTGCATTCAGAATTCGGTAGGGAAAGAAATTCGCACTCCTGTGTGGGAAAAAATTATTATTCAGCAGAGAAAATCCATTTCAGTGAAGCAAATTATGATTTTGAAATTTAAGAATGAAATGAAAATATTTTGCATTTCGAAGTAAATTTCAGAATCAATCCAAATACTGTGAGAATAAAGAGAAATTGGCGCTTTTCAGCGTGAAATAATTATTCTTCAGCGGAGAGAATTCTTTTCAATAAACAAACATTGATGTTGTTATCTAGAAGGAAATAAGATAATTTTGCATTTCAAAGTGATTTCGAGAGTGCATTCAGATTTCGGTAGGGAAAGAAATGCGCACTCCTGTGTGGGAAAAAATTATTATTCAGCAGAGAAAATCCATTTCAGTGAAGCAAATGATGATTTTGACATTTCTGAATGAAATATAAATATTTTGCATTTCGAAGTAAATTTTAGAATCAATCCTTAATACTGGGAGAATAAAGAAAAATTGGCGCTTTTCAGCGCGAAATAATTATTCTTCAGCGGAGAGAATTCTTTTCAATAAACAAACATTGATTTTGTTATCTAGAAGGAAATAAGATAATTTTTCATTTCTAAGTGATTTCGAGAGGGCATTCAGAATTCGGTAGGGAAAGAAATGCGCACTCCTGTGTGGGAAAAAATTATTATTCAGCAGAGAAAATCCATTTCAGTGAAGCAAATTTTGATTTTGACATTTCAGAAAGAAATATAAATATTTTGCATTTCGAAGTAAATCTGTGAATCAATCCAAATACTGTGAGAATAAAGAAAAATTGGCGCTTTTCAGCGCGAAATAATTATTCTTCAGCGGAGAGAATTCTTTTCAATAAACAAACATTGATTTTGTTATCTAGAAGGAAATAAGATAATTTTGCAATTCAAAGTGATTTCGATAGTGCATTCAGAATTCGGTAGAGAAAGAAATGCGCACTCCTGTGTGGGAAAAAATTATTATTCAGCAGAGAAAATCCATTTCAGTGAAGCAAATTATGATTTTGACAATTAAGAATGAAATAAAAATATTTTGCATTTCGAAGTAAATTTCAGAATCAATCCAAATACTGTGAGAATAAAGAGAAATTGGCGCTTTTCAGCGTGAAATAATTATTCTTCAGCGGAGAGAATTCTTTTCAATAAACAAACATTGATGTTGTTATCTAGAAGGAAATAAGATAATTTTGCATTTCAAAGTGATTTCGAGAGTGCATTCAGAATTCGGTAGGGAAAGAAATTCGCACTCCTGTGTGGGAAAAAATTATTATTCAGCAGAGAAAATCCATTTCATCGAAGCAAATTATGATTTTGACATTTAAGAATGAAATGAAAATATTTTGCATTTCGAAGTAAATTTTAGAATCAATCCTAATACTGGGAGAATAAAGAAAAATTGGCGCTTTTCAGCGCGAAATAATTATTCTTCAGCGGAGAGAATTCTTTTCAATAAACAATTATTGATTTTTTTATCTAGAAGGAAATAAGATAATTTTTCATTTCCAAGTGATTTCGAGAGTGCATTCAGAATTCGGTAGGGAAAGAAATGCGCACTCCTGTGTGGGAAAAAATTATTATTCAGCAGAGAAAATCCATTTCAGTGAAGCAAATGATGATTTTGACATTTCTGAATGAAATATAAATATTTTGCATTTCGAAGTAAATCTCAGAATCAATCCAAATACTGTGAGAATAAAGAAAAATTGGCGCTTTTCAGCGCGAAATAATTATTCTTCAGCCGAGAGAATTCTTTTCAATATACAAACATTGATTTTGTTATCTAGATGGAAATAAGATAATTTTGCATTTCAAAGTGATTTCCAGAGTGCATTCAGAATTCGGTAGGGAAGAAATGCGCACTCCTATGTGGGAAAAAATTGTTATAAAGCAGAGAAAATCCATTTCAGTGAAGCAAATGATGATTTTGATATTTCTGAATGAAATATAAATATTTTGCATTTCGAAGTAAATCTCAGAATCAATACAAATATTGTGAGAATAAAAAAACATTGGCGCTTTTCAGCGCGAAATAATTATTCTTCAGCGGAGAGAATTCTTTTCAATAAACAAACATTGATTTTGTTATCTAGAAGGAAATAAGATAATTTTGCAATTCAAAGTGATTTCGATAGTGCATTCAGAATTCGGTAGAGAAAGAAATGCGCACTCCTGTGTGGGAAAAAATTATTATTCAGCAGAGAAAATCCATTTCAGTGAAGCAAATTATGATTTTGACATTTAAGAATGAAATGAAAATATTTTGCATTTCGAAGTAAATTTCAGAATCAATCCAAATACTGTGAGAATAAAGAGAAATTGGCGCTTTTCAGCGTGAAATAATTATTCTTCAGCGGAGAGAATTCTTTTCAATAAACAAACATTGATGTTGTTATCTAGAAGGAAATAAGATAATTTTGCATTTCAAAGTGATTTCGAGAGTGCATTCAGAATTCGGTAGGGAAAGAAATGCGCACTCCTGTGTGGGAAAAAATTATTATTCAGCAGAGAAAATCCATTTCATCGAAGCAAATTATGATTTTGACATTTAAGAATGAAATGAAAATATTTTGCATTTCGAAGTAAATTTTAGAATCAATCCTAATACTGGAAGAATAAAGAAAAATTGGCGCTTTTCAGCGCGAAATAATTATTCTTCAGCGGAGAGAATTCTTTTCAATAAACAATTATTGATTTTTTTATCTAGAAGGAAATAAGATAATTTTTCATTTCTAAGTGATTTCGAGAGTGCATTCAGAATTCGGTAGGGAAAGAAATGCGCACTCCTGTGTGGGAAAAAATTATTATTCAGCAGAGAAAATCCATTTCAGTGAAGCAAATGATGATTTTCACATTTCTGAATGAAATATAAATATTTTGCATTTCGAAGTAAATCTCAGAATCAATCCAAATACTGTGAGAACAAAGAAAAATTGGCGCTTTTCAGCGCGAAATAATTATTCTTCGGCGGAGAGAATTCTTTTCAATAAACAAACATTGATTTTGTTATCTAGAAGGAAATAAGATAATTTTGCATTTCAAAGTGATTTCGAGAGTGCATTCAGAATTCGGTAGGGAAAGAAATGCGCACTCCTGTGTGGGAAAAAATTATTATTCAGCAGAGAAAATCCATTTCAGTGAAGCAAATGATGATTTTGACATTTCTGAATGAAATATAAATATTTTGCTTTTCGAAGTAAATCTCAGAATCAATCCAAATACTGTGAGAATAAAGAAAAATTGGCTCTTTTCAGCGCGAAATATTTATTCTTCAGCGGAGAGAATTCTTTTTAATAAACAAACATTGATTTTGTTATCTAGAAGGAAATAAGATAATTTTGCATTTCAAAGTGATTTCGAGAGTGCATTCAGAATTCGGTAGGGAAAGAAATTCGCACTCCTGTGTGCGAAAAAATTATTATTCAGCAGAGAAAATCCATTTCAGTGAAGCAAATGATGATTTTGACATTTCAGAATGAAATGAAAATATTGTGCATTTAGAAGTAAATCTCAGAATCAATATAAATACTGTGAGAATAAAGAAAAATTGCCGCTTTTCAGCGCCAAATAATTATTCTTTAGCGGAGAGAATTCTTTTCAATAAACAAACATTGATTTTTTTATCTAGAAGGAAATAAGAAAATTTTGCATTTCGAAGTGATTTCGAAAGTGCATTCAGATTTCGGTAGGGAAAGAATTGCGCACTCCTGTGTGGGAAAAAATTGTTATTCAGCAGAGAATTTCCATTTCAGTGAAGCAAATGATGATTTTGACATTTCAGAATGAAATATAAATATTTTGCATTTCGAAATAAATCTCAGAATCAATCCAAATACTGTGAGAATAAAGAAAAATTGGCGCTTTTCAGCGCGAAATAATTATTCTTCAGCGGTGAGAATTCTTTTCAATAAACAAACAAAGATTTTGTTATCTAGAATGAAATAAGATAATTTTGCATTTCAAAGTGATTTCGAGAGTGCATTCAGAATTCGGTAGGGAAAGAAATGCGCACTCCTGTGTGGGAAAAAATTATTATTCAGAAGAGAAAATCCATTTCAGTGAAGCAAATGATGATTTTGACATTTCTGAGTGAAATATAAATATTTTGCATTTCGAAGTAAATTTTAGAATCAATCCTAATACTGGGAGAATAAAGAAAAATTGGCGCTTTTCAGCGCGAAATAATTATTCTTCAGCGGTGAGAATTCTTTTCAATAAACAAACAAAGATTTTGTTATCTAGCTTGAAATAAGATAATTTTGCATTTCAAAGTGATTTCGAGAGTGCATTCAGAATTCGGTAGGGAAAGAAATGCGCACTCCTGTGTGGGAAAAAATTATTATTCAGCAGAGAAAATCCATTTCAGTGAAGCAAATGATGACTTTGACATTTCTGAATGAAATATAAATATTTTGCATTTCGAAGTAAATTTTAGAATCAATCCTAATACTGGGAGAGTAAAGAAAAATTGGCGCTTTTCAGCGCGAAATAATTATTCTTCAGCGGTGAGAAATGTTTTCAATAAACAAACAAAGATTTTGTTATCTAGAATGAAATAAGATAATTTTGCATTTCAAAGTGATTTCGAGAGTGCATTCAGAATTCGGTAGGGAAAGAAATGCGCACTCCTGTGTAGGAAAAAATTATTATTCAGCAGAGAAAATCCATTTCAGTGATGCAAATGATGATTTTGACATTTCTGAATGAAATATAAATATTTTGCATTTCGAAGTAAATTTTAGAATCAATCCTAATACTGGGAGAATAAAGAAAAATTGGCGCTTTTCAGCGCGAAATAATTATTCTTCAGCGGTGAGAAATCTTTTCAATAAACAAACAAAGATTTTGTTATCTAGAATGAAATAAGATAATTTTGCATTTCAATGTGATTTCGAGAGTGCATTCAGAATTCGGTAGGGAAAGAAATGCGCACTCCTGTGTGGGAAAAAATTATTATTCAGCAGAGAAAATCCATTTCAGTGAAGCAAATGATGATTTTGACATTTCTGAATGAAATATAAATATTTTGCATTTCGAAGTAAATTTTAGAATCAATCCTAATACTGGGAGAATAAAGAAAAATTGGCGCTTTTCAGCGCGAAATAATTATTCTTCAGCGGTGAGAATTCTTTTCAATAAACAAACATTGATATTGTTATCTAGAAGGAAATAAGATAATTTTGCATTTCAAAGTGATTTCGAGAGTGCATTCAGAATTCGGTAGGGAAAGAAATGCGCACTCCTGTGTGGGAAAAAAAGTATTATTCAGCAGAGAAAATCCATTTCAGTGAAGCAAATGATGATTTTGACATTTCTGAGTGAAATATAAATATTTTGCATTTCGAAGTAAATTTTAGAATCAATCCTAATACTGGGAGAATAAAGAAAAATTGGCGCTTTTCAGCGCGAAATAATTATTCTTCAGCGGTGAGAATTCTTTTCAATAAACAAACATTGATATTGTTATCTAGAAGGAAATAAGATAATTTTGCATTTCAAAGTGATTTCGAGAGTGCATTCAGAATTCGGTAGGGAAAGAAATGCGCACTCCTGTGTGGGAAAAAATTATTATTCAGCAGAGAAAATCCATTTCAGTGAAGCAAATGATGATTTTGACATTTCTGAATGAAATATAAATATTTTGCATTTCGAAGTAAATTTTAGAATCAATCCTAATACTGGGAGAATAAAGAAAAATTGACGCTTTTCAGCGCGAAATAATTATTCTTCAGCAGTGAGAAATCATTTCAATAAACAAACAAAGATTTTGTTATCTAGAATGAAATAAGATAATTTTGCATTTCAAAGTGATTTCGAGAGTGCATTCAGAATTCGGTAGGGAAAGAAATGCGCACTCCTGTGTGGGAAAAAATTATTATTCAGCAGAGAAAATCCATTTCAGTGAAGCAAATGATGATTTTGACATTTCTGAATGAAATATAAATATTTTGCATTTCGAAGTAAATTTTAGAATCAATCCTAATACTGGGAGAATAAAGAAAAATTGACGCTTTTCAGCGCGAAATAATTATTCTTCAGCGGTGAGAAATCATTTCAATAAACAAACAAAGATTTTGTTATCTAGAATGAAATAAGATAATTTTGCATTTCAAAGTGATTTCGAGAGTGCATTCAGAATTCGGTAGGGAAAGAAATGCGCACTCCTGTGTGGGAAAAAATTATTATTCAGCAGAGAAAATCCATTTCAGTGAAGCAAATGATGATTTTGACATTTCTGAATGAAATATAAATATTTTGCATTTCGAAGTAAATTTTAGAATCAATCCTAATACTGGGAGAATAAAGAAAAATTGACGCTTTTCAGCGCGAAATAATTATTCTTCAGCGGTGAGAAATCATTTCAATAAACAAACAAAGATTTTGTTATCTAGAATGAAATAAGATAATTTTGCATTTCAAAGTGATTTCGAGAGTGCATTCAGAATTCGGTAGGGAAAGAAATGCGCACTCCTGTGTGGGAAAAAATTATTATTCAGCAGAGAAAATCCATTTCAGTGAAGCAAATGATGATTTTGACATTTCTGAATGAAATATAAATATTTTGCATTTCGAAGTAAATTTTAGAATCAATCCTAATACTGGGAGAATAAAGAAAAATTGGCGCTTTTCAGCGCGAAATAATTATTCTTCAGCGGTGAGAATTCTTTTCAATAAACAAACAAAGATTTTGTTATCTAGAATGAAAGAAGATAATTTTGCATTTCAAAGTGATTTCGAGAGTGCATTCAGAATTCGGTAGGGAAAGAAATGCGCACTCCTGTGTGGGAAAAAATTATTATTCAGCAGAGAAAATCCATTTCAGTGAAGCAAATGATGATTTTGACATTTCTGAATGAAATATAAATATTTTGCATTTCGAAGTAAATTTTAGAATCAATCCTAATACTGGGAGAATAAAGAAAAATTGGCGCTTTTCAGCGCGAAATAATCATTCTTCAGCGGTGAGAATTCTTTTCAATAAACAAACAAAGATTTTGTTATCTAGAATGAAAGAAGATAATTTTGCATTTCAAAGTGATTTCGAGAGTGCATTCAGAATTCGGTAGGGAAAGAAATGCGCACTCCTGTGTGAGAAAAAATTATTATTCAGCAGAGAAAATCCATTTCAGTGAAGCAAACGATGATTTTGACATTTCTGAATGAAATATAAATATTTTGCATTTCGAAGTAAATTTTAGAATCAATCCTAATACTGGGAGAATAAAGAAAAATTGGCGCTTTTCAGCGCGAAATAATTATTCTTCAGCGGAGAGAATTCTTTTCAATAAACAAACATTGATTTTGTTATCTAGAAGGAAATAAGATAATTTTTCATTTCTAAGTGATTTCGAGAGTGCATTCAGAATTCGGTAGGGAAAGAAATACGCACTCCTGTGTGGGAAAAAAATATTATTCAGCAGAGAAAATCCATTTCAGTGAAGCAAATTTTGATTTTGACATTTCAGAATGAAATATAAATATTTTGCATTTCGAAGTAAATCTCAGAATCAATCCAAATACTGTGAGAATAAAGAAAAATTGGCGCTTTTCAGCGCGAAATAATTATTCTTCAGCGGAGAGAATTCTTTTCAATAAACAAACATTGATTTTGTTATCTAGAAGGAAATAAGATAATTTTGCAATTCAAAGTGATTTCGATAGTGCATTCAGAATTCGGTAGGGAAAGAATTGCGCACTCCTGTGTGGGAAATAATTGTTATTCAGCAGAGAATTTCCATTTCAGTGAAGCAAATGATGATTTTGAGATTTCAGAATGAAATGAAAATAATTTGCATTTCGAAGTAAATTACAGAATCAATCCAAATACTGTGAGAATCAAGAAAAATTGGCTCTTTTCAGCGGGAAATACTTATTCTTCAGCGGAGAGAATTCTTTTCAATAAAAACAAACATTGATTTTGTTATCTAGAAGGAAATAAGATAATTTTGCATTTCAAAGTGATTTCGAGAGTGCATTCAGAATTCGGTAGGGAAAGAAATACGCACTCCTGTGTGGGAAAAAATTATTATTCAGCAGAAATAATCCATTTAAGTGAAGCAAATGTTGATTTTGACATTTCAGAATGAAATATAAATATTTTGCATTTCGAAGTAAATCTCAGAATCAATCCAAATACTTTGAGAATAAAGAAAAATTGGCGCTTTTCAGCGTGAAATAATTATTCTTCAGCGGAGAGAATTCTTTTCAATAAACAAACATTGATTTTGTAATCTAGAAGGAAATAAGATAATTTTTCATTTCTAAGTGATTTCGAGAGTGCATTCAGAATTCGGTAGGGAAAGAAATTCGCACTCCTGTGTGGGAAAAAATTATTATTCAGCAGAGAAAATCCATTTCAGTGAAGCAAATTTTGATTTTGACATTTCAGAATAAAATGAAAATAATTTGCATTTCGAAGAAAATTTTAAAATCAATCCTAATACTGGGAGAATAAAAAAAAATTGGCGCTTTTCAGCGCGAAATAATTATTCTTCAGCGGAGAGAATTTTTTTCAATAAACAAACATTGATTTTGTTATCTAGAAGGAAATAAGATAATTTTTCATTTCTAAGTGATTTCGAGAGTGCATTCAGAATTCGGTAGGGAAAGAAATACGCACTCCTGTGTGGGAAAAAAATATTATTCAGCAGAGAAAATCCATTTCAGTGAAGCAAATGATGATTTTGACATTTCTGAATGAAATATAAATATTTTGCATTTCGAAGTAAATCTCAGAATCAATCCAAATACTGTGAGAATAAAGAAAAATTGGCGCTTTTCAGCGCCAAATAATTATTCCTCAGCGGAGAGAATTCTTTTAAATTAACAAACATTGATTTTGTTATCTAGAAGGAAATAAGATAATTTTGCAATTCAAAGTGATTTCGATAGTGCATTCAGAATTCGGTAGGGAAAGAATTGCGCACTCCTGTGTGGGAAATAATTGTTATTCAGCAGAGAATTTCCATTTCAGTGAAGCAAATGATGATTTTGAGATTTCAGAATGAAATGAAAATAATTTGCATTTCGAAGTAAATTACAGAATCAATCCAAATACTGTGAGAATAAAGAAAAATTGGCGCTTTGCAGCGCGAAATAATTATTCTTCAGCGGAGAGAATTCTTTTAAATTAACAAACATTGATTTTTTTATCTAGAAGGAAATAAGATAATTTTCATTTCTAAGTGATTTCGAGAGTGCATTCAGAATTCGGTAGGGAAAGAAATGCGCACTCCTGTGTGGGAAAAAATTATTATTCAGCAGAGAAAATCCATTTCAGTGAAGCAAATGATGATTTTGACATTTCTGAATGAAATATAAATATTTTGCATTTCGAAGTAAATCTCAGAATCAATCATAATACTGTGAGAATAAAGAAAAATTGGCGCTTTTCAGCGCGAAATAATTATTCTTCAGCGGAGACAATTCTTTTCAATAAACAAACATTGATTTTGTTATCTAGAAGGAAATAAGATAATTTTGCATTTCAAAGTGATTTCGAGAGTGCATTCAGAATTCGGTAGGGAAAGAAATGCGCACTCCTGTGTGTGAAAAAATTGTATTTCAGCAGAGAAATTCCTCTTAAGTGAAGAAAATGATGATTTTTACATTTCAGAATGAAATGAAAATATTTTTCTTTTCGAAGTAAATCTCAGAATCAATCCAAATACTGTGAGAATAAAGAAAAATTGGCGCTTTGCAGCGCGAAATAATTATTCTTCAGCGGAGAGAATTCTTTTAAATTAACAAACATTGATTTTTTTATCTAGAAGGAAATAAGATAATTTTTCATTTCTAAGTGATTTCGAGAGTGCATTCAGAATTCGGTAGGGAAAGAAATGCGCACTCCTGTGTGGGAAAAAATTATTATTCAGCAGAGAAAATCCATTTCAGTGAAGCAAATGATGATTTTGACATTTCTGAATGAAATATAAATATTTTGCATTTCGAAGTAAATTTTAGAATCAATCCTAATACTGGGAGAGTAAAGAAAAATTGGCGCTTTTCAGCGCGAAATAATTATTCTTCAGCGGTGAGAAATCTTTTCAATAAACAAACAAAGATTTTGTTATCTAGAATGAAATAAGATAATTTTGCATTTCAAAGTGATTTCGAGAGTGCATTCAGAATTCGGTAGGGAAAGAAATGCGCACTCCAGTGTGGGAAAAAATTATTATTCAGCAGAGAAAATCCATTTCAGTGAAGCAAATGATGTTTTTGACATTTCTGAATGAAATATAAATATTTTGCATTTCGAAGTAAATTTTAGAATCAATCCTAATACTGGGAGAATAAAGAAAAATTGGCGCTTTTCAGCGCGAAATAATTATTCTTCAGCGGTGAGAAATCTTTTCAATAAACAAACAAAGATTTTGTTATCTAGAATGAAATAAGATAATTTTGCATTTCAAAGTGATTTCGAGAGTGCATTCAGAATTCGGTAGGGAAAGAAATGCGCACTCCTGTGTGGGAAAAAATTATTATTCAGCAGAGAAAATCCATTTCAGTGAAGCAAATGATGTTTTTGACATTTCTGAATGAAATATAAATATTTTGCATTTCGAAGTAAATTTTAGAATCAATCCTAATACTGGGAGAGTAAAGAAAAATTGGCGCTTTTCAGCGCGAAATAATTATTCTTCAGCGGTGAGAAATCTTTTCAATAAACAAACAAAGATTTTGTTATCTAGAATGAAATAAGATAATTTTGCATTTCAAAGTGATTTCGAGAGTGCATTCAGAATTCGGTAGGGAAAGAAATGCGCACTCCAGTGTGGGAAAAAATTATTATTCAGCAGAGAAAATCCATTTCAGTGAAGCAAATGATGTTTTTGACATTTCTGAATGAAATATAAATATTTTGCATTTCGAAGTAAATTTTAGAATCAATCCTAATACTGGGAGAGTAAAGAAAAATTGGCGCTTTTCAGCGCGAAATAATTATTCTTCAGCGGTGAGAAATCTTTTCAATAAACAAACAAAGATTTTGTTATCTAGAATGAAATAAGATAATTTTGCATTTCAAAGTGATTTCGAGAGTGCATTCAGAATTCGGTAGGGAAAGAAATGCGCACTCCTGTGTGGGAAAAAATTATTATTCAGCAGAGAAAATCCATTTCAGTGAAGCAAATGATGTTTTTGACATTTCTGAATGAAATATAAATATTTTGCATTTCGAAGTAAATTTTAGAATCAATCCTAATACTGGGAGAATAAAGAAAAATTGGCGCTTTTCAGCGCGAAATAATTATTCTTCAGCGGTGAGAATTCTTTTCAATAAACAAACATTGATATTGTTATCTAGAAGGAAATAAGATAATTTTGCATTTCAAAGTGATTTCGAGAGTGCATTCAGAATTCGGTAGGGAAAGAAATGCGCACTCCTGTGTGGGAAAAAAAGTATTATTCAGCAGAGAAAATCCATTTCAGTGAAGCAAATGATGTTTTTGACATTTCTGAATGAAATATAAATATTTTGCATTTCGAAGTAAATTTTAGAATCAATCCTAATACTGGGAGAGTAAAGAAAAATTGGCGCTTTTCAGCGCGAAATAATTATTCTTCAGCGGTGAGAAATCTTTTCAATAAACAAACAAAGATTTTGTTATCTAGAATGAAATAAGATAATTTTGCATTTCAAAGTGATTTCGAGAGTGCATTCAGAATTCGGTAGGGAAAGAAATGCGCACTCCAGTGTGGGAAAAAATTATTATTCAGCAGAGAAAATCCATTTCAGTGAAGCAAATGATGTTTTTGACATTTCTGAATGAAATATAAATATTTTGCATTTCGAAGTAAATTTTAGAATCAATCCTAATACTGGGAGAATAAAGAAAAATTGGCGCTTTTCAGCGCGAAATAATTATTCTTCAGCGGTGAGAAATCTTTTCAATAAACAAACAAAGATTTTGTTATCTAGAATGAAATAAGATAATTTTGCATTTCAAAGTGATTTCGAGAGTGCATTCAGAATTCGGTAGGGAAAGAAATGCGCACTCCTGTGTGGGAAAAAATTATTATTCAGCAGAGAAAATCCATTTCAGTGAAGCAAATGATGTTTTTGACATTTCTGAATGAAATATAAATATTTTGCATTTCGAAGTAAATTTTAGAATCAATCCTAATACTGGGAGAATAAAGAAAAATTGGCGCTTTTCAGCGCGAAATAATTATTCTTCAGCGGTGAGAAATCTTTTCAATAAACAAACAAAGATTTTGTTATCTAGAATGAAATAAGATAATTTTGCATTTCAAAGTGATTTCGAGAGTGCATTCAGAATTCGGTAGGGAAAGAAATGCGTACTCCAGTGTGGGAAAAAATTATTATTCAGCAGAGAAAATCCATTTCAGTGAAGCAAATGATGTTTTTGACATTTCTGAATGAAATATAAATATTTTGCATTTCGAAGTAAATTTTAGAATCAATCCTAATACTGGGAGAGTAAAGAAAAATTGGCGCTTTTCAGCGCGAAATAATTATTCTTCAGCGGTGAGAAATCTTTTCAATAAACAAACAAAGATTTTGTTATCTAGAATGAAATAAGATAATTTTGCATTTCAAAGTGATTTCGAGAGTGCATTCAGAATTCGGTAGGGAAAGAAATGCGCACTCCTGTGTGGGAAAAAATTATTATTCAGCAGAGAAAATCCATTTCAGTGAAGCAAATGATGTTTTTGACATTTCTGAATGAAATATAAATATTTTGCATTTCGAAGTAAATTTTAGAATCAATCCTAATACTGGGAGAATAAAGAAAAATTGGCGCTTTTCAGCGCGAAATAATTATTCTTCAGCGGTGAGAATTCTTTTCAATAAACAAACATTGATATTGTTATCTAGAAGGAAATAAGATAATTTTGCATTTCAAAGTGATTTCGAGAGTGCATTCAGAATTCGGTAGGGAAAGAAATGCGCACTCCTGTGTGGGAAAAAAAGTATTATTCAGCAGAGAAAATCCATTTCAGTGAAGCAAATGATGTATTTGACATTTCTGAGTGAAATATAAATATTTTGCATTTCGAAGTAAATTTTAGAATCAATCCTAATACTGGGAGAATAAAGAAAAATTGGCGCTTTTCAGCGCGAAATAATCATTCTTCAGCGGTGAGAATTCTTTTCAATAAACAAACAAAGATTTTGTTATCTAGAATGAAAGAAGATAATTTTGCATTTCAAAGTGATTTCGAGAGTGCATTCAGAATTCGGTAGGGAAAGAAATGCGCACTCCTGTGTGGGAAAAAATTATTATTCAGCAGAGAAAATCCATTTCAGTGAAGCAAACGATGATTTTGACATTTCTGAATGAAATATAAATATTTTGCATTTCGAAGTAAATTTTAGAATCAATCCTAATACTGGGAGAATAAAGAAAAATTGGCGCTTTTCAGCGCGAAATAATTATTCTTCAGCGGAGAGAATTCTTTTCAATAAACAAACATTGATTTTGTTATCTAGAAGGAAATAAGATAATTTTTCATTTCTAAGTGATTTCGAGAGTGCATTCAGAATTCGGTAGGGAAAGAAATACGCACTCCTGTGTGGGAAAAAAATATTATTCAGCAGAGAAAATCCATTTCATCGAAGCAAATTATGATTTTGACATTTAAGAATGAAATGAAAATATTTTGCATTTCGAAGTAAATCTCAGAATCAATCCAAATACTGTGAGAATAAAGAAAAATTGGCGCTTTTCAGCGCGAAATAATTATTCTTCAGCGGAGAGAATTCTTTTCAATAAACAAACATTGATTTTGTTATCTAGAAGGAAATAAGATAATTTTGCAATTCAAAGTGATTTCGATAGTGCATTCAGAAGTCGGTAGGGAAAGAAATGCGCACTACTGTGTGGGAAAAAATTATTATTCAGCAGAGAAAATCCATTTCAGTGAAGCAAATGATGATTTTGACATTTCTGAATGAAATATAAATATTTTGCATTTCGAAGTAAATCTCAGAATCAATCCAAATACTGTGAGAATAAAGAAAAAAATGCGCTTTTCAGCGCGGAATAATTATTCTTCAGCGGAGAGAATTCTTTTCAATTAACAAACATTGATTTTTTTATCTAGAAGGAAATAAGATAATTTTTCATTTCTAAGTGATTTCGAGAGTGCATTCAGAATTCGGTAGGGAAAGAAATGCGCACTCCTGTGTGGGAAAAAATTATTATTCAGCAGAGAAAATCCATTTCAGTGAAGCAAATTTTGATTTTGACATTTCTGAATGAAATATAAATATATTGCATTTCGAAGTAAATTTTAGAATCAATCCTAATACTGGGAGAATAAGAAAAAATTGGCGCTTTTCAGCGCGAAATAATTATTCTTCAGCGGAGAGAATTCTTTTCAATAAATAAACATTGATTTTGTTATCTAGAAGGAAATAAGATAATTTTTCATTTCTAAGTGATTTCGAGAGTGCATTAAGAATTCGGTAGGGAAAGAAATGCGCACTCCTGTGTGGGAAAAAATTATTATTCAGCAGAGAAAATCCATTTCAGTGAAGCAAATTTTGATTTTGACATTTCAGAATGAAATATAAATATTTTGCATTTCGAAGTAAATCTCAGAATCAATCCAAATACTGTGAGAATAAAGAAAAATTGGCGCTTTTCAGCGCGAAATAATTATTCTTCAGCGGAGAGAATTCTTTTCAATAAACAAACATTGATTTTGTTATCTAGAAGGAAATAAGATAATTTTGCAATTCAAAGTGATTTCGATAGTGCATTCAGAATTCGGTAGGGAAAGAATTGCGCACTCCTGTGTGGGAAATAATATTTATTCAGCAGAGAATTTCCATTTCAGTGAAGCAAATGATGATTTTGAGATTTCAGAATGAAATGAAAATAATTTGCATTTCGAAGTAAATTACAGAATCAATCCAAATACTGTGAGAATCAAGAAAAATTGGCTCTTTTCAGCGGGAAATACTTATTCTTCAGCGGAGAGAATTCTTTTCAATAAAAACAAACATTGATTTTGTTATCTAGAAGGAAATAAGATAATTTTGCATTTCAAAGTGATTTCGAGAGTGCATTCAGAATTCGGTAGGGAAAGAAATACGCACTCCTGTGTGGGAAAAAATTATTATTCAGCAGAGATAATCCATTTAAGTGAAGCAAATGTTGATTTTGACATTTCAGAATGAAATATAAATATTTTGCATTTCGAAGTAAATCTCAGAATCAATCCAAATACTTTGAGAATAAAGAAAAATTGGCGCTTTTCAGCGTGAAATAATTATTCTTCAGCGGAGAGAATTCTTTTCAATAAACAAACATTGATTTTGTTATCTAGAAGGAAATAAGATAATTTTTCATTTCTAAGTGATTTCGAGAGTGCATTCAGAATTCGGTAGGGAAAGAAATTCGCACTCCTGTGTGGGAAAAAATTATTATTCAGAAGAGAAAACCATTTCAGTGAAGCAAATTTTGATTTTGACATTTCAGAATGAAATGAAAATAATTTGCATTTCGAAGAAAATTTTAAAATCAATCCTAATACTGGGAGAATAAAGAAAAATTGGCGCTTTTCAGCGCGAAATAATTATTCTTCAGCGGAGAGAATTCTTTTCAATAAACAAACATTGATTTTGTTATCTAGAAGGAAATAAGATAATTTTTCATTTCTATGTGATTTCGAGAGTGCATTCAGAATTCGGTAGGGAAAGAAATACGCACTCCTGTGTGGGAAAAAAATATTATTCAGCAGAGAAAATCCATTTCAGTGAAGCAAATGATGATTTTGACATTTCTGAATGAAATATAAATATTTTGCATTTCGAAGTAAATCTCAGAATCAATCCAAATACTGTGAGAATAAAGAAAAATTGGCGCTTTTCAGCGCGAAATAATTATTCTTCAGCGGAGAGAATTCTTTTCAATAAACAAACATTGATTTTGTTATCTAGAAGGAAATAAGATAATTTTGCAATTCAAAGTGATTTCGATAGTGCATTCAGAATTCGGTAGGGAAAGAAATGCGCACTCCTGTGTGGGAAAAAATTATTATTCAGCAGAGAAAATCCATTTCAGTGAAGCAAATGATGATTTTGACATTTCTGAATGAAATATAAATATTTTGCATTTCGAAGTAAATTTTAGAATCAATCCTAATACTGGGAGAGTAAAGAAAAATTGGCGCTTTTCAGCGCGAAATAATTATTCTTCAGCGGTGAGAAATCTTTTCAATAAACAAACAAAGATTTTGTTATCTAGAATGAAATAAGATAATTTTGCATTTCAAAGTGATTTCGAGAGTGCATTCAGAATTCGGTAGGGAAAGAAATGCGCACTCCAGTGTGGGAAAAAATTATTATTCAGCAGAGAAAATCCATTTCAGTGATGCAAATGATGATTTTGACATTTCTGAATGAAATATAAATATTTTGCATTTCGAAGTAAATTTTAGAATCAATCCTAATACTGGGAGAATAAAGAAAAATTGGCGCTTTTCAGCGCGAAATAATTATTCTTCAGCGGTGAGAAATCTTTTCAATAAACAAACAAAGATTTTGTTATCTAGAATGAAATAAGATAATTTTGCATTTCAAAGTGATTTCGAGAGTGCATTCAGAATTCGGTAGGGAAAGAAATGCGCACTCCTGTGTGGGAAAAAATTATTATTCAGCAGAGAAAATCCATTTCAGTGAAGCAAATGATGATTTTGACATTTCTGAATGAAATATAAATATTTTGCATTTCGAAGTAAATTTTAGAATCAATCCTAATACTGGGAGAATAAAGAAAAATTGGCGCTTTGCAGCGCGAAATAATTATTCTTCAGCGGAGAGAATTCTTTTAAATTAACAAACATTGATTTTTTTATCTAGAAGGAAATAAGATAATTTTTCATTTCTAAGTGATTTCGAGAGTGCATTCAGAATTCGGTAGGGAAAGAAATGCGCACTCCTGTGTGGGTAAAAATTATTATTCAGCAGAGAAAATCCATTTCATCGAAGCAAATTATGATTTTGACATTTAAGAATGAAATGAAAATATTTTGCATTTCGAAGTAAATCTCAGAATCAATCCAAATACTGTGAGAATAAAGAAAAATTGGCGCTTTTCAGCGCGAAATAATTATTCTTCAGCGGAGAGAATTCTTTTCAATAAACAAACATTGATTTTGTTATCTAGAAGGAAATAAGATAATTTTGCAATTCAAAGTGATTTCGATAGTGCATTCAGAAGTCGGTAGGGAAAGAAATGCGCACTACTGTGTGGGAAAAAATTATTATTCAGCAGAGAAAATCCATTTCAGTGAAGCAAATGATGATTTTGACATTTCTGAATGAAATATAAATATTTTGCATTTCGAAGTAAATCTCAGAATCAATCCAAATACTGTGAGAATAAAGAAAAAAATGCGCTTTTCAGCGCGGAATAATTATTCTTCAGCGGAGAGAATTCTTTTCAATTAACAAACATTGATTTTTTTATCTAGAAGGAAATAAGATAATTTTTCATTTCTAAGTGATTTCGAGAGTGCATTCAGAATTCGGTAGGGAAAGAAATGCGCACTCCTGTGTGGGAAAAAATTATTATTCAGCAGAGAAAATCCATTTCAGTGAAGCAAATTTTGATTTTGACATTTCTGAATGAAATATAAATATATTGCATTTCGAAGTAAATTTTAGAATCAATCCTAATACTGGGAGAATAAGAAAAAATTGGCGCTTTTCAGCGCGAAATAATTATTCTTCAGCGGAGAGAATTCTTTTCAATAAATAAACATTGATTTTGTTATCTAGAAGGAAATAAGATAATTTTTCATTTCTAAGTGATTTCGAGAGTGCATTAAGAATTCGGTAGGGAAAGAAATGCGCACTCCTGTGTGGGAAAAAATTATTATTCAGCAGAGAAAATCCATTTCAGTGAAGCAAATTTTGATTTTGACATTTCAGAATGAAATATAAATATTTTGCATTTCGAAGTAAATCTCAGAATCAATCCAAATACTGTGAGAATATAGAAAAATTGGCGCTTTTCAGCGCGAAATAATTATTCTTCAGCGGAGAGAATTCTTTTCAATAAACAAACATTGATGTTGTTATCTAGAAGGAAGTAAGATAATTTTGCAATTCAAAGTGATTTCGATAGTGCATTCAGAATTCGGTAGGGAAAGAAATGCGCACTCCTGTGTGGGAAAAAATTTTTATTCAGCGGAGAAAATCCATTTCAGTGAAGCAAATGATGATTTTGACATTTCTGAATGAAATATAAATATTTTGCATTTCGAAGTAAATCTCAGAATCAATCCAAATACTGTGAGAATAAAGAAAAATTGGCGCTTTTCAGCGCGAAATAATTATTCTTCAGCGGAGAGAATTCTTTTCAATAAACAAACATTGATTTTGTTATCTAGAAGGAAATAAGATAATTTTGCATTTCAAAGTGATTTCGAGAGTGCATTCAGAATTCGGTAGGGAAAGAAATGCGCACTCCTGTGTAGGAAAAAATTATTATTCAGCAGAGAAAATCCATTTCAGTGAAGCAAATTTTGATTTTGACATTTCTGAATGAAATATAAATATATTGCATTTCGAAGTAAATTTTAGAATCAATCCTAATACTGGGAGAATAAAGAAAAATTGGCGCTTTTCAGCGCGAAATAATTATTCTTCAGCGGAGAGAATTCTTTTCAATAAATAAACATTGATTTTGTTATCTTGAAGGAAATAAGATAATTTTGCATTTCAAAGTGATTTCGAGAGTGCATTCAGAATTCGGTAGGGAAAGAAATGCGCACTCCTGTGTGGGAAAAAATTATTATTCAGCAGAGAAAATCCATTTCAGTGAAGCAAATTTTGATTTTACATTTCAGAATGAAATATAAATATTTTGCATTTCGAAGTAAATCTCAGAATCAATCCAAATACTGTGAGAATAAAGAAAAGTTGGCGCTTTTCAGCGTGAAATAATTATTCTTTAGCGGAGAGAATTCTTTTCAATAAACAAACATTGATTTTGTTATCTAGAAGGAAATAACTTAATTTTGCAATTCAAAGTGATTTCGATAGTGCATTCAGAATTCGGTAGGGAAAGAAATGCGCACTCCTGTGTGGGAAAAAATTATTATTCAGCGGAGAAAATCCATTTCAGTGAAGCAAATGATGATTTTGACATTTCTGAATGAAATATAAATATTTTGCATTTCGAAGTAAATCTCAGAATCAATCCAAATACTGTGAGAATAAAGAAAAATTGGCGCTTTTCAGCGCGAAATATTTAATCATCAGCGGAGAGAATTCTTTTCAATAAACAAACATTGATTTTGTTATCTAGAAGGAAATAAGATAATTTTGCAATTCAAAGTGATTTCGATAGTGCATTCAGAATTCGGTAGGGAAAGAAATGCGCACTACTGTGTGGGAAAAAATTATTATTCAGCAGAGAAAATCCATTTCAGTGAAGCAAATGATGATTTTGACATTTCAGAATGAAATGAAACTATTTTGCTTTTCGAAGTAAATCTCAGAATCAATCCAAATACTGTGAGAATAAAGAAAAATTGGCGCTTTTCAGCGCGAAATAATTATTCTTCAGCGGAAAGAATTCTTTTCAATTAACAAACATTGATTTTTTTATCTAGTAGGAAATAAGATAATTTTTCATTTCTAAGTGATTTCGAGAGTGCATTCAGAATTCGGTAGGGAAAGAAATGCGCACTCCTGTGTGGGAAAAAATTATTATTCAGCAGAGAAAATCTATTTCAGTGAAGCAAATGATGATTTTGACATTTCTGAATGAAATATAAATATATTGCTTTTCGAAGTAAATCTCAGAATCAATCCAAATACTGTGAGAATAAAGAAAAATTGGCTCTTTTCAGCGCGAAATATTTATTCTTCAGCGGAGAGAATTCTTTTAAATTAACAAACATTGATTTTGTTATCTAGAAGGAAATAAGATAATTTTGCAATTCAAAGTGATTTCGATAGTGCATTCAGAATTCGGTAGGGAAAGAAATGCGCACTCCTGTGTGGGAAAAAATTATTATTCAGCAGAGAAAATCCATTTCAGTGAAGCAAATGATGATTTTGACATTTCTGAATGAAATATAAATATTTTGCTTTTCGAAGTAAATCTCAGAATCAATCCAAATACTGTGAGAATAAAGAAAAATTGGCTCTTTTCAGGGCGAAATATTTATTCTTCAGCGGAGAGAATTCTTTTCAATAAACAAACATTGATTTTGTTATCTAGAAGGAAATAAGATAATTTTGCATTTCAAAGTGATTTCGAGAGTGCATTCAGAATTCGGTAGGGAAAGAATTGCGCACTCCTGTGTGGGAAAAAATTGTTATTCAGCAGAGAATTTCCATTTCAGTGAAGCAAATGATGATTTTGACATTTCAGAATGAAATGAAAATAATTTGCATTTCGAAGTAAATCTCAGTATCAATCCAAATACTGTGAGAATAAAGAAAAATTGGCTCTTTTCAGCGGGAAATACTTATTCTTCAGCGGAGAGAATTCTTTTCAATAAACAAACATTGATTTTGTTATCTAGATGGAAATAAGATAATTTTGCATTTCAAAGTGATTTCGAGAGTGCATTCAGAATTCGGTAGGGAAAGAAATACGCACTCCTGTTTGGGAAAAAAATATTATTCAGCAGAGAAAATCCATTTCAGTGAAGCAAATGTTGATTTTGACATTTCAGAATGAAATATAAATTTTTTGCATTTCGAAATAAATCTCAGAATCAATCCAAATACTGTGAGAATAAAGAAAAATTGGCGCTTTTAAGCGCGAAATAATTATTCTTCAGCGGTGAGAATTCTTTTCAATAAACAAACAAAGATTTTGTTATCTAGAATGAAATAAGATAATTTTGCATTTCAAAGTGATTTCGAGAGTGCATTCAGAATTCGGTAGGGAAAGAAATTCGGACTCCTGTGTGCGAAAAAATTATTATTCAGAAGAGAAAATCCATTTCAGTGAAGCAAATGATGATTTTGACATTTCTGAATGAAATATAAATATTTTGCATTTCGAAGTAAATTTTAGAATCAATCCTAATACTGGGAGAATAAAGAAAAATTGGCGCTTTTCAGCGCGAAATAATTATTCTTCAGCGGTGAGAATTCTTTTCAATAAACAAACAAAGATTTTGTTATCTAGAATGAAATAAGATAATTTTGCATTTCAAAGTGATTTCGAGAGTGCATTCAGAATTCGGTAGGGAAAGAAATGCGCACTCCTGTGTGGGAAAAAATTATTATTCAGCAGAGAAAATCCATTTCAGTGAAGCAAACGATGATTTTGACATTTCTGAATGAAATATAAATATTTTGCATTTCGAAGTAAATTTTAGAATCAATCCTAATACTGGGAGAATAAAGAAAAATTGGCGCTTTTCAGCGCGAAATAATTATTCTTCACCGGTGAGAATTCTTTTCGATAAACAAACAAAGATTTTGTTATCTAGAATGAAATAAGATAATTTTGCATTTCAAAGTGATTTCGAGAGTGCATTCAGAATTCGGTAGGGAAAGAAATGCGGACTCCTGTGTGGGAAAAAATTATTATTCAGCAGAGAAAATCCATTTCAGTGAAGCAAATGATAATTTTGACATTTCTGAATGAAATATAAATATTTTGCATTTCGAAGTAATTTTTAGAATCCATCCTAATACTGGGAGAATAAAGAAAAATTGGCGCTTTTCAGCGCGAAATAATTATTCTTCAGCGGAGAGAATTCTTTTCAACAAACAAACAAAGATTTTCTTATCTAGAATGAAATAAGATAATTTTGCATTTCAAAGTGATTTCGAGAGTGCATTCAGAATTCGGTAGGGAAAGAAATACGCACTCCTGTGTGGGAAAAAATTATTATTCAGCAGAGAATTTCCATTTCAGTGAAGCAAATGATGATTTTGACATTTCAGAATGAAATGAAAATAATTTGCATTTCGAAGTAAATCTCAGTATCAATCCAAATACTGTGAGAATAAAGAAAAATTGGCTCTTTTCAGCGGGAAATACTTATTCTTCAGCGGAGAGAATTCTTTTCAATAAACAAACATTGATTTTGTTATCTAGATGGAAATAAGATAATTTTGCATTTCAAAGTGATTTCGAGAGTGCATTCAGAATTCGGTAGGGAAAGAAATACGCACTCCTGTTTGGGAAAAAAATATTATTCAGCAGAGAAAATCCATTTCAGTGAAGCAAATGTTGATTTTGACATTTCAGAATGAAATATAAATTTTTTGCATTTCGAAATAAATCTCAGAATCAATCCAAATACTGTGAGAATAAAGAAAAATTGGCGCTTTTAAGCGCGAAATAATTATTCTTCAGCGGTGAGAATTCTTTTCAATAAACAAACAAAGATTTTGTTATCTAGAATGAAATAAGATAATTTTGCATTTCAAAGTGATTTCGAGAGTGCATTCAGAATTCGGTAGGGAAAGAAATTCGGACTCCTGTGTGCGAAAAAATTATTATTCAGAAGAGAAAATCCATTTCAGTGAAGCAAATGATGATTTTGACATTTCTGAATGAAATATAAATATTTTGCATTTCGAAGTAAATTTTAGAATCAATCCTAATACTGGGAGAATAAAGAAAAATTGGCGCTTTTCAGCGCGAAATAATTATTCTTCAGCGGTGAGAATTCTTTTCAATAAACAAACAAAGATTTTGTTATCTAGAATGAAATAAGATAATTTTGCATTTCAAAGTGATTTCGAGAGTGCATTCAGAATTCGGTAGGGAAAGAAATGCGCACTCCTGTGTGGGAAAAAATTATTATTCAGCAGAGAAAATCCATTTCAGTGAAGCAAACGATGATTTTGACATTTCTGAATGAAATATAAATATTTTGCATTTCGAAGTAAATTTTAGAATCAATCCTAATACTGGGAGAATAAAGAAAAATTGGCGCTTTTCAGCGCGAAATAATTATTCTTCACCGGTGAGAATTCTTTTCGATAAACAAACAAAGATTTTGTTATCTAGAATGAAATAAGATAATTTTGCATTTCAAAGTGATTTCGAGAGTGCATTCAGAATTCGGTAGGGAAAGAAATGCGCACTCCTGTGTGGGAAAAAATTATTATTCAGCAGAGAAAATCCATTTCAGTGAAGCAAATGATAATTTTGACATTTCTGAATGAAATATAAATATTTTGCATTTCGAAGTAATTTTTAGAATCAATCCTAATACTGGGAGAATAAAGAAAAATTGGCGCTTTTCAGCGCGAAATAATTATTCTTCAGCGGTGAGAATTCTTTTCAATAAACAAACAAAGATTTTGTTATCTGGAATGAAAGAAGATAATTTTGCATTTCAAAGTGATTTCGAGAGTGCATTCAGAATTCGGTAGGGAAAGAAATGCGCACTCCTGTGTGGGAAAAAGATATTATTCAGCAGAGAAAATCCATTTCAGTGAAGCAAACGATGATTTTGACATTTCTGAATGAAATATAAATATTTTGCATTTCGAAGTAAATTTTAGAATCAATCCTAATACTGGGAGAATAAAGAAAAATTGGCGCTTTTCAGCGCGAAATAATTATTCTTCAGCGGAGAGAATTCTTTTCAACAAACAAACAAAGATTTTCTTATCTAGAATGAAATAAGATAATTTTGCATTTCAAAGTGATTTCGAGAGTGCATTCAGAATTCGGTAGGGAAAGAAATACGCACTCCTGTGTGGGAAAAAATTATTATTCAGCAGAGAAAATCCATTTCAGTGAAGCAAACGATGATTTTGACATTTCTGAATGAAATATAAATATTTTGCATTTCGAAGTATACTTTAGAATCAATCCTAATACTGGGAGAATAAAGAAAAATTGGCGCTTTTCAGCGCGAAATAATTATTCTTCAGCGGAGAGAATTCTTTTCAATAAACAAACAAAGATTTTGTTATCTAGAATGAAATAAGATAATTTTGCATTACAAAGTGATTTCGAGAGTGCATTCAGAATTCGGTAGGGAAATAAATGCGCACTCCTGTGTGGGAAAAAATTATTATTCAGCAGAGAAAATCCATTTCAGTGAAGCAAACGATGATTTTGACATTTCTGAATGAAATATAAATATTTTGCATTTCGAAGTAAATTTTAGAATCAATCCTAATACTGGGAGAATAAAGAAAAATTGGCGCTTTTCAGCGCGAAATAATTATTCTTCAGCGGTGAGAATTCTTTTCAATAAACAAACAAAGATTTTGTTATCTAGAATGAAATAAGATAATTTTGCATTTCAAAGTGATTTCGAGAGTGCATTCAGAATTCGGTAGGGAAAGAAATGCGCACTCCTGTGTGGGAAAAAATTATTATTCAGCAGAGAAAATCCATTTCAGTGAAGCAAACGATGATTTTGACATTTCTGAATGAAATATAAATATTTTGCATTTCGAAGTAAATTTTAGAATCAATCCTAATACTGGGAGAATAAAGAAAAATTGGCGCTTTTCAGCGCGAAATAATTATTCTTCAGCGGAGAGAATTCTTTTCAATAAACAAACAAAGATTTTGTTATCTAGAATGAAATAAGATAATTTTGCATTTCAAAGTGATTTCGAGAGTGCATTCAGAATTCGGTAGGGAAAGAAATACGCACTCCTGTGTGGGAAAAAATTATTATTCAGCAGAGAAAATCCATTTCAGTGAAGCAAACGATGATTTTGACATTTCTGAATAAAATATAAATATTTTGCATTTCGAAGTAAATTTTAGAATCAATCCTAATACTGGGAGAATAAAGAAAATTTGGCGCTTTTCAGCGCGAAATAATTATTCTTCAGCGGAGAGAATTCTTTTCAATAAACAAACAAAGATTTTGTTATCTAGAATGAAATAAGATAATTTTGCATTTCAAAGTGATTTCGAGAGTGCATTCAGAATTCGGTAGGGAAAGAAATACGCACTCCTGTGTGGGAAAAAATTATTATTCAGCAGAGAAAATCCATTTCAGTGAAGCAAACAATGATTTTGACATTTCTGAATGAAATATAAATATTTTGCATTTCTAAGTAAATTTTAGAATCAATCCTAATACTGGGAGAATAAAGAAAAATTGGCGCTTTTCAGCGCGAAATAATCATTCTTCAGCGGTGAGAATTCTTTTCAATAAACAAACAAAATTTTGTTATCTAGAATGAAAGAAGATAATTTTGCATTTCAAAGTGATTTCGAGAGTGCATTCAGAATTCGGTAGGGAAAGAAATGCGTACTCCTGTGTGGGAAAAAATTATTATTCAGCAGAGAAAATCCATTTCAGTGAAGCAAACGATGATTTTGACATTTCTGAATGAAATATAAATATTTTGCATTTCGAAGTAAATTTTAGAATCAATCCTAATACTGGGAGAATAAAGAAAAAATGGCGCTTTTCAGCGCGAAATAATTATTCTTCAGCGGTGAGAATTCTTTTCAATAAACAAACAAAGATTTTGTTATCTAGAATGAAATAAGATAATTTTGCATTTCAAAGTGATTTCGAGAGTGCATTCAGAATTCGGTAGGGAAAGAAATGCGCACTCCTGTGTGGGAAAAAATTATTATTCAGCAGAGAAAATCCATTTCAGTGAAGCAAACGATGATTTTGACATTTCTGAATGAAATATAAATATTTTGCATTTCGAAGTAAATTTTAGAATCAATCCTAATACTGGGAGAATAAAGAAAAATTGGCGCTTTTCAGCGCGAAATAATTATTCTTCAGCGGAGAGAATTCTTTTCAATAAACAAACATTGATTTTGGTATCTAGAAGGAAATAAGATAATTTTGCAATTCAAAGTGTTTTCGATAGTGCATTCAGAATTCGGTAGGGAAAGAATTGCGCACTCCTATGTGGGAAATAATTGTTATTCAGCAGAGAATTTCCATTTCAGTGAAGCAAATGATGATTTTGACATTTCAGAATGAAATGAAAATAATTTGCATTTCGAAGTAAATCTCAGAATCATTCCAAATACTGTGAGAATAAAGAAAATTTGGCTCTTTTCAGCGGGAAATACATATTCTTCAGCGGAGAGAATTCTTTTCAATAAAAACAAACATTGATTTTGTTATCTAGATGGAAATAAGATAATTTTGCATTTCAAAGTGATTTCGAGAGTGCATTCAGAATTCGGTAGGGAAAGAAATACGCACTCCTGTTTGGGAAAAAAATATTATTCAGCAGAGAAAATCCATTTCAGTGAAGCAAATGTTGATTTTGACATTTCAGAATGAAATATAAATATTTTGCATTTCGAAATAAATCTCAGAATCAATCCAAATACTGTGAGAATAAAGAGAAACTCGCGCTTTTCAGCGCGAAATAATTATTCTTCAGCGGAGAGAATTCTTTTCAATAAACAAACATTGATTTTGTTATCTAGAAGGAAATAAGATAATTTTGCATTTCAAAGTGATTTCGAGAGTATATTCAGAATTCGGTAGGGAAAGAAATGCGCACTCCTGTGTGGGAAAAAATTATTATTCAGCAGAGAAAATCCATTTCAGTGAAGCAAATGATGATTTTCACATTTCTGAATGAAATATAAATATTTTGCATTTCGAAGTAAATTTCAGAATCAATCCTAATACTGGGAGAATAAAGAAAATTGGCGCTTTTCAGCGCGAAATAATTATTCTTCAGCGGAGAGAATTCTTTTCAATAAACAAACATTGATTTTGTTATCTAGAAGGAAATAAGATAATTTTTCATTTCTAAGTGATTTCGAGAGGGCATTCAGAATTCGGTAGGGAAAGAAATTCGCACTCCTGTGTGGGAAATAATTGTTATTCAGCAGAGAAAATCCATTTCAGTGAAGCAAATGTTGATTCTGACATTTCTGAATGAAAAATAAATATTTTGCATTTCGAAGTAAATCTCAGAATCAATCCAAATACTGTGAGAATAAAGAAAAATTGGCGCTTTTCAGCGCGAAATAATTATTCTTCAGCGGAGAGATTTCTTTTCAATAAACAAACATTGATTTTGTTATCTAGAAGGAAATAAGATAATTTTTCATTTCTAAGTGATTTCGAGAGTGCATTCAGAATTCGGTAGGGAAAGAAATGCGCACTCCTGTGTGGGAAAAAATTGTTATTCAGCAGAGAAAATCCATTTCAGTGAAGCAAATTTTGATTTTGACATTTCAGAATGAAATATAAATATTTTGCATTTCGAAGTAAATCTCAGAATCAATCCAAATACTGTGAGAATAAAGAAAAATTGGCGCTTTTCAGCGCGAAATAATTATTCTTCAGCGGAGAGAATTCTTTTCAATAAACAAACAGTGATTTTGTTATCTAGAAGGAAATAAGATAATTTTGCAATTCAAAGTGATTTCGAGAGTGCATTCAGAATTCGGTAGGGAAAGAAATACGCACTCCTGTGTGGGAAAAAATTATTATTCAGCAGAGAAAATCCATTTCAGTGAAGCAAACGATGATTTTGACATTTCTGAATGAAATATAAATATTTTGCATTTCGAAGTAAATTTTAGAATCAATCCTAATACTGGGAGAATAAAGAAAAAATGGCGCTTTTCAGCGCGAAATAATTATTCTTCAGCGGTGAGAATTCTTTTCAATAAACAAACAAAGATTTTGTTATCTAGAATGAAATAAGATAATTTTGCATTTCAAAGTGATTTCGAGAGTGCATTCAGAATTCGGTAGGGAAAGAAATGCGCACTCCTGTGTGGGAAAAAATTATTATTCAGCAGAGAAAATCCATTTCAGTGAAGCAAACGATGATTTTGACATTTCTGAATGAAATATAAATATTTTGCATTTCGAAGTAAATTTTAGAATCAATCCTAATACTGGGAGAATAAAGAAAAATTGGCGCTTTTCAGCGCGAAATAATTATTCTTCAGCGGAGAGAATTCTTTTCAATAAACAAACATTGATTTTGGTATCTAGAAGGAAATAAGATAATTTTGCAATTCAAAGTGATTTCGATAGTGCATTCAGAATTCGGTAGGGAAAGAATTGCGCACTCCTGTTTGGGAAAAAAATATTATTCAGCAGAGAATTTCCATTTCAGTGAAGCAAATGATGATTTTGACATTTCAGAATGAAATGAAAATAATTTGCATTTCGAAGTAAATCTCATAATCATTCCAAATACTGTGAGAATAAAGAAAATTTGGCTCTTTTCAGCGGGAAATACATATTCTTCAGCGGAGAGAATTCTTTTCAATAAAAACAAACATTGATTTTGTTATCTAGATGGAAATAAGATAATTTTGCATTTCAAAGTGATTTCGAGAGTGCATTCAGAATTCGGTAGGGAAAGAAATACGCACTCCTGTGTGGGAAAAAAATATTATTCAGCAGAGAAAATCCATTTCAGTGAAGCAAATGTTGATTTTGACATTTCAGAATGAAATATAAATATTTTGCATTTCGAAATAAATCTCAGAATCAATCCAAATACTGTGAGAATAAAGAGAAACTCGCGCTTTTCAGCGCGAAATAATTATTCTTCAGCGGAGAGAATTCTTTTCAATAAACAAACATTGATTTTGTTATCTAGAAGGAAATAAGATAATTTTGCATTTCAAAGTGATTTCGAGAGTATATTCAGAATTCGGTAGGGAAAGAAATGCGCACTCCTGTGTGGGAAAAAATTATTATTCAGCAGAGAAAATCCATTTCATCGAAGCAAATGATGATTTTCACATTTCTGAATGAAATATAAATATTTTGCATTTCGAAGTAAATTTCAGAATCAATCCTAATACTGGGAGAATAAAGAAAATTGGCGCTTTTCAGCGCGAAATAATTATTCTTCAGCGGAGAGAATTCTTTTCAATAAACAAACATTGATTTTGTTATCTAGAAGGAAATAAGATAATTTTTCATTTCTAAGTGATTTCGATAGGGCATTCAGAATTCGGTAGGGAAAGAAATTCGCACTCCTGTGTGGGAAATAATTGTTATTCAGCAGAGAAAATCCATTTCAGTGAAGCAAATGTTGATTCTGACATTTCTGAATGAAAAATAAATATTTTGCATTTCGAAGTAAATCTCAGAATCAATCCAAATACTGTGAGAATAAAGAAAAATTGGCGCTTTTCAGCGCGAAATAATTATTCTTCAGCGGAGAGATTTCTTTTCAATAAACAAACATTGATTTTGTTATCTAGAAGGAAATAAGATAATTTTTCATTTCTAAGTGATTTCGAGAGTGCATTCAGAATTCGGTAGGGAAAGAAATGCGCACTCCTGTGTGGGAAAAAATTGTTATTCAGCAGAGAAAATCCATTTCAGTGAAGCAAATTTTGATTTTGACATTTCAGAATGAAATATAAATATTTTGCATTTCGAAGTAAATCTCAGAATCAATCCAAATACTGTGAGAATAAAGAAAAATTGGCGCTTTTCAGCGCGAAATAATTATTCTTCAGCGGAGAGAATTCTTTTCAATAAACAAACAGTGATTTTGTTATCTAGAAGGAAATAAGATAATTTTGCAATTCAAAGTGATTTCGAGAGTGCATTCAGAATTCGGTAGGGAAAGAAATGCGCACTCCTGTGTAGGAAAAAAATATTATTCAGCAGAGAAAATCCATTTCAGTGAAGCAAATGATGATTTTGACATTTCTGAATGAAATATAAATATTTTGCATTTCGAAGTAAATTTTAGAATCAATCCTAATACTGTGTGAATAAAGAAAAATTGGCGCTTTTCAGCGGGAAATAATTATTCTTCAGCGGAGAGAATTCTTTTCAATAAACAAACATTGATTTTGTTATCTAGAAGGAAATAAGATAATTTTGCATTTCAAAGTGATTTCGAGAGTGCATTCAGAATTCGGTAGGGAAAGAAATGCGCATTCCTGTGTGGGAAAAAAATATTATTCAGCAGAGAAAATCCATTTCAGTGAAGCAAATGTTGATTCTGACATTTCTGAATGAAATATAAATATTTTGCATTTCGAAGTAAATTTTAAAATCAATCCTAATACTGTGTGAATAGAGAAAAATTGGCGCTTTTCAGCGCGAAATAATTATTCTTCAGCGGAGAGAATTCTTTTCCTTAAACAAACATTGATTTTGTTATCTAGAAGGAAATAAGATAATTTTGCATTTCAAAGTGATTTCGAGAGTGCATTCAGAATTCGGTAGGGAAAGAAATGCGCACTCCTGTGTGGGAAAAAATTATTATTCAGCAGAGAAAATCCATTTCAGTGAAGCAAATGATGATTTTGACATTTCTGAATGAAATATAAATATTTTGCATTTTGAAGTAAATTTTAGAATCAATCCTAATACTGTGTGAATAAAGAAAAATTGGCGCTTTTCAGCGCGAAATAATTATTCTTCAGCGGAGAGAATTCTTTTCAATAAACAAACATTGATTTTTTTATCTAGAAGGAAATAAGATAATTTTGCATTTCAAAGTGATTTCGAGAGTGCATTCAGAATTCGGTAGGGAAAGAAATGCGCACTCCTGTGTGGGAAAAAAATATTATTCAGCAGAGAAAATCCATTTCAGTGAAGCAAATGTTGATTCTGACATTTCAGAATAATATATAAATATTTTGCATTTCGAAGTAAATCTCAGAATCAATCCAAATACTGTGAGAATAAAGAAAAAATGGCGCTTTTCAGCGCGAAATAATTATTCTTCAGCGGAGAGAATGCTTTTCAATAAACAAACATTGATTTTGTTATCTAGAAGGAAATAAGATAATTTTGCATTTCACAGGGATTTCGAGAGTGCATTCAGAATTCGGTAGGGAAAGAAATGCGCACTCCTGTGTGGGAAAAAATTATTATTCAGCAGAGAAAATCCATTTCAGTGAAGCAAATGTTGATTCTGACATTTCAGAATAATATATAAATATTTTGCATTTCGAAGTAAATCTCAGAATCAATCCAAATACTGTGAGAATAAAGAAAACTTGGCGCTTTTCAGCGCGAAATAATTATTCTTCAGCGGAGAAAATTCTTTTCAATAAACAAACATTGATTTTTTTATCTAGAAGGAAATAAGATAATTTTGCATTTCGAAGTGATTTCGAGAGTGCATTCAGATTTCGGTAGGGAAAGAAATGCGCACTCCTGTGTGGGAAAAAATTATTATTCAGCAGAGAAAATCCATTTCATCGAAGCAAATTATGGTTTTGAAATTTAAGAATGAAATCAAAATATTTTGCATTTCGAAGTAAATTTTAGAATCAATCCTAATACTGGGAGAATAAAGAAAAATTGGCGCTTTTCAGCGCGAAATAATTATTCTTCAGCGGAGAGAAGTCTTTTCAATAAACAAACATTGATTTAGTTATTAGAAGGAAATAAGATAATTTTGCATTTCAAAGTGATTTCGAGAGTGCATTCAGAATTCGGTAGGGAAAGAAATACGCACTCCTGTGTGGGAAAAAAATATTATTCAGCAGAGAAAATCCATTTCAGTGAAGCAAATGTTGATTTTGACATTTCAGGATAAAAGATAAATATTTTGCATTTCGAAGTAAATCTCAGAATCAATCCAAATACTGTGAGAATAAAGAAAAATTGGCGCTTTTCAGCGCGAAATAATTATTCTTCAGCGGAGAGAATTCTTTTCAATAAACAAACATTGATTTTGGTATCTAGAAGGAAATAAGATAATTTTGCATTTCAAAGTGATTTCGAGAGTGCATTCAGAATTCGGTAGGGAAAGAAATGCGCACTCCTGTGTGGGAAAAAAATATTATTCAGCAGAGAAAATCCATTTCAGTGAAGCAAATTTTGATTTTGACATTTCAGAATGAAATATAATTATTTTGCATTTCGAAGTAAATCTCAGAATCAATCCAAATACTGTGAGAATAAAGAAAAATTGGCGCTTTTCAGCGCGAAATAATTATTCTTCAGCGGAGAGAATTCTTTTCAATAACCAAACATTGATTTTGTTATCTAGATGGAAATAAGATAATTTTGCATTTCAAAGTGATTTCGAGAGTGCATTCAGAATTCGGTAGGGAAAGAAATACGCACTCCTGTTTGGGAAAAAAATATTATTCAGCAGAGAAAATCCATTTCAGTGAAGCAAATGTTGATTTTGACATTTCAGAATGAAATATAAATATTTTGCATTTCGAAATAAATCTCAGAATCAATCCAAATACTGTGAGAATAAAGAAAAATTGGCGCTTTTCAGCGCGAAATAATTATTCTTCAGCGGAGAGAATTCTTTTCAATAAACAAACATTGATTTTGTTATCTAGAAGGAAATAAGATAATTTTTCATTTCTAAGTGATTTCGAGAGTGCATTCAGAATTCGGTAGGGAAAGAAATGCGCACTCCTGTGTGGGAAAAAAATATTATTCAGCAGAGAAAATCCATTTCAGTGAAGCAAATGTATTTTGACATTTCAGAATGAAATATAAATATTTTGCATTTCGAAATAAATCTCAGAATCAATCCAAATACTGTGAGAATAAAGAGAAACTCGCGCTTTTCAGCGCGAAATAATTATTCTTTAGCGGAGAGAATTCTTTTCAATAAACAAACATTTATTATTATTTATCTAGAAGGAAATAAGATAATTTTTCATTTCTAAGTGATTTCGAGAGGGCATTCAGAATTCGGTAGGGAAAGAAATTCGCACTCCTGTGTGGGAAATAATTGTTATTCAGCAGAGAAAATCCATTTCAGTGAAGCAAATGTTGATTCTGACATTTCAGAATAATATATAAATATTTTGCATTTCGAAGTAAATCTCAGAATCAATCCAAATACTGTGAGAATAAAGAAAAATTGGCGGTTTTCAGCGCGAAATAATTATTCTTCAGCGGAGAGAATTCTTTTCAATAAACAAACATTGATTTTGTTATCTAGAATGAAATAAGATAATTGTGCATTTCAAAGTGATTTCGAAAGTGCATTCAGAATTCGGTAGGGAAAGAAATGCGCACTCCTGTGTGGGAAAAAATTATTATTCAGCAGAGAAAATCCATTTCAGTGAAGCAAATGATGATTTTGACATTTCTGAATGAAATATAAATATTTTGCATTTCGAAGTAAATTTTAGAATCAATCCTAATACTGGGAGAATAAAGAAAAATTGGCGCTTTTCAGCGCGAAATAATTATTCTTCAGCGGAGAGAATTCTTTTCAATAAACAAACATTGATTTTGTTATCTAGAAGGAAATAAGATAATTTTTCATTTCTAAGTGATTTCGAGAGTGCATTCAGAATTCGGTAGGGAAAGAAATTCGCACTCCTGTGTGGGAAATAATTTTATTCAGCAGAGAAAATCCATTTCAGTGAAGCAAATGTTGATTCTGACTTTTCAGAATAATATATAAATATTTTGCATTTCGAAGTAAATCTCAGAATCAATCCAAATACTGTGAGAATAAAGAAAAATTGGCGGTTTTCAGCGCGAAATAATTATTCTTCAGCGGAGAGAATTCTTTTCAATAAACAAACATTGATTTTATTATCTAGAAGGAAATAAGTTAATTTTGCATTTCAAAGTGATTTCGAGAGTACATTCAGATTTCGGTAGGGAAAGAATTGCGCACTCCTGTGTGGGAAATAATTGTTATTCAGCAGAGAAAATCCATTTCAGTGAAGCAAATGTTGATTCTGACATTTCAGAATAATATATAAATATTTTGCATTTCGAAGTAAATCTCAGAATCAATCCAAATACTGTGAGAATAAAGAAAAATTGGCGGTTTTCAGCGCGAAATAATTATTCTTCAGCGGAGAGAATTCTTTTCAATAAAAAAACATTGATTTTATTATCTAGAAGGAAATAAGTTAATTTTGCATTTCAAAGTGATTTCGAGAGTACATTCAGATTTCGGTAGGGAAAGAATTAAGCACTCCTGTGTGGGAAAAAATTGTTATTCAGCAGAGAATTTCCATTTCAGTGAAGCAAATGATGATTTTGACATTTCAGAATGAAATGAAAAAAATTTGCATTTCGAAGTAAATCTCAGAATCAATCCAAATACTGTGAGAATAAAGAAAAATTGGCTCTTTTCAGCGGGAAATACTTATTCTTCAGCGGAGAGAATTCTTTTCAATAAACAAACATTGATTTTGTTGTCTAGAAGGAAATAAGATAATTTTGCATTTCAAAGTGATTTCGAGAGTGCATTCAGAATTCGGTAGGGAAAGAAATACGCACTCCTGTGTGGGAAAAAATTATTATTCAGCAGAGAAAATCCATTTCAGTGAAGCAAATGATGATTTTGACATTTCAGAATGAAATATAAATATTTTGCATTTCGAAATAAATCTCAGAATCAATCCAAATACTGTGAGAATAAAGAGAAACTGGCGCTTTTCATCGCGAAAAAATTATTCTTCAGCGGAGAGAATTCTTTTCAATAAACAAACATTGATTTTGTTATCTAGAATGAAATAAGATAATTTTGCATTTCAAAGTGATTTCGAGAGTGCATTCAGAATTCGGTAGGGAAAGAAATGCGCACTCCTGTGTGGGAAAAAATTGTTATTCAGCAGAGAATTTCCATTACAGTGAAGCAAATGATGATTTTGACATTTCAGAATGAAATGAAAAAAATTTCATTTCGAAGTAAATCTCAGAATCAATCCAAATACTGTGAGAATAAAGAGAAATTGGCGCTTTTCAGCGCGAAATAATTATTCTTCAGCGGAGAGAATTCTTTTCAATAAACAAACATTGATGTTGTTATCTAGAAGGAAATAAGATAATTTTGCATTTCAAAGTGATTTCGAGAGTGCATTCAGAATTCGGTAGGGAAAGAAATGCGCACTCCTGTGTGGAAAAAAATTATTATTCAGCAGAGAAAATCCATTTCAGTGAAGCAAATTATGATTTTGACGTTTAAGAATGAAATAAAAATATTTTGCATTTCGAAGTAAATTTCAGAATCATTCCAAATACTGTGAGAATAAAGAAATATTGGCGCTTTTCAGCGTGAAATAATTATTCTTCAGCGGAGAGAATTCTTTTCAATAAACAAACATTGATTTAGCTACCTAGAAGGAAATAAGATAATTTTGCATTTCAAAGTGATTTCGAGAGTGCATTCAGAATTCGGTAGGGAAAGAAATGCGCACTCCTGTGTGGGAAAAAATTATTATTCAGAAGACAAAATCTATTTCAGTGAAGCAAATGTTGATTTTGACATTTCAGAAGGAAATATAAATATTTTGCATTTCGAAGTAAATCTCAGAATGAATCCAAATACTGTGAGAATAAAGATAAATTGGCGCTTTTCAGCGCGAAATAAATATACTTCAGCGGAGAGAATTCTTTTCAATAAACAAACTTTGATTTAGTTATCTAGAAGGAAATAAGATAATTTTGCATTTCAAAGTGATTTCGAGAGTGCATTCAGAATTCGGTAGGGAAAGAAATGCGCACTCCTGTGTGGGAAAAAATTATTATTCAGAAGAGAAAATCCATTTCAGTGAAGCAAATTATGATTTTGACATTTAAGAATGAAATGAAAATATTTTGCATTTCGAAATAAATCTCAGAATCAATCCAAATACTGTGAGAATAAGGAGAAATTGGCGCTTTTCAGCGTGAAATAATTATTCTTCAGCGGAGAGAATTCTTTTCAATAAACAAACATTGATGTTGTTATCTAGAAGGAAATAAGATAATTTTGCATTTCAAAGTGATTTCGAGAGTGCATTCAGAATTCGGTAGGGAAAGAAATGCGCACTCCTGTGTGGGAAAAAATTATTATTCAGCAGAGAAAATCCATTTCAGTGAAGCAAATGTTGATTCTGACATTTCAGAATGAAAAATAAATATTTTGCATTTCGAAGTAAATCTCAGAATCAATCCAAATACTGTGAGAATAAAGAAAAATTGGCGGTTTTCAGCGCGAAATAATTATTCTTCAGCGGAGAGAATTCTTTTCAATAAACAAACATTGATTTTATTATCTAGAAGGAAATAAGTTAATTTTGCATTTCAAAGTGATTTCGAGAGTACATTCAGATTTCGGTAGGGAAAGAATTGCGCCCTCCTGTGTGGGAAATAATTGTTATTCAGCAGAGAAAATCCATTTCAGTGAAGCAAATGTTGATTCTGACATTTCAGAATAATATATAAATATTTTGCATTTCGAAGTAAATCTTAGAATCAATCCAAATACTGTGAGAATAAAAAAAAAATGGCGGTTTTCAGCGCGAAATACTTATTCTTCAGCGGAGAGAATTCTTTTCAATAAACAAACATTGATTTTGTTATCTAGAAGGAAATAAGATAATTTTGCATTTCAAAGTGATTTCGAGAGTGCATTCAGAATTCGGTAGGGAAAGAAATACGCACTCCTGTGTGGGAAAAAATTATTATTCAGCAGAGAAAATCCATTTCAGTGAAGCAAATGATGATTTTGACATTTCAGAATGAAATATAAATATTTTGCATTTCGAAATCAATCTCAGAATCAATCCAAATACTGTGAGAATAAAGAGAAACTGGCGCTTTTCAGCGCGAAAAATTTATTCTTCAGCGGAGAGAATTCTTTTCAATAAACAAACATTGATTATGTTATCTAGAATGAAATAAGATAATTTTGCATTTCAAAGTGATTTCGAGAGTGCATTCAGAATTCGGTAGGGAAAGAAATGCGCACTCTTGTGTGGGAAAAAATTATTATTCAGCAGAGAAAATCCATTTCAGTGAAGCAAACGATGATTTTGACATTTCTGAATGAAATATAAATATTTTGCATTTCGAAGTAAATTTTAGAATCAATCCTAATACTGGGAGAATAAAGAAAAATTGGCGCTTTTCTGCGCGAAATAATTATTCTTCAGCGGAGAGAATTCTTTTCAATAAACAAACAAAGATTTTGTTATCTAGAATGAAATAAGATAATTTTGCATTTCAAAGTGATTTCGAGAGTGCATTCAGAATTCGGTAGGGAAAGAAATACGCACTCCTGTGTGGGAAAAAATTATTATTCAGCAGAGAAAATCCATTTCAGTGAAGCAAACGATGATTTTGACATTTCTGAATGAAATATAAATATTTTGCATTTCGAAGTAAATTTTAGAATCAATCCTAATACTGGGAGAATAAAGAAAAATAGGCGCTTTTCAGCGCGAAATAATTATTCTTCAGCGGAGAGAATTCTTTTCAATAAACAAACAAAGATTTTGTTATCTAGAATGAAATAAGATAATTTTGCATTTCAAAGTGATTTCGAGAGTGCATTCAGAATTCGGTAGGGAAAGAAATACGCACTCCTGTGTGGGAAAAAATTATTATTCAGCAGAGAAAATCCATTTCAGTGAAGCAAACGATGATTTTGACATTTCTGAATGAAATATAAATATTTTGCATTTCGAAGTAAATTTTAGAATCAATCCTAATACTGGGAGAATAAAGAAAAATTGGCGCTTTTCAGCGCGAAATAATTATTCTTCAGCGGTGAGAATTCTTTTCAATAAACAAACAAAGATTTTGTTATCTAGAATGAAATAAGATAATTTTGCATTTCAAAGTGATTTCGAGAGTGCATTCAGAATTCGGTAGGGAAAGAAATGCGCACTCCTGTGTGGGAAAAAATTATTATTCAGCAGAGAAAATCCATTTCAGTGAAGCAAACGATGATTTTGACATTTCTGAATGAAATATAAATATTTTGCATTTCGAAGTAAATTTTAGAATCAATCCTAATACTGGGAGAATAAAGAAAAATTGGCGCCTTTCAGCGCGAAATAATTATTCTTCAGCGGTGAGAATTCTTTTCAATAAACAAACAAAGATTTTGTTATCTAGAATGAAATAAGATAATTTTGCATTTCAAAGTGATTTCGAGAGTGCATTCAGAATTCGGTAGGGAAAGAAATGCGCACTCCTGTGTGGGAAAAAATTATTATTCAGCAGAGAAAATCCATTTCAGTGAAGCAAACGATGATTTTGACATTTCTGAATGAAATATAAATATTTTGCATTTCGAAGTAAATTTTAGAATCAATCCTAATACTGGGAGAATAAAGAAAAATTGGCGCTTTTCAGCGCGAAATAATTATTCTTCAGCGGAGAGAATTCTTTTCAATAAACAAACATTGATTTTGGTATCTAGAAGGAAATAAGATAATTTTGCAATTCAAAGTGATTTCGATAGTGCATTCAGAATTCGGTAGGGAAAGAATTGCGCACTCCTATGTGGGAAATAATTGTTATTCAGCAGAGAAAATCCATTTCAGTGAAGCAAATGTTGATTTTGACATTTCAGAATGAAATATAAATATTTCGCATTTCGAAATAAATCTCAGAATCAATCCAAATACTGTGAGAATAAAGAGAAACTCGCGCTTTTCAGCGCGAAATAATTATTCTTCAGCGGAGAGAATTCTTTTCAATAAACAAACATTGATTTTGTTATCTAGAAGGAAATAAGATAATTTTGCATTTCAAAGTGATTTCGAGAGTATATTCAGAATTCGGTAGGGAAAGAAATGCGCACTCCTGTGTGGGAAAAATTTATTATTCAGCAGAGAAAATCCATTTCAGTGAAGCAAATGATGATTTTGACATTTCTGAATGAAATATAAATATTTTGCATTTCGAAGTAAATTTTAGAATCAATCCTAATACTGGGAGAATAAAGAAAAATTGGCGCTTTTCAGCGCGAAATAATTATTCTTCAGCGGAGAGAATTCTGTTCAATAAACAAACATTGATTTTGTTATCTAGAAGGAAATAAGATAATTTTTCATTTCTAAGTGATTTCGAGAGTGCATTCAGAATTCGGTAGGGAAAGAAATGCGCACTCCTGTGTGGGAAAAAATTATTATTCAGCAGAGAAAATCCATTTCAGTGAAGCAAATGATGATTTTGACATTTCTGAATGAAATATAAATATTTTGCATTTCGAAGTAAATCTCAGAATCAATCCAAATACTGTGAGAATAAAGAAAAATTGGCGCTTTTCAGCGCGAAATAATTATTCTTCAGCTTAGAGATTTCTTTTCAATAAACAAACATTGATTTTGTTATCTAGAAGGAAATAAGATAATATTTCATTTCTAAGTGATTTCGAGAGTGCATTCAGAATTCGGTAAAGAAAGAAATGCGCACTCCTGTGTGGGAAAAAGTTGTTATTCAGCAGAGAAAATCCTTTTCAGTGAAGCAAATTTTGATTTTGACATTTCAGAATGAAATATAAATATTTTGCATTTCGAAGTAAATCTCAGAATCAATCCAAATACTGTGAGAATAAAGAAAAATTGGCGCTTTTCAGCGCGAAATAATTATTCTTCAGCGGAGAGAATTCTTTTCAATAAACAAACAGTGATTTTGTTATCTAGAAGGAAATAAGATAATTTTGCAATTCAAAGTGATTTCGAGAGTGCATTCAGAATTCGGTAGGGAAAGAAATGCGCACTCCTGTGTGGGAAAAAAATATTATTCAGCAGAGTAAATCCATTTCAGTGAAGCAAATGATGATTTTGACATTTCTGAATGAAATATAAATATTTTGCATTTCGATGTAAATTTTAGAATCAATCCTAATACTGTGTGAATAAAGAAAAATTGGCGCTTTTCAGCGCGAAATAATTATTCTTCAGCGGAGAGAATTCTTTTCAATAAACAAACATTGATTTTGTTATCTAGAAGGAAATAAGATAATTTTGCATTTCAAAGTGATTTCGAGAGTGCATTCAGAATTCGGTAGGGAAAGAATTGCGCACTCCTGTGTGGGAAAAAAATATTATTCAGCAGAGAAAATCCATTTCAGTGAAGCAAATGTTGATTCTGACATTTCTGAATGAAATATAAATATTTTGCATTTCGAAGTAAATTTTAGAATCAATCCTAATACTGTGTGAATAAAGAAAAATTGGCGCTTTTCAGCGCGAAATAATTATTCTTCAGCGGAGAGAATTCTTTTCCTTAAACAAACATTGATTTTGTTATCTAGAAGGAAATAAGATAATTTTGCATTTCAAAGTGATTTCGAGAGTGCATTCAGAATTCGGTAGGGAAAGAAATGCGCACTCCTGTGTGGGAAAAAAATATTATTCAGCAGACAAAATCCATTTCAGTGAAGCAAATGATGATTTTGACATTTCTGAATGAAATATAAATATTTTGCATTTCGAAGTAAATCTCAGAATCAATCATAATACTGTGAGAATAAAGAAAAATTGGCGCTTTTCAGCGCGAAATAATTATTCTTCAGCGGAGAGAATTCTTTTCAATAAACAAACATTGATTTTGTTATCTAGAAGGAAATAAGATAATTTTGCATTTCAAAGTGTTTTCGAGAGTGCATTCAGAATTCGGTAGGGAAAGAAATGCGCACTCCTGTGTGGGAAAAAATTATTATTCAGCAGAGAAAATCCATTTCAGTGAAGCAAATGATGATTTTGATATTTCAGAATGAAATGAAAATATTTTGCATTTCGAAGTAAATCTCAGAATCAATCCAAATACATTGAGAATAAAAAAAATTGGCGCTTTGCAGCGCGAAATAATTATTCTTCAGCGGAGAGAATTCTTTTCAATAAACAAACATTGATTTTGTTATCTAGAAGGAAATAAGATAATTTTGCATTTCGAAGTGATTTCGAGAGTGCATTCAGATTTCGGTAGGGAAAGAAATACGCACTCCTGTGTGGGAAAAAATTATTATTCAGCAGAGAAAATCCATTTCATCGAAGCAAATTATGATTTTGACATTTAAGAATGAAATCAAAATATTTTGCATTTCGAAGTAAATTTTAGAATCAATCCTAATACTGGGAGAATAAAGAAAAATTGGCGCTTTTCAGCGCGAAATAATTATTCTTCAGCGGAGAGAATTCTTTTCAATAAACAAACATTGATTTAGTTATCTAGAAGGAAATAAGATAATTTTGCATTTCAAAGTGATTTCGAGAGTGCATTCAGAATTCGGTAGGGAAAGAAATACGCACTCCTGTGTGGGAAAAAAATATTATTCAGCAGAGAAAATCCATTTCAGTGAAGCAAATGTTGATTTTGACATTTCAGGATAAAAGATAAATATTTTGCATTTCGAAGTAAATCTCAGAATCAATCCAAATACTGTGAGAATAAAGAAAAATTGGCGCTTTTCAGCGCGAAATAATTATTCTTCAGCGGAGAGAATTCTTTTCAATAAACAAACATTGATGTTTTTATCCAAAAGTAAATAAGATATTTTTGCATTTCAAAGTGATTTCGAGAGTGCATTCAGAATTCGGTAGGGAAAGAAATGCGCACTCCTATGTGGGAAAAAATTGTTATACAGCAGAGAAAATCCATTTCAGTGAAGCAAATGATGATTTTGACATTTCTGAATGAAATATAAATATTTTGCATTTCGAAGTAAATCTCAGAATCAATCATAATACTGTGAGAATAAAGAAAAATTGGCGCTTTTCAGCGCGAAATAATTATTCTTCAGCGGAGAGAATTCTTTTCAATAAACAAACATTGATTTTGTTATCTAGATGGAAATAAGATAATTTTGCATTTCAAAGTGATTTCGAGAGTGCATTCAGAATTCGGTAGGGAAAGAAATACGCACTCCTGTTTGGGAAAAAAATATTATTCAGCAGAGAAAATCCATTTCAGTGAAGCAAATGTTGATTTTGACATTTCAGAATGAAATATAAATATTTCGCATTTCGAAATAAATCTCAGAATCAATCCAAATACTGTGAGAATAAAGAAAAATTGGCGCTTTTCAGCGCGAAATAATTATTCTTCAGCGGAGAGAATTCTTTTCAATAAACAAACATTGATTTTGTTATCTAGAAGGAAATAAGATAATTTTTCATTTCTAAGTGATTTCGAGAGTGCATTCAGAATTCGGTAGGGAAAGAAATGCGCACTCCTGTGTGGAAAAAAAATATTATTCAGCAGAGAAAATCCATTTCAGTGAAGCAAATATTGATTTTGACATTTCAGAATGAAATATAAATATTTTGCATTTCGAAATAAATCTCAGAATCAATCCAAATACTGTGAGAATAAAGAGAAACTCGCGCTTTTCAGCGCGAAATAATTATTCTTCAGCGGAGAGAATTCTTTTCAATAAACAAACATTTATTATTATTTATCTAGAAGGAAATAAGATAATTTTTCATTTCTAAGTGATTTCGAGAGGGCATTCAGAATTCGGTAGGGAAAGAAATTCGCACTCCTGTGTGGGAAATAATTGTTATTCAGCAGAGAAAATCCATTTCAGTGAGGCAAATGTTGATTTTGACATTTCAGGATAAAAGATAAATATTTTGCATTTCGAAGTAAATCTCAGAATCAATCCAAATACTGTGAGAATAAAGAAAAATTGGCGCTTTTCAGCGCAAAATAATTATTCTTCAGCGGAGAGAATTCTTTTCAATAAACAGACATTGATGTTTTTATCTAAAAGTAAATAAGATATTTTTGCATTTCAAAGTGATTTCGAGAGTGCATTCAGAATTCGGTAGGGAAAGAAATGCGCACTCCTATGTGGGAAAAAATTGTTATACAGCAGAGAAAATCCATTTCAGTGAAGCAAATGATGATTTTGATATTTCTGAATGAAATATAAATATTTTGCATTTCGAAGTAAATCTCAGAATCAATCATAATACTGTGAGAATAAAGAAAAATTGGCGCTTTTCAGGGCGAAATAATTATTCTTCAGCGGAGAGAATTCTTTTCAATAAACAAACATTGATTTTGTTATCTAGATGGAAATAAGATAATTTTGCATTTCAAAGTGATTTCGAGAGTGCATTCAGAATTCGGTAGGGAAAGAAATACGCACTCCTGTTTGGGAAAAAAATATTATTCAGCAGAGAAAATCCATTTCAGTGAAGCAAATGTTGATTTTGACATTTCAGAATGAAATATAAATATTTTGCATTTCGAAGTAAATTTTAGAATCAATCCAAATACTGTGAGAATAAAGAAAAATTGGCGCTTTTCAGCGCGAAATAATTATTCTTCAGCGGAGAGAATTCTTTTCAATAAACAAACATTGATTTTGTTATCTAGAAGGAAATAAGATAATTTTTCATTTCTAAGTGATTTCGAGAGTGCATTCAGAATTCGGTAGGGAAAGAAATGCGCACTCCTGTGTGGGAAAAAAATATTATTCAGCAGAGAAAATCCATTTCAGTGAAGCAAATGTTGATTTTGACATTTCAGAATGAAATATAAATATTTTGCATTTCGAAATAAATCTCAGAATCAATCCAAATACTGTGAGAATAAAGAGAAACTCGCGCTTTTCAGCGCGAAATAATTATTCTTCAGCGGAGAGAATTCTTTTCAATAAACAAACATTTATTATTATTTATCTAGAAGGAAATAAGGTAATTTTTCATTTCTAAGTGATTTCGAGAGGGCATTCAGAATTCGGTAGGGAAAGAAATTCGCACTCCTGTGTGGGAAATAATTGTTATTCAGCAGAGAAAATCCATTTCAGTGAAGCAAATGTTGATTCTGACTTTTCAGAATAATATATAAATATTTTGCATTTCGAAGTAAATCTCAGAATCAATCCAAATACTGTGAGAATAAAGAAAAATTGGCGGTTTTCAGCGCGAAATAATTATTCTTCAGCGGAGAGAATTCTTTTCAATAAACAAACATTGATTTTATTATCTAGAAGGAAATAAGTTAATTTTGCATTTCAAAGTGATTTCGAGAGTACATTCAGATTTCGGTAGGGAAAGAATTGCGCACTCCTGTGTGGGAAATAATTGTTATTCAGCAGAGAAAATCCATTTCAGTGAAGCAAATGTTGATTCTGACATTTCAGAATAATATATAAATATTTTGCATTTCGAAGTAAATCTCAGAATCAATCCAAATACTGTGAGAATAAAGAAAAATTGGCGGTTTTCAGCGCGAAATAATTATTCTTCAGCGGAGAGAATTCTTTTCAATAAAAAAACATTGATTTTATTATCTAGAAGGAAATAAGTTAATTTTGCATTTCAAAGTGATTTCGAGAGTACATTCAGATTTCGGTAGGGAAAGAATTAAGCACTCCTGTGTGGGAAAAAATTGTTATTCAGCAGAGAATTTCCATTTCAGTGAAGCAAATGATGATTTTGACATTTCAGAATGAAATGAAAAAAATTTGCATTTCGAAGTAAATCTCAGAATCAATCCAAATACTGTGAGAATAAAGAAAAATTGGCTCTTTTCAGCGGGAAATACTTATTCTTCAGCGGAGAGAATTCTTTTCAATAAACAAACATTGATTTTGTTGTCTAGAAGGAAATAAGATAATTTTGCATTTCAAAGTGATTTCGAGAGTGCATTCAGAATTCGGTAGGGAAAGAAATACGCACTCCTGTGTGGGAAAAAATTATTATTCAGCAGAGAAAATCCATTTCAGTGAAGCAAATGATGATTTTGACATTTCAGAATGAAATATAAATATTTTGCATTTCGAAATAAATCTCAGAATCAATCCAAATACTGTGAGAATAAAGAGAAACTGGCGCCTTTCATCGCGAAAAAATTATTCTTCAGCGGAGAGAATTCTTTTCAATAAACAAACATTGATTTTGTTATCTAGAATGAAATAAGATAATTTTGCATTTCAAAGTGATTTCGAGAGTGCATTCAGAATTCGGTAGGGAAAGAAATGCGCACTCCTGTGTGGGAAAAAATTGTTATTCAGCAGAGAATTTCCATTACAGTGAAGCAAATGATGATTTTGACATTTCAGAATGAAATGAAAAAAATTTGCATTTCGAAGTAAATCTCAGAATCAATCCAAATACTGTGAGAATAAAGAGAAATTGGCGCTTTTCAGCGCGAAATAATTATTCTTCAGCGGAGAGAATTCTTTTCAATAAACAAACATTGATGTTGTTATCTAGAAGGAAATAAGATAATTTTGCATTTCAAAGTGATTTCGAGAGTGCATTCAGAATTCGGTAGGGAAAGAAATGCGCACTCCTGTGTGGAAAAAAATTATTATTCAGCAGAGAAAATCCATTTCAGTGAAGCAAATTATGATTTTGACGTTTAAGAATGAAATAAAAATATTTTGCATTTCGAAGTAAATTTCAGAATCATTCCAAATACTGTGAGAATAAAGAAATATTGGCGCTTTTCAGCGTGAAATAATTATTCTTCAGCGGAGAGAATTCTTTTCAATAAACAAACATTGATTTAGCTACCTAGAAGGAAATAAGATAATTTTGCATTTCAAAGTGATTTCGAGAGTGCATTCAGAATTCGGTAGGGAAAGAAATGCGCACTCCTGTGTGGGAAAAAATTATTATTCAGAAGACAAAATCTATTTCAGTGAAGCAAATGTTGATTTTGACATTTCAGAAGGAAATATAAATATTTTGCATTTCGAAGTAAATCTCAGAATGAATCCAAATACTGTGAGAATAAAGATAAATTGGCGCTTTTCAGCGCGAAATAAATATACTTCAGCGGAGAGAATTCTTTTCAATAAACAAACTTTGATTTAGTTATCTAGAAGGAAATAAGATAATTTTGCATTTCAAAGTGATTTCGAGAGTGCATTCAGAATTCGGTAGGGAAAGAAATGCGCACTCCTGTGTGGGAAAAAATTATTATTCAGAAGAGAAAATCCATTTCAGTGAAGCAAATTATGATTTTGACATTTAAGAATGAAATGAAAATATTTTGCATTTCGAAATAAATCTCAGAATCAATCCAAATACTGTGAGAATAAGGAGAAATTGGCGCTTTTCAGCGTGAAATAATTATTCTTCAGCGGAGAGAATTCTTTTCAATAAACAAACATTGATATTGTTATCTAGAAGGAAATAAGAAAATTTTGCATTTCAAAGTGATTTCGAGAGTGCATTCAGAATTCGGTAGGGAAAGAAATGCGCACTCCTGTGTGGGAAAAAATTATTATTCAGCAGAGAAAATCCATTTCAGTGAAGCAAATTTTGATTTTGACATTTCAGAATGAAATATAAATATTTTGCATTTCGAAGTAAATCTCAGAATCAATCCAAATACTGTGAGAATAAAGAAAAATTGGCGCTTTTCAGCGCGAAATAATTATTCTTCAGCGGAGAGAATTCTTTTCAATAAACAAACATTGATTTTGTTATCTAGAATGAAATAAGATAATTTTGCATTTCAAAGTGATTTCGAAAGTGCATTCAGAATTCGGTAGGGAAAGAAATACGCACTCCTGTGTGGGAAAAAAATATTATTCAGCAGAGAAAATCCATTTCAGTGAAGCAAATGTTGATTTTGACATTTCAGAATGAAAAATAAATATTTTGCATTTCGAAATAAATCTCAGATTCAATCCAAATACTGTGAGAATAAAGAGAAACTCGCGCTTTTCAGCGCGAAATAATTATTCTTCAGCGGAGAGAATTCTTTTCAATAAACAAACATTGATTTTGTTATCTAGAAAGAAATAAGATAATTTTGCATTTCAAAGTGATTTCGAAAGTGCATTCAGAATTCGGTAGGGAAAGAAATGCGCACTCCTGTGTGGGAAAAAATTATTATTCAGCAAAGAAAATCCATTTCAGTGAAGCAAATGATGATTTTGACATTTCTGAATGAAATATAAATATTTTGCATTTCGAAGTAAATCTCAGAATCAATCCAAATACTGTGAGAATAAAGAAAAATTGGCGCTTTTCAGCGCGAAATAATTATTCTTCAGCGGAGAGAATTCTTTTCAATAAACAAACATTGATTTTGTTATCTAGAAGGAAATAAGATAATTTTTCATTTCTAAGTGATTTCGAGAGTGCATTCAGAATTCGGTAGGGAAAGAAATTCGCACTCCTGTGTGGGAAATTATTGTTATTCAGCAGAGAAAATCCATTTCAGTGAAGCAAATGTTGATTCTGACATTTCAGAATGAAAAATAAATATTTTGCATTTCGAAGTAAATCTCAGAATCAATCCAAATACTGTGAGAATAAAGAAAAATTGGCGGTTTTCAGCGCGAAATAATTATTCTTCAGCGGAGAGAATTCTTTTCAATAAACAAACATTGATTTTATTATCTAGAAGGAAATAAGTTAATTTTGCATTTCAAAGTGATTTCGAGAGTACATTCAGATTTCGGTAGGGAAAGAATTGCGCCCTCCTGTGTGGGAAATAATTGTTATTCAGCAGAGAAAATCCATTTCAGTGAAGCAAATGTTGATTCTGACATTTCAGAATGAAAAATAAATATTTTGCATTTCGAAGTAAATCTTAGAATCAATCCAAATACTGTGAGAATAAAGAAAAATTGGCGGTTTTCAGCGCGAAATAATTATTCTTCAGCGGAGAGAATTCTTATCAATAAACAAACATTGATTTTGTTATCTAGAAGGAAATAAGTTAATTTTGCATTTCAAAGTGATTTCGAGAGTACATTCAGATTTCGGTAGGGAAAGAATTGCGCACTCCTGTGTGGGAAAAAATTGTTATTCAGCAGAGAATTTCCATTTCAGTGAAGCAAATGATGATTTTGACATTTCAGAATGAAATGAAAAAAATTTGCATTTCGAAGTAAATCTCAGAATCAATCCAAATACTGTGAGAATAAAGAAAAATTGGCGGTTTTCAGCGCGAAATACTTATTCTTCAGCGGAGAGAATTCTTTTCAATAAACAAACATTGATTTTGTTATCTAGAAGGAAATAAGATAATTTTGCATTTCAAAGTGATTTCGAGAGTGCATTCAGAATTCGGTAGGGAAAGAAATACGCACTCCTGTGTGGGAAAAAATTATTATTCAGCAGAGAAAATCCATTTCAGTGAAGCAAATGATGATTTTGACATTTCAGAATGAAATATAAATATTTTGCATTTCGAAATCAATCTCAGAATCAATCCAAATACTGTGAGAATAAAGAGAAACTGGCGCTTTTCAGCGCGAAAAATTTATTCTTCAGCGGAGAGAATTCTTTTCAATAAACAAACATTGATTATGTTATCTAGAATGAAATAAGATAATTTTGCATTTCAAAGTGATTTCGAGAGTGCATTCAGAATTCGGTAGGGAAAGAAATACGCACTCCTGTGTGGGAAAAAATTATTATTCAGCAGAGAAAATCCATTTCAGTGAAGCAAATGATGATTTTGACATTTCAGAATGAAATATAAATATTTTGCATTTCGAAATCAATCTCAGAATCAATCCAAATACTGTGAGAATAAAGAAAAACTGGCGCTTTTCAGCGCGAAAAATTTATTCTTCAGCGGAGAGAATTCTTTTCAATAAACAAACATTGATTATGTTATCTAGAATGAAATAAGATAATTTTGCATTTCAAAGTGATTTCGAGAGTGCATTCAGAATTCGGTAGGGAAAGAAATGCGCACTCCTGTGTGGGAAAAAATTATTATTCAGCAGAGAAAATCCATTTCAGTGAAGCAAACGATGATTTTGACATTTCTGAATGAAATATAAATATTTTGCATTTCGAAGTAAATTTTAGAATCAATCCTAATACTGGGAGAATAAAGAAAAATTGGCGCTTTTCAGCGCGAAATAATTATTCTTCAGCGGAGAGAATTCTTTTCAATAAACAAACAAAGATTTTGTTATCTAGAATGAAATAAGATAATTTTGCATTTCAAAGTGATTTCGAGAGTGCATTCAGAATTCGGTAGGGAAAGAAATACGCACTCCTGTGTGGGAAAAAATTATTATTCAGCAGAGAAAATCCATTTCAGTGAAGCAAACGATGATTTTGACATTTCTGAATGAAATATAAATATTTTGCATTTCGAAGTAAATTTTAGAATCAATCCTAATACTGGGAGAATAAAGAAAAATTGGCGCTTTTCAGCGCGAAATAATTATTCTTCAGCGGAGAGAATTCTTTTCAATAAACAAACAAAGATTTTGTTATCTAGAATGAAATAAGATAATTTTGCATTTCAAAGTGATTTCGAGAGTGCATTCAGAATTCGGTAGGGAAAGAAATACGCACTCCTGTGTGGGAAAAAATTATTATTCAGCAGAGAAAATCCATTTCAGTGAAGCAAACGATGATTTTGACATTTCTGAATGAAATATAAATATTTTGCATTTCGAAGTAAATTTTAGAATCAATCCTAATACTGGGAGAATAAAGAAAAATTGGCGCTTTTCAGCGCGAAATAATTATTCTTCAGCGGTGAGAATTCTTTTCAATAAACAAACAAAGATTTTGTTATCTAGAATGAAATAAGATAATTTTGCATTTCAAAGTGATTTCGAGAGTGCATTCAGAATTCGGTAGGGAAAGAAATGCGCACTCCTGTGTGGGAAAAAATTATTATTCAGCAGAGAAAATCCATTTCAGCGAAGCAAACGATGATTTTGACATTTCTGAATGAAATATAAATATTTTGCATTTCGAAGTAAATTTTAGAATCAATCCTAATACTGGGAGAATAAAGAAAAATTGGCGCCTTTCAGCGCGAAATAATTATTCTTCAGCGGTGAGAATTCTTTTCAATAAACAAACAAAGATTTTGTTATCTAGAATGAAATAAGATAATTTTGCATTTCAAAGTGATTTCGAGAGTGCATTCAGAATTCGGTAGGGAAAGAAATGCGCACTCCTGTGTGGGAAAAAATTATTATTCAGCAGAGAAAATCCATTTCAGTGAAGCAAACGATGATTTTGACATTTCTGAATGAAATATAAATATTTTGCATTTCGAAGTAAATTTTAGAATCAATCCTAATACTGGGAGAATAAAGAAAAATTGGCGCTTTTCAGCGCGAAATAATTATTCTTCAGCGGAGAGAATTCTTTTCAATAAACAAACATTGATTTTGGTATCTAGAAGGAAATAAGATAATTTTGCAATTCAAAGTGATTTCGATAGTGCATTCAGAATTCGGTAGGGAAAGAATTGCGCACTCCTATGTGGGAAATAATTGTTATTCAGCAGAGAATTTCCATTTCAGTGAAGCAAATGATGATTTTGACATTTCAGAATGAAATGAAAATAATTTGCATTTCGAAGAAAATTTTAAAATCAATCCTAATACTGGGAGAATAAAGAAAAATTGGCTCTTTTCAGCGGGAAATACATATTCTTCAGCGGAGAGAATTCTTTTCAATAAAAACAAACATTGATTTTGTTATCTAGATGGAAATAAGATAATTTTGCATTTCAAAGTGATTTCGAGAGTGCATTCAGAATTCGGTAGGGAAAGAAATACGCACTCCTGTTTGGGAAAAAAATATTATTCAGCAGAGAAAATCCATTTCAGTGAAGCAAATGTTGATTTTGACATTTCAGAATGAAATATAAATATTTCGCATTTCGAAATAAATCTCAGAATCAATCCAAATACTGTGAGAATAAAGAGAAACTCGCGCTTTTCAGCGCGAAATAATTATTCTTCAGCGGAGAGAATTCTTTTCAATAAACAAACATTGATTTTGTTATCTAGAAGGAAATAAGATAATTTTGCATTTCAAAGTGATTTCGAGAGTATATTCAGAATTCGGTAGGGAAAGAAATGCGCACTCCTGTGTGGGAAAAATTTATTATTCAGCAGAGAAAATCCATTTCAGTGAAGCAAATGATGATTTTGACATTTCTGAATGAAATATAAATATTTTGCATTTCGAAGTAAATTTTAGAATCAATCCTAATACTGGGAGAATAAAGAAAAATTGGCGCTTTTCAGCGCGAAATAATTATTCTTCAGCGGAGAGAATTCTGTTCAATAAACAAACATTGATTTTGTTATCTAGAAGGAAATAAGATAATTTTTCATTTCTAAGTGATTTCGAGAGTGCATTCAGAATTCGTTAGGGAAAGAAATGCGCACTCCTGTGTGGGAAAAAATTATTATTCAGCAGAGAAAATCCATTTCAGTGAAGCAAATGATGATTTTGACATTTCTGAATGAAATATAAATATTTTGCATTTCGAAGTAAATCTCAGAATCAATCCAAATACTGTGAGAATAAAGAAAAATTGGCGCTTTTCAGCGCGAAATAATTATTCTTCAGCTTAGAGATTTCTTTTCAATAAACAAACATTGATTTTGTTATCTAGAAGGAAATAAGATAATATTTCATTTCTAAGTGATTTCGAGAGTGCATTCAGAATTCGGTAAAGAAAGAAATGCGCACTCCTGTGTGGGAAAAAGTTGTTATTCAGCAGAGAAAAACCTTTTCAGTGAAGCAAATTTTGATTTTGACATTTCAGAATGAAATATAAATATTTTGCATTTCGAAGTAAATTTCAGAATCAATCCTAATACTGTGTGAATAAAGAAAAATTGGCGCTTTTCAGCGCGAAATAATTATTCTTCAGCGGAGAGAATTCTTTTCAATAAACAAACAGTGATTTTGTTATCTAGAAGGAAATAAGATAATTTTGCATTTCAAAGTGATTTCGAGAGTGCATTCAGAATTCGGTAGGGAAAGAAATGCGCACTCCTGTGTGGGAAAAAAATATTATTCAGCAGACAAAATCCATTTCAGTGAAGCAAATGATGATTTTGACATTTCTGAATGAAATATAAATATTTTGCATTTCGAAGTAAATCTCAGAATCAATCCAAATACTGTGAGAATAAAGAAAAATTGGCGCTTTTCAGCGCGAAATAATTATTCTTCAGCGGAGAGAATTCTTTTCAATAAACAAACATTGATTTTGTTATCTAGAAGGAAATAAGATAATTTTGCATTTCAAAGTGTTTTCGAGAGTGCATTCAGAATTCGGTAGGGAAAGAAATGCGCACTCCTGTGTGGGAAAAAATTATTATTCAGCAGAGAAAATCCATTTCAGTGAAGCAAATGTTGATTCTGACATTTCAGAATAATATATAAATATTTTGCATTTCGAAGTAAATCTCAGAATCAATCCAAATACTGTGAGAATAAAGAAAAATTGGCGGTTTTCAGCGCGAAATAATTATTCTTCAGCGGAGAGAATTCTTTTCAATAAACAAACATTGATTTTGTTATCTAGAATGAAATAAGATAATTTTGCATTTCGAAGTGTTTTCGAAAGTGCATTCAAAATTCGGTAGGGAAAGAAATGCGCACTCCTGTGTGGGAAAAAATTATTATTCAGCAGAGAAAATCCATTTCATCGAAGCAAATTATGATTTTGACATTTAAGAATGAAATCAAAATATTTTGCATTTCGAAGTAAATTTTAGAATCAATCCTAATACTGGGAGAATAAAGAAAAATTGGCGCTTTTCAGCGCGAAATAATTATTCTTCAGCGGAGAGAATTCTTTTCAATAAACAAACATTGATTTAGTTATCTAGAAGGAAATAAGATAATTTTGCATTTCAAAGTGATTTCGAGAGTGCATTCAGAATTCGGTAGGGAAAGAAATACGCACTCCTGTGTGGGAAAAAAATATTATTCAGCAGAGAAAATCCATTTCAGTGAAGCAAATGTTGATTTTGACATTTCAGGATAAAAGATAAATATTTTGCATTTCGAAGTAAATCTCAGAATCAATCCAAATACTGTGAGAATAAAGAAAAATTGGCGCTTTTCAGCGCGAAATAATTATTCTTCAGCGGAGAGAATTCTTTTCAATAAACAAACATTGATGTTTTTATCCAAAAGTAAATAAGATATTTTTGCATTTCAAAGTGATTTCGAGAGTGCATTCAGAATTCGGTAGGGAAAGAAATGCGCACTCCTATGTGGGAAAAAATTGTTATACAGCAGAGAAAATCCATTTCAGTGAAGCAAATGATGATTTTGACATTTCTGAATGAAATATAAATATTTTGCATTTCGAAGTAAATCTCAGAATCAATCATAATACTGTGAGAATAAAGAAAAATTGGCGCTTTTCAGCGCGAAATAATTATTCTTCAGCGGAGAGAATTCTTTTCAATAAACAAACATTGATTTTGTTATCTAGATGGAAATAAGATAATTTTGCATTTCAAAGTGATTTCGAGAGTGCATTCAGAATTCGGTAGGGAAAGAAATACGCACTCCTGTTTGGGAAAAAAATATTATTCAGCAGAGAAAATCCATTTCAGTGAAGCAAATGTTGATTTTGACATTTCAGAATGAAATATAAATATTTCGCATTTCGAAATAAATCTCAGAATCAATCCAAATACTGTGAGAATAAAGAAAAATTGGCGCTTTTCAGCGCGAAATAATTATTCTTCAGCGGAGAGAATTCTTTTCAATAAACAAACATTGATTTTGTTATCTAGAAGGAAATAAGATAATTTTTCATTTCTAAGTGATTTCGAGAGTGCATTCAGAATTCGGTAGGGAAAGAAATGCGCACTCCTGTGTGGAAAAAAAATATTATTCAGCAGAGAAAATCCATTTCAGTGAAGCAAATATTGATTTTGACATTTCAGAATGAAATATAAATATTTTGCATTTCGAAATAAATCTCAGAATCAATCCAAATACTGTGAGAATAAAGAGAAACTCGCGCTTTTCAGCGCGAAATAATTATTCTTCAGCGGAGAGAATTCTTTTCAATAAACAAACATTTATTATTATTTATCTAGAAGGAAATAAGATAATTTTTCATTTCTAAGTGATTTCGAGAGGGCATTCAGAATTCGGTAGGGAAAGAAATTCGCACTCCTGTGTGGGAAATAATTGTTATTCAGCAGAGAAAATCCATTTCAGTGAGGCAAATGTTGATTTTGACATTTCAGGATAAAAGATAAATATTTTGCATTTCGAAGTAAATCTCAGAATCAATCCAAATACTGTGAGAATAAAGAAAAATTGGCGCTTTTCAGCGCAAAATAATTATTCTTCAGCGGAGAGAATTCTTTTCAATAAACAGACATTGATGTTTTTATCTAAAAGTAAATAAGATATTTTTGCATTTCAAAGTGATTTCGAGAGTGCATTCAGAATTCGGTAGGGAAAGAAATGCGCACTCCTATGTGGGAAAAAATTGTTATACAGCAGAGAAAATCCATTTCAGTGAAGCAAATGATGATTTTGATATTTCTGAATGAAATATAAATATTTTGCATTTCGAAGTAAATCTCAGAATCAATCATAATACTGTGAGAATAAAGAAAAATTGGCGCTTTTCAGGGCGAAATAATTATTCTTCAGCGGAGAGAATTCTTTTCAATAAACAAACATTGATTTTGTTATCTAGATGGAAATAAGATAATTTTGCATTTCAAAGTGATTTCGAGAGTGCATTCAGAATTCGGTAGGGAAAGAAATACGCACTCCTGTTTGGGAAAAAAATATTATTCAGCAGAGAAAATCCATTTCAGTGAAGCAAATGTTGATTTTGACATTTCAGAATGAAATATAAATATTTTGCATTTCGAAGTAAATTTTAGAATCAATCCAAATACTGTGAGAATAAAGAAAAATTGGCGCTTTTCAGCGCGAAATAATTATTCTTCAGCGGAGAGAATTCTTTTCAATAAACAAACATTGATTTTGTTATCTAGAAGGAAATAAGATAATTTTTCATTTCTAAGTGATTTCGAGAGTGCATTCAGAATTCGGTAGGGAAAGAAATGCGCACTCCTGTGTGGGAAAAAAATATTATTCAGCAGAGAAAATCCATTTCAGTGAAGCAAATGTTGATTTTGACATTTCAGAATGAAATATAAATATTTTGCATTTCGAAATAAATCTCAGAATCAATCCAAATACTGTGAGAATAAAGAGAAACTCGCGCTTTTCAGCGCGAAATAATTATTCTTCAGCGGAGAGAATTCTTTTCAATAAACAAACATTTATTATTATTTATCTAGAAGGAAATAAGGTAATTTTTCATTTCTAAGTGATTTCGAGAGGGCATTCAGAATTCGGTAGGGAAAGAAATTCGCACTCCTGTGTGGGAAATAATTGTTATTCAGCAGAGAAAATCCATTTCAGTGAAGCAAATGTTGATTCTGACTTTTCAGAATAATATATAAATATTTTGCATTTCGAAGTAAATCTCAGAATCAATCCAAATACTGTGAGAATAAAGAAAAATTGGCGGTTTTCAGCGCGAAATAATTATTCTTCAGCGGAGAGAATTCTTTTCAATAAACAAACATTGATTTTATTATCTAGAAGGAAATAAGTTAATTTTGCATTTCAAAGTGATTTCGAGAGTACATTCAGATTTCGGTAGGGAAAGAATTGCGCACTCCTGTGTGGGAAATAATTGTTATTCAGCAGAGAAAATCCATTTCAGTGAAGCAAATGTTGATTCTGACATTTCAGAATAATATATAAATATTTTGCATTTCGAAGTAAATCTCAGAATCAATCCAAATACTGTGAGAATAAAGAAAAATTGGCGGTTTTCAGCGCGAAATAATTATTCTTCAGCGGAGAGAATTCTTTTTAATAAAAAAACATTGATTTTATTATCTAGAAGGAAATAAGTTAATTTTGCATTTCAAAGTGATTTCGAGAGTACATTCAGATTTCGGTAGGGAAAGAATTAAGCACTCCTGTGTGGGAAAAAATTGTTATTCAGCAGAGAATTTCCATTTCAGTGAAGCAAATGATGATTTTGACATTTCAGAATGAAATGAAAAAAATTTGCATTTCGAAGTAAATCTCAGAATCAATCCAAATACTGTGAGAATAAAGAAAAATTGGCTCTTTTCAGCGGGAAATACTTATTCTTCAGCGGAGAGAATTCTTTTCAATAAACAAACATTGATTTTGTTGTCTAGAAGGAAATAAGATAATTTTGCATTTCAAAGTGATTTCGAGAGTGCATTCAGAATTCGGTAGGGAAAGAAATACGCACTCCTGTGTGGGAAAAAATTATTATTCAGCAGAGAAAATCCATTTCAGTGAAGCAAATGATGATTTTGACATTTCAGAATGAAATATAAATATTTTGCATTTCGAAATAAATCTCAGAATCAATCCAAATACTGTGAGAATAAAGAGAAACTGGCGCCTTTCATCGCGAAAAAATTATTCTTCAGCGGAGAGAATTCTTTTCAATAAACAAACATTGATTTTGTTATCTAGAATGAAATAAGATAATTTTGCATTTCAAAGTGATTTCGAGAGTGCATTCAGAATTCGGTAGGGAAAGAAATGCGCACTCCTGTGTGGGAAAAAATTGTTATTCAGCAGAGAATTTCCATTACAGTGAAGCAAATGATGATTTTGACATTTCAGAATGAAATGAAAAAAATTTGCATTTCGAAGTAAATCTCAGAATCAATCCAAATACTGTGAGAATAAAGAGAAATTGGCGCTTTTCAGCGCGAAATAATTATTCTTCAGCGGAGAGAATTCTTTTCAATAAACAAACATTGATGTTGTTATCTAGAAGGAAATAAGATAATTTTGCATTTCAAAGTGATTTCGAGAGTGCATTCAGAATTCGGTAGGGAAAGAAATGCGCACTCCTGTGTGGAAAAAAATTATTATTCAGCAGAGAAAATCCATTTCAGTGAAGCAAATTATGATTTTGACGTTTAAGAATGAAATAAAAATATTTTGCATTTCGAAGTAAATTTCAGAATCATTCCAAATACTGTGAGAATAAAGAAATATTGGCGCTTTTCAGCGTGAAATAATTATTCTTCAGCGGAGAGAATTCTTTTCAATAAACAAACATTGATTTAGCTACCTAGAAGGAAATAAGATAATTTTGCATTTCAAAGTGATTTCGAGAGTGCATTCAGAATTCGGTAGGGAAAGAAATGCGCACTCCTGTGTGGGAAAAAATTATTATTCAGAAGACAAAATCTATTTCAGTGAAGCAAATGTTGATTTTGACATTTCAGAAGGAAATATAAATATTTTGCATTTCGAAGTAAATCTCAGAATGAATCCAAATACTGTGAGAATAAAGATAAATTGGCGCTTTTCAGCGCGAAATAAATATACTTCAGCGGAGAGAATTCTTTTCAATAAACAAACTTTGATTTAGTTATCTAGAAGGAAATAAGATAATTTTGCATTTCAAAGTGATTTCGAGAGTGCATTCAGAATTCGGTAGGGAAAGAAATGCGCACTCCTGTGTGGGAAAAAATTATTATTCAGAAGAGAAAATCCATTTCAGTGAAGCAAATTATGATTTTGACATTTAAGAATGAAATGAAAATATTTTGCATTTCGAAATAAATCTCAGAATCAATCCAAATACTGTGAGAATAAGGAGAAATTGGCGCTTTTCAGCGTGAAATAATTATTCTTCAGCGGAGAGAATTCTTTTCAATAAACAAACATTGATATTGTTATCTAGAAGGAAATAAGAAAATTTTGCATTTCAAAGTGATTTCGAGAGTGCATTCAGAATTCGGTAGGGAAAGAAATGCGCACTCCTGTGTGGGAAAAAATTATTATTCAGCAGAGAAAATCCATTTCAGTGAAGCAAATTTTGATTTTGACATTTCAGAATGAAATATAAATATTTTGCATTTCGAAGTAAATCTCAGAATCAATCCAAATACTGTGAGAATAAAGAAAAATTGGCGCTTTTCAGCGCGAAATAATTATTCTTCAGCGGAGAGAATTCTTTTCAATAAACAAACATTGATTTTGTTATCTAGAATGAAATAAGATAATTTTGCATTTCAAAGTGATTTCGAAAGTGCATTCAGAATTCGGTAGGGAAAGAAATACGCACTCCTGTGTGGGAAAAAAATATTATTCAGCAGAGAAAATCCATTTCAGTGAAGCAAATGTTGATTTTGACATTTCAGAATGAAAAATAAATATTTTGCATTTCGAAATAAATCTCAGATTCAATCCAAATACTGTGAGAATAAAGAGAAACTCGCGCTTTTCAGCGCGAAATAATTATTCTTCAGCGGAGAGAATTCTTTTCAATAAACAAACATTGATTTTGTTATCTAGAAAGAAATAAGATAATTTTGCATTTCAAAGTGATTTCGAAAGTGCATTCAGAATTCGGTAGGGAAAGAAATGCGCACTCCTGTGTGGGAAAAAATTATTATTCAGCAAAGAAAATCCATTTCAGTGAAGCAAATGATGATTTTGACATTTCTGAATGAAATATAAATATTTTGCATTTCGAAGTAAATCTCAGAATCAATCCAAATACTGTGAGAATAAAGAAAAATTGGCGCTTTTCAGCGCGAAATAATTATTCTTCAGCGGAGAGAATTCTTTTCAATAAACAAACATTGATTTTGTTATCTAGAAGGAAATAAGATAATTTTTCATTTCTAAGTGATTTCGAGAGTGCATTCAGAATTCGGTAGGGAAAGAAATTCGCACTCCTGTGTGGGAAATTATTGTTATTCAGCAGAGAAAATCCATTTCAGTGAAGCAAATGTTGATTCTGACATTTCAGAATGAAAAATAAATATTTTGCATTTCGAAGTAAATCTCAGAATCAATCCAAATACTGTGAGAATAAAGAAAAATTGGCGGTTTTCAGCGCGAAATAATTATTCTTCAGCGGAGAGAATTCTTTTCAATAAACAAACATTGATTTTATTATCTAGAAGGAAATAAGTTAATTTTGCATTTCAAAGTGATTTCGAGAGTACATTCAGATTTCGGTAGGGAAAGAATTGCGCCCTCCTGTGTGGGAAATAATTGTTATTCAGCAGAGAAAATCCATTTCAGTGAAGCAAATGTTGATTCTGACATTTCAGAATAATATATAAATATTTTGCATTTCGAAGTAAATCTTAGAATCAATCCAAATACTGTGAGAATAAAGAAAAATTGGCGGTTTTCAGCGCGAAATAATTATTCTTCAGCGGAGAGAATTCTTATCAATAAACAAACATTGATTTTGTTATCTAGAAGGAAATAAGTTAATTTTGCATTTCAAAGTGATTTCGAGAGTACATTCAGATTTCGGTAGGGAAAGAATTGCGCACTCCTGTGTGGGAAAAAATTGTTATTCAGCAGAGAATTTCCATTTCAGTGAAGCAAATGATGATTTTGACATTTCAGAATGAAATGAAAAAAATTTGCATTTCGAAGTAAATCTCAGAATCAATCCAAATACTGTGAGAATAAAGAAAAATTGGCGGTTTTCAGCGCGAAATACTTATTCTTCAGCGGAGAGAATTCTTTTCAATAAACAAACATTGATTTTGTTATCTAGAAGGAAATAAGATAATTTTGCATTTCAAAGTGATTTCGAGAGTGCATTCAGAATTCGGTAGGGAAAGAAATACGCACTCCTGTGTGGGAAAAAATTATTATTCAGCAGAGAAAATCCATTTCAGTGAAGCAAATGATGATTTTGACATTTCAGAATGAAATATAAATATTTTGCATTTCGAAATCAATCTCAGAATCAATCCAAATACTGTGAGAATAAAGAGAAACTGGCGCTTTTCAGCGCGAAAAATTTATTCTTCAGCGGAGAGAATTCTTTTCAATAAACAAACATTGATTATGTTATCTAGAATGAAATAAGATAATTTTGCATTTCAAAGTGATTTCGAGAGTGCATTCAGAATTCGGTAGGGAAAGAAATACGCACTCCTGTGTGGGAAAAAATTATTATTCAGCAGAGAAAATCCATTTCAGTGAAGCAAATGATGATTTTGACATTTCAGAATGAAATATAAATATTTTGCATTTCGAAATCAATCTCAGAATCAATCCAAATACTGTGAGAATAAAGAAAAACTGGCGCTTTTCAGCGCGAAAAATTTATTCTTCAGCGGAGAGAATTCTTTTCAATAAACAAACATTGATTATGTTATCTAGAATGAAATAAGATAATTTTGCATTTCAAAGTGATTTCGAGAGTGCATTCAGAATTCGGTAGGGAAAGAAATGCGCACTCCTGTGTGGGAAAAAATTATTATTCAGCAGAGAAAATCCATTTCAGTGAAGCAAACGATGATTTTGACATTTCTGAATGAAATATAAATATTTTGCATTTCGAAGTAAATTTTAGAATCAATCCTAATACTGGGAGAATAAAGAAAAATTGGCGCTTTTCAGCGCGAAATAATTATTCTTCAGCGGAGAGAATTCTTTTCAATAAACAAACAAAGATTTTGTTATCTAGAATGAAATAAGATAATTTTGCATTTCAAAGTGATTTCGAGAGTGCATTCAGAATTCGGTAGGGAAAGAAATACGCACTCCTGTGTGGGAAAAAATTATTATTCAGCAGAGAAAATCCATTTCAGTGAAGCAAACGATGATTTTGACATTTCTGAATGAAATATAAATATTTTGCATTTCGAAGTAAATTTTAGAATCAATCCTAATACTGGGAGAATAAAGAAAAATTGGCGCTTTTCAGCGCGAAATAATTATTCTTCAGCGGAGAGAATTCTTTTCAATAAACAAACAAAGATTTTGTTATCTAGAATGAAATAAGATAATTTTGCATTTCAAAGTGATTTCGAGAGTGCATTCAGAATTCGGTAGGGAAAGAAATACGCACTCCTGTGTGGGAAAAAATTATTATTCAGCAGAGAAAATCCATTTCAGTGAAGCAAACGATGATTTTGACATTTCTGAATGAAATATAAATATTTTGCATTTCGAAGTAAATTTTAGAATCAATCCTAATACTGGGAGAATAAAGAAAAATTGGCGCTTTTCAGCGCGAAATAATTATTCTTCAGCGGTGAGAATTCTTTTCAATAAACAAACAAAGATTTTGTTATCTAGAATGAAATAAGATAATTTTGCATTTCAAAGTGATTTCGAGAGTGCATTCAGAATTCGGTAGGGAAAGAAATGCGCACTCCTGTGTGGGAAAAAATTATTATTCAGCAGAGAAAATCCATTTCAGCGAAGCAAACGATGATTTTGACATTTCTGAATGAAATATAAATATTTTGCATTTCGAAGTAAATTTTAGAATCAATCCTAATACTGGGAGAATAAAGAAAAATTGGCGCTTTTCAGCGCGAAATAATTATTCTTCAGCGGTGAGAATTCTTTTCAATAAACAAACAAAGATTTTGTTATCTAGAATGAAATAAGATAATTTTGCATTTCAAAGTGATTTCGAGAGTGCATTCAGAATTCGGTAGGGAAAGAAATGCGCACTCCTGTGTGGGAAAAAATTATTATTCAGCAGAGAAAATCCATTTCAGCGAAGCAAACGATGATTTTGACATTTCTGAATGAAATATAAATATTTTGCATTTCGAAGTAAATTTTAGAATCAATCCTAATACTGGGAGAATAAAGAAAAATTGGCGCCTTTCAGCGCGAAATAATTATTCTTCAGCGGTGAGAATTCTTTTCAATAAACAAACAAAGATTTTGTTATCTAGAATGAAATAAGATAATTTTGCATTTCAAAGTGATTTCGAGAGTGCATTCAGAATTCGGTAGGGAAAGAAATGCGCACTCCTGTGTGGGAAAAAATTATTATTCAGCAGAGAAAATCCATTTCAGTGAAGCAAACGATGATTTTGACATTTCTGAATGAAATATAAATATTTTGCATTTCGAAGTAAATTTTAGAATCAATCCTAATACTGGGAGAATAAAGAAAAATTGGCGCTTTTCAGCGCGAAATAATTATTCTTCAGCGGAGAGAATTCTTTTCAATAAACAAACATTGATTTTGGTATCTAGAAGGAAATAAGATAATTTTGCAATTCAAAGTGATTTCGATAGTGCATTCAGAATTCGGTAGGGAAAGAATTGCGCACTCCTATGTGGGAAATAATTGTTATTCAGCAGAGAATTTCCATTTCAGTGAAGCAAATGATGATTTTGACATTTCAGAATGAAATGAAAATAATTTGCATTTCGAAGAAAATTTTAAAATCAATCCTAATACTGGGAGAATAAAGAAAAATTGGCTCTTTTCAGCGGGAAATACATATTCTTCAGCGGAGAGAATTCTTTTCAATAAAAACAAACATTGATTTTGTTATCTAGATGGAAATAAGATAATTTTGCATTTCAAAGTGATTTCGAGAGTGCATTCAGAATTCGGTAGGGAAAGAAATACGCACTCCTGTTTGGGAAAAAAATATTATTCAGCAGAGAAAATCCATTTCAGTGAAGCAAATGTTGATTTTGACATTTCAGAATGAAATATAAATATTTCGCATTTCGAAATAAATCTCAGAATCAATCCAAATACTGTGAGAATAAAGAGAAACTCGCGCTTTTCAGCGCGAAATAATTATTCTTCAGCGGAGAGAATTCTTTTCAATAAACAAACATTGATTTTGTTATCTAGAAGGAAATAAGATAATTTTGCATTTCAAAGTGATTTCGAGAGTATATTCAGAATTCGGTAGGGAAAGAAATGCGCACTCCTGTGTGGGAAAAATTTATTATTCAGCAGAGAAAATCCATTTCAGTGAAGCAAATGATGATTTTGACATTTCTGAATGAAATATAAATATTTTGCATTTCGAAGTAAATTTTAGAATCAATCCTAATACTGGGAGAATAAAGAAAAATTGGCGCTTTTCAGCGCGAAATAATTATTCTTCAGCGGAGAGAATTCTGTTCAATAAACAAACATTGATTTTGTTATCTAGAAGGAAATAAGATAATTTTTCATTTCTAAGTGATTTCGAGAGTGCATTCAGAATTCGTTAGGGAAAGAAATGCGCACTCCTGTGTGGGAAAAAATTATTATTCAGCAGAGAAAATCCATTTCAGTGAAGCAAATGATGATTTTGACATTTCTGAATGAAATATAAATATTTTGCATTTCGAAGTAAATCTCAGAATCAATCCAAATACTGTGAGAATAAAGAAAAATTGGCGCTTTTCAGCGCGAAATAATTATTCTTCAGCTTAGAGATTTCTTTTCAATAAACAAACATTGATTTTGTTATCTAGAAGGAAATAAGATAATATTTCATTTCTAAGTGATTTCGAGAGTGCATTCAGAATTCGGTAAAGAAAGAAATGCGCACTCCTGTGTGGGAAAAAGTTGTTATTCAGCAGAGAAAAACCTTTTCAGTGAAGCAAATTTTGATTTTGACATTTCAGAATGAAATATAAATATTTTGCATTTCGAAGTAAATCTCAGAATCAATCCAAATACTGTGAGAATAAAGAAAAATTGGCGCTTTTCAGCGCGAAATAATTATTCTTCAGCGGAGAGAATTCTTTTCAATAAACAAACAGTGATTTTGTTATCTAGAAGGAAATAAGATAATTTTGCAATTCAAAGTGATTTCGAGAGTGCATTCAGAATTCGGTAGGGAAAGAAATGCGCACTCCTGTGTGGGAAAAAAATATTATTCAGCAGAGAAAATCCATTTCAGTGAAGCAAATGATGATTTTGACATTTCTGAATGAAATATAAATATTTTGCATTTCGATGTAAATTTTAGAATCAATCCTAATACTGTGTGAATAAAGAAAAATTGGCGCTTTTCAGCGCGAAATAATTATTCTTCAGCGGAGAGAATTCTTTTCAATAAACAAACATTGATTTTGTTATCTAGAAGGAAATAAGATAATTTTGCATTTCAAAGTGATTTCGAGAGTGCATTCAGAATTCGGTAGGGAAAGAATTGCGCACTCCTGTGTGGGAAAAAAATATTATTCAGCAGAGAAAATCCATTTCAGTGAAGCAAATGTTGATTCTGACATTTCTGAATGAAATATAAATATTTTGCATTTCGAAGTAAATTTTAGAATCAATCCTAATACTGTGTGAATAAAGAAAAATTGGCGCTTTTCAGCGCGAAATAATTATTCTTCAGCGGAGAGAATTCTTTTCAATAAACAAACATTGATTTTGTTATCTAGAAGGAAATAAGATAATTTTGCATTTCAAAGTGATTTCGAGAGTGCATTCAGAATTCGGTAGGGAAAGAAATGCGCACTCCTGTGTGGGAAAAAAATATTATTCAGCAGACAAAATCCATTTCAGTGAAGCAAATGATGATTTTGACATTTCTGAATGAAATATAAATATTTTGCATTTCGAAGTAAATCTCAGAATCAATCCAAATACTGTGAGAATAAAGAAAAATTGGCGCTTTTCAGCGCGAAATAATTATTCTTCAGCGGAGAGAATTCTTTTCAATAAACAAACATTGATTTTGTTATCTAGAAGGAAATAAGATAATTTTGCATTTCAAAGTGTTTTCGAGAGTGCATTCAGAATTCGGTAGGGAAAGAAATGCGCACTCCTGTGTGGGAAAAAATTATTATTCAGCAGAGAAAATCCATTTCAGTGAAGCAAATGTTGATTCTGACATTTCAGAATAATATATAAATATTTTGCATTTCGAAGTAAATCTCAGAATCAATCCAAATACTGTGAGAATATAGAAAAATTGGCGCTCTTCAGCGCGAAATAATTATTCTTCAGCGGAGAAAATTCTTTTCAATAAACTAACATTGATTTTTTTATCTAGAAGGAAATAAGATAATTTTGCATTTCGAAGTGATTTCGAGAGTGCATTCAGATTTCGGTAGGGAAAGAAATGCGCACTCCTGTGTGGGAAAAAATTATTATTCAGCAGAGAAAATCCATTTCATCGAAGCAAATTATGATTTTGACATTTAAGAATGAAATCAAAATATTTTGCATTTCGAAGTAAATTTTAGAATCAATCCTAATACTGGGAGAATAAAGAAAAATTGGCGCTTTTCAGCGCGAAATAATTATTCTTCAGCGGAGAGAATTCTTTTCAATAAACAAACATTGATTTAGTTATCTAGAAGGAAATAAGATAATTTTGCATTTCAAAGTGATTTCGAGAGTGCATTCAGAATTCGGTAGGGAAAGAAATACGCACTCCTGTGTGGGAAAAAAATATTATTCAGCAGAGAAAATCCATTTCAGTGAAGCAAATGTTGATTTTGACATTTCAGGATAAAAGATAAATATTTTGCATTTCGAAGTAAATCTCAGAATCAATCCAAATACTGTGAGAATAAAGAAAAATTGGCGCTTTTCAGCGCGAAATAATTATTCTTCAGCGGAGAGAATTCTTTTCAATAAACAAACATTGATGTTTTTATCTAAAAGTAAATAAGATATTTTTGCATTTCAAAGTGATTTCGAGAGTGCATTCAGAATTCGGTAGGGAAAGAAATGCGCACTCCTATGTGGGAAAAAATTGTTATACAGCAGAGAAAATCCATTTCAGTGAAGCAAATGATGATTTTGATATTTCTGAATGAAATATAAATATTTTGCATTTCGAAGTAAATCTCAGAATCAATCATAATACTGTGAGAATAAAGAAAAATTGGCGCTTTTCAGCGCGAAATAATTATTCTTCAGCGGAGAGAATTCTTTTCAATAAACAAACATTGATTTTGTTATCTAGATGGAAATAAGATAATTTTGCATTTCAAAGTGATTTCGAGAGTGCATTCAGAATTCGGTAGGGAAAGAAATACGCACTCCTGTTTGGGAAAAAAATATTATTCAGCAGAGAAAATCCATTTCAGTGAAGCAAATGTTGATTTTGACATTTCAGAATGAAATATAAATATTTTGCATTTCGAAATAAATCTCAGAATCAATCCAAATACTGTGAGAATAAAGAAAAATTGGCGCTTTTCAGCGCGAAATAATTATTCTTCAGCGGAGAGAATTCTTTTCAATAAACAAACATTGATTTTGTTATCTAGAAGGAAATAAGATAATTTTTCATTTCTAAGTGATTTCGAGAGTGCATTCAGAATTCGGTAGGGAAAGAAATGCGCACTCCTGTGTGGAAAAAAAATATTATTCAGCAGAGAAAATCCATTTCAGTGAAGCAAATATTGATTTTGACATTTCAGAATGAAATATAAATATTTTGCATTTCGAAATAAATCTCAGAATCAATCCAAATACTGTGAGAATAAAGAGAAACTCGCGCTTTTCAGCGCGAAATAATTATTCTTCAGCGGAGAGAATTCTTTTCAATAAACAAACATTTATTATTATTTATCTAGAAGGAAATAAGATAATTTTTCATTTCTAAGTGATTTCGAGAGGGCATTCAGAATTCGGTAGGGAAAGAAATTCGCACTCCGGTGTGGGAAATAATTGTTATTCAGCAGAGAAAATCCATTTCAGTGAAGCAAATGTTGATTTTGACATTTCAGGATAAAAGATAAATATTTTGCATTTCGAAGTAAATCTCAGAATCAATCCAAATACTGTGAGAATAAAGAAAAATTGGCGCTTTTCAGCGCAAAATAATTATTCTTCAGCGGAGAGAATTCTTTTCAATAAACAGACATTGATGTTTTTATCTAAAAGTAAATAAGATATTTTTGCATTTCAAAGTGATTTCGAGAGTGCATTCAGAATTCGGTAGGGAAAGAAATGCGCACTCCTATGTGGGAAAAAATTGTTATACAGCAGAGAAAATCCATTTCAGTGAAGCAAATGATGATTTTGATATTTCTGAATGAAATATAAATATTTTGCATTTCGAAGTAAATCTCAGAATCAATCATAATACTGTGAGAATAAAGAAAAATTGGCGCTTTTCAGGGCGAAATAATTATTCTTCAGCGGAGAGAATTCTTTTCAATAAACAAACATTGATTTTTTTATCTAGAAGGAAATAAGATAATTTTGCATTTCGAAGTGATTTCGAGAGTGCATTCAGATTTCGGTAGGGAAAGAAATGCGCACTCCTGTGTGGGAAAAAATTATTATTCAGCAGAGAAAATCCATTTCATCGAAGCAAATTATGATTTTGACATTTAAGAATGAAATCAAAATATTTTGCATTTCGAAGTAAATTTTAGAATCAATCCTAATACTGGGAGAATAAAGAAAAATTGGCGCTTTTCAGCGCGAAATAATTATTCTTCACCGGTGAGAATTCTTTTCGATAAACAAACAAAGATTTTGTTATCTAGAATGAAATAAGATAATTTTGCATTTCAAAGTGATTTCGAGAGTGCATTCAGAATTCGGTAGGGAAAGAAATGCGGACTCCTGTGTGGGAAAAAATTATTATTCAGCAGAGAAAATCCATTTCAGTGAAGCAAATGATAATTTTGACATTTCTGAATGAAATATAAATATTTTGCATTTCGAAGTAATTTTTAGAATCCATCCTAATACTGGGAGAATAAAGAAAAATTGGCGCTTTTCAGCGCGAAATAATTATTCTTCAGCGGAGAGAATTCTTTTCAACAAACAAACAAAGATTTTCTTATCTAGAATGAAATAAGATAATTTTGCATTTCAAAGTGATTTCGAGAGTGCATTCAGAATTCGGTAGGGAAAGAAATGCGCACTCCTATGTGGGAAAAAATTGTTATACAGCAGAGAAAATCCATTTCAGTGAAGCAAATGTTGATTCTGACATTTCAGAATAATATATAAATATTTTGCATTTCGAAGTAAATCTCAGAATCAATCCAAATACTGTGAGAATAAAGAAAAATTGGCGGTTTTCAGCGCGAAATAATTATTCTTCAGCGGAGAGAATTCTTTTCAATAAACAAACATTGATTTTGTTATCTAGAATGAAATAAGATAATTTTGCATTTCAAAGTGATTTCGAAAGTGCATTCAGAATTCGGTTGGGAAAGAAATGCGCACTCCTGTGTGGGAAAAAATTATTATTCAGCAGAGAAAATCCATTTCAGTGAAGCAAATGATGATTTTGACATTTCTGAATGAAATATAAATATTTTGCATTTCGAAGTAAATTTTAGAATCAATCCTAATACTGGGAGAATAAAGAAAAATTGGCGCTTTTCAGCGCGAAATAATTATTCTTCAGCGGAGAGAATTCTTTTCAATAAACAAACATTGATTTTGTTATCTAGAAGGAAATAAGATAATTTTTCATTTCTAAGTGATTTCGAGAGTGCATTCAGAATTCGGTAGGGAAAGAAATTCGCACTCCTGTGTGGGAAAAAATTATTATTCAGCAGAGAAAATCCATTTCAGTGAAGCAAACGATGATTTTGACATTTCTGAATGAAATATAAATATTTTGCATTTCGAAGTAAATTTTAGAATCAATCCTAATACTGGGAGAATAAAGAAAAATTGGCGCTTTTCAGCGCGAAATAATTATTCTTCAGCGGAGAGAATTCTTTTCAATAAACAAACATTGATTTTATTATCTAGAAGGAAATAAGTTAATTTTGCATTTCAAAGTGATTTCGAGAGTACATTCAGATTTCGGTAGGGAAAGAATTGCGCACTCCTGTGTGGGAAATAATTGTTATTCAGCAGAGAAAATCCATTTCAGTGAAGCAAATGTTGATTCTGACATTTCAGAATAATATATAAATATTTTGCATTTCGAAGTAAATCTCAGAATCAATCCAAATACTGTGAGAATAAAGAAAAATTGGCATTTTTCAGCGGGAAATACTTATTCTTCAGCGGAGAGAATTCTTTTCAATAAACAAACATTGATTTTGTTATCTAGAAGGAAATAAGATAATTTTGCATTTCAAAGTGATTTCGAGAGTGCATTCAGAATTCGGTAGGGAAAGAAATACGCACTCCTGTGTGGGAAAAAATTATTATTCAGCAGAGAAAATCCATTTCAGTGAAGCAAATGATGATTTTGACATTTCAGAATGAAATATAAATATTTTGCATTTCGAAATAAATCTCAGAATCAATCCAAATACTGTGAGAATAAAGAGAAACTGGCGCTTTTCATCGCGAAAAAATTATTCTTCAGCGGAGAGAATTCTTTTCAATAAACAAACATTGATTTTGTTATCTAGAATGAAATAAGATAATTTTGCATTTCAAAGTGATTTCGAGAGTGCATACAGAATTCGGTAGGGAAAGAAATGCGCACTCCTGTGTGGGAAAAAATTGTTATTCAGCAGAGAATTTCCATTACAGTGAAGCAAATGATGATTTTGACATTTCAGAATGAAATGAAAAAAATTTGCATTTCGAAGTAAATCTCAGAATCAATCCAAATACTGTGAGAATAAAAAGAAATTGGCGCTTTTCAGCGCGAAATAATTATTCTTCAGCGGAGAGAATTCTTTTCAATAAACAAACATTGATGTTGTTATCTAGAAGGAAATAAGATAATTTTGCATTTCAAAGTGATTTCGAGAGTGCATTCAGAATTCGGTAGGGAAAGAAATGCGCACTCCTGTGTGGAAAAAAATTATTATTCAGCAGAGAAAATCCATTTCAGTGAAGCAAATTATGATTTTGACGTTTAAGAATGAAATGAAAATATTTTGCATTTCGAAGTAAATTTCAGAATCATTCCAAATACTGTGAGAATAAAGAAATATTGGCGCTTTTCAGCGTGAAATAATTATTCTTCAGCGGAGAGAATTCTTTTCAATAAACAAACATTGATTTAGTTATCTAGAAGGAAATAAGATAATTTTGCATTTCAAAGTGATTTCGAGAGTGCATTCAGAATTCGTTAGGGAAAGAAATGCGCACTCCTGTGTGGGAAAAAATTATTATTCAGAAGAGAAAATCTATTTCAGTGAAGCAAATGTTGATTTTGACATTTCAGAAGGAAATATAAATATTTTGCATTTCGAAGTAAATCTCAGAATGAATCCAAATACTGTGAGAATAAAGATAAATTGGCGCTTTTCAGCGCGAAATAAATATACTTCAGCGGAGAGAATTCTTTTCAATAAACAAACTTTGATTTAGTTATCTAGAAGGAAATAAGATAATTTTGCATTTCAAAGTGATTTCGAGAGTGCATTCAGAATTCGGTAGGGAAAGAAATGCGCACTCCTGTGTGGGATAAAATTATTATTCAGAAGAGAAAATCCATTTCAGTGAAGCAAATTATGATTTTGACATTTAAGAATGAAATGAAAATATTTTGCATTTCGAAATAAATCTCAGAATCAATCCAAATACTGTGAGAATAAGGAGAAATTGGCGCTTTTCAGCGTGAAATAATTATTCTTCAGCGGAGAGAATTCTTTTCAATAAACAAACATTGATGTTGTTATCTAGAAGGAAATAAGATAATTTTGCATTTCAAAGTGATTTCGAGAGTGCATTCAGAATTCGGTAGGGAAAGAAATGCGCACTCCTGTGTGGGAAAAAATTATTATTCAGCAGAGAAAATCCATTTCAGTGAAGCAAATTTTGATTTTGACATTTCAGAATGAAATATAAATATTTTGCATTTCGAAGTAAACCTCAGAATCAATCCAAATACTGTGAGAATAAAGAAAAATTGGCGCTTTTCAGCGCGAAATAATTATTCTTCAGCGGAGAGAATTCTTTTCAATAAACAAACTTTGATTTAGTTATCTAGAAGGAAATAAGATAATTTTGCATTTCAAAGTGATTTCGAGAGTGCATTCAGAATTCGGTAGGGAAAGAAATGCGCACTCCTGTGTGGGATAAAATTATTATTCAGCAGAGAAAATCCATTTCAGTGAAGCAAATTTTGATTTTGACATTTCAGAATGAAATATAAATATTTTGCATTTCGAAGTAAACCTCAGAATCAATCCAAATACTTTGAGAATAAAGAAAAATTGGCGCTTTTCAGCGAGAAATAATTATTCTTCAGCGGAGAGAATTCTTTTCAATAAACAAACATTGATGTTGTTATCTAGAAGGAAATAAGATAATTTTGCATTTCAAAGTGATTTCGAAAGTGCATTCAGAATTCGGTAGGGAAAGAAATACGCACTCCTGTGTGGGAAAAAAATATTATTCAGCAGAGAAAATCCATTTCAGTGAAGCAAATGTTGATTTTGACATTACAGAATGAAAAATAAATATTTTGCATTTCGAAATAAATCTCAGATTCAATCCAAATACTGTGAGAATAAAGAGAAACTCGCGCTTTTCAGCGCGAAATAATTATTCTTCAGCGGAGAGAATTCTTTTCAATAAACAAACATTGATGTTGTTATCTAGAATGAAATAAGATAATTTTGCATTTCAAAGTGATTTCGAAAGTGCATTCAGAATTCGGTAGGGAAAGAAATGCGCACTCCTGTGTGGGAAAAAATTATTATTCAGCAGAGAAAATCCATTTCAGTGAAGCAAATGATGATTTTGACATTTCTGAATGAAATATAAATATTTTGCATTTCGAAGTAAATTTTAGAATCAATCCTAATACTGGGAGAATAAAGAAAAATTGGCGCTTTTCAGCGCGAAATAATTATTCTTCAGCGGAGAGAATTCTTTTCAATAAACAAACATTGATTTTGTTATCTAGAAGGAAATAAGATAATTTTTCATTTCTAAGTGATTTCGAGAGTGCATTCAGAATTCGGTAGGGAAAGAAATTCGCACTCTTGTGTGGGAAATAATTGTTATTCAGCAGAGAAAATCCATTTCAGTGAAGCAAATGTTGATTCTGACATTTCAGAATAATATATAAATATTTTGCATTTCGAAGTAAATCTCAGAATCAATCCAAATACTGTGAGAATAAAGAAAAATTGGCGGTTTTCAGCGCGAAATAATTATTCTTCAGCGGAGAGAATTCTTTTCAATAAACAAACATTGATTTTATTATCTAGAAGGAAATAAGTTAATTTTGCATTTCAAAGTGATTTCGAGAGTACATTCAGATTTCGGTAGGGAAAGAATTGCGCCCTCCTGTGTGGGAAATAATTGTTATTCAGCAGAGAAAATCCATTTCAGTGAAGCAAATGTTGATTCTGACATTTCAGAATAATATATAAATATTTTGCATTTCGAAGTAAATCTCAGAATCAATCCAAATACTGTGAGAATAAAGAAAAATTGGCGGTTTTCAGCGCGAAATAATTATTCTTCAGCGGAGAGAATTCTTTTCAATAAACAAACATTGATTTTATTATCTAGAAGGAAATAAGTTAATTTTGCATTTCAAAGTGATTTCGAGAGTACATTCAGATTTCGGTAGGGAAAGAATTGCGCACTCCTGTGTGGGAAAAAATTGTTATTCAGCAGAGAATTTCCATTTCAGTGAAGCAAATGATGATTTTGACATTTCAGAATGAAATTAAAAGAATTTGCATTTCGAAGTAAATCTCAGAATCAATCCAAATACTGTGAGAATAAAGAAAAATTGGCTCTTTTCAGCGGGAAATACTTATTCTTCCGCGGAGAGAATTCTTTTCAATAAACAAACATTGATTTTGTTATCTAGAAGGAAATAAGATAATTTTGCAATTCAAAGTGATTTCGAGAGTGCATTCAGAATTCGGTAGGGAAAGAAATACGCACTCCTGTGTGGGAAAAAATTATTATTCAGCAGAGAAAATCCATTTCAGTGAAGCAAATGATGATTTTGACATTTCAGAATGAAATATAAATATTTTGCATTTCGAAATAAATCTCAGAATCAATCCAAATACTGTGAGAATAAAGAGAAACTGGCGCTTTTCAGCGCGAAAAAATTATTCTTCAGCGGAGAGAATTCTTTTCAATAAACAAACATTGATTATGTTATCTAGAATGAAATAAGATAATTTTGCATTTCAAAGTGATTTCGAGAGTGCATTCAGAATTCGGTAGGGAAAGAAATGCGCACTCCTGTGTGGGAAAAAATAGTTATTCAGCAGAGAATTTCCATTACAGTGAAGCAAATGATGATTTTGACATTTCAGAATGAAATGAAAAAAATTTGCATTTCGAAGTAAATCTCAGAATCAATCCAAATACTGTGAGAATAAAGAGAAATTGGCGCTTTTCAGCGCGAAATAATTATTCTTCAGCGGAGAGAATTCTTTTCAATAAACAAACATTGATGTTGTTATCTAGAAGGAAATAAGATAATTTTGCATTTCAAAGTGATTTCGAGAGTGCATTCAGAATTCGGTAGGGAATGAAATGCGCACTCCTGTGTGGGAAAAAAATATTATTCAGCAGACAAAATCCATTTCAGTGAAGCAAATGTTGATTCTGACATTTCAGAATAATATATAAATATTTTGCATTTCGAAGTAAATCTCAGAATCAATCCAAATACTGTGAGAATAAAGAAAAATTGGCGCTTTTCAGCGCGAAATAATTATTCTTCAGCGGAGAGAATTCTTTTCAATAAACAAACATTGATTTTGTTATCTAGAAGGAAATAAGATAATTTTGCATTTCAAAGTGATTTCGAGAGTGCATTCAGAATTCGGTAGGGAAAGAAATGCGCACCTCTGTGTGGGAAAAAATTATTATTCAGCAGAGAAAATCCATTTCAGTGAAGCAAATGTTGATTCTGACATTTCAGAATAATATATAAATATTTTGCATTTCGAAGTAAATCTCAGAATCAATCCAAATACTGTGAGAATATAGAAAAATTGGCGCTTTTCAGCGCGAAATAATTATTCTTCAGCGGAGAAAATTCTTTTCAATAAACAAACATTGATTTTTTTATCTAGAAGGAAATAAGATAATTTTGCATTTCGAAGTGATTTCGAGAGTGCATTCAGATTTCGGTAGGGAAAGAAATGCGCACTCCTGTGTGGGAAAAAATTATTATTCAGCAGAGAAAATCCATTTCATCGAAGCAAATTATGATTTTGACATTTAAGAATGAAATCAAAATATTTTGCATTTCGAAGTAAATTTTAGAATCAATCCTAATACTGGGAGAATAAAGAAAAATTGGCGCTTTTCAGCGCGAAATAATTATTCTTCAGCGGAGAGAATTCTTTTCAATAAACAAACATTGATTTAGTTATCTAGAAGGAAATAAGATAATTTTGCATTTCAAAGTGATTTCGAGAGTGCATTCAGAATTCGGTAGGGAAAGAAATACGCACTCCTGTGTGGGAAAAAAATATTATTCAGCAGAGAAAATCCATTTCAGTGAAGCAAATGTTGATTTTGACATTTCAGGATAAAAGATAAATATTTTGCATTTCGAAGTAAATCTCAGAATCAATCCAAATACTGTGAGAATAAAGAAAAATTGGCGCTTTTCAGCGCGAAATAATTATTCTTCAGCGGAGAGAATTCTTTTCAATAAACAAACATTGATGTTTTTATCTAAAAGTAAATAAGATATTTTTGCATTTCAAAGTGATTTCGAGAGTGCATTCAGAATTCGGTAGGGAAAGAAATGCGCACTCCTATGTGGGAAAAAATTGTTATACAGCAGAGAAAATCCATTTCAGTGAAGCAAATGATGATTTTGATATTTCTGAATGAAATATAAATATTTTGCATTTCGAAGTAAATCTCAGAATCAATCATAATACTGTGAGAATAAAGAAAAATTGGCGCTTTTCAGCGCGAAATAATTATTCTTCAGCGGAGAGAATTCTTTTCAATAAACAAACATTGATTTTGTTATCTAGATGGAAATAAGATAATTTTGCATTTCAAAGTGATTTCGAGAGTGCATTCAGAATTCGGTAGGGAAAGAAATACGCACTCCTGTTTGGGAAAAAAATATTATTCAGCAGAGAAAATCCATTTCAGTGAAGCAAATGTTGATTTTGACATTTCAGAATGAAATATAAATATTTTGCATTTCGAAATAAATCTCAGAATCAATCCAAATACTGTGAGAATAAAGAAAAATTGGCGCTTTTCAGCGCGAAATAATTATTCTTCAGCGGAGAGAATTCTTTTCAATAAACAAACATTGATTTTGTTATCTAGAAGGAAATAAGATAATTTTTCATTTCTAAGTGATTTCGAGAGTGCATTCAGAATTCGGTAGGGAAAGAAATGCGCACTCCTGTGTGGGAAAAAAATATTATTCAGCAGAGAAAATCCATTTCAGTGAAACAAATGTTGATTTTGACATTTCAGAATGAAATATAAATATTTTGCATTTCGAAATAAATCTCAGAATCACTCCAAATACTGTGAGAATAAAGAGAAACTCGCGCTTTTCAGCGCGAAATAATTATTCTTCAGCGGAGAGAATTCTTTTCAATAAACAAACATTTATTATTATTTATCTAGAAGGAAATAAGATAATTTTTCATTTCTAAGTGATTTCGAGAGGGCATTCAGAATTCGGTAGGGAAAGAAATTCGCACTCCTGTGTGGGAAATAATTGTTATTCAGCAGAGAAAATCCATTTCAGTGAAGCAAATGTTGATTCTGACATTTCAGAATAATATATAAATATTTTGCATTTCGAAGTAAATCTCAGAATCAATCCAAATACTGTGAGAATAAAGAAAAATTGGCGGTTTTCAGCGCGAAATAATTATTCTTCAGCGGAGAGAATTCTTTTCAATAAACAAACATTGATTTTGTTATCTAGAATGAAATAAGATAATTTTGCATTTCAAAGTGTTTTCGAAAGTGCATTCAAAATTCGGTAGGGAAAGAAATGCGCACTCCTGTGTGGGAAAAAATTATTATTCAGCAGAGAAAATCCATTTCAGTGAAGCAAATGATGATTTTGACATTTCTGAATGAAATATAAATATTTTGCATTTCGAAGTAAATCTCAGAATCAATCCAAATACTGTGAGAATAAAGAAAAATTGGCGCTTTTCAGCGTGAAATAATTATTCTTCAGCGGAGAGAATTCTTTTCAATAAACAAACATTGATTTTGTTATCTAGAAGGAAATAAGATAATTTTTCATTTCTAAGTGATTTCGAGAGTGCATTCAGAATTCGGTAGGGAAAGAAATTCGCACTCCTGTGTGGGAAATAATTGTTATTCAGCAGAGAAAATCCATTTCAGTGAAGCAAATGTTGATTCTGACATTTCAGAATGAAAAATAAATATTTTGCATTTCGAAGTAAATCTCAGAATCAATCCAAATACTGTGAGAATAAAGAAAAATTGGCGGTTTTCAGCGCGAAATAATTATTCTTCAGCGGAGAGAATTCTTTTCAATAAACAAACATTGATTTTATTATCTAGAAGGAAATAAGTTAATTTTGCATTTCAAAGTGATTTCGAGAGTACATTCAGATTTCGGTAGGGAAAGAATTGCGCACTCCTGTGTGGGAAATAATTGTTATTCAGCAGAGAAAATCCATTTCAGTGAAGCAAATGTTGATTCTGACATTTCAGAATAATATATAAATATTTTGCATTTCGAAGTAAATCTCAGAATCAATCCAAATACTGTGAGAATAAAGAAAAATTGGCTCTTTTAAGCGGGAAATACTTATTCTTCAGCGGAGAGAATTCTTTTCAATAAACAAACATTGATTTTGTTATCTAGAAGGAAATAAGATAATTTTGCATTTCAAAGTGATTTCGAGAGTGCATTCAGAATTCGGTAGGGAAAGAAATACGCACTCCTGTGTGGGAAAAAATTATTATTCAGCAGAGAAAATCCATTTCAGTGAAGCAAATGATGATTTTGACATTTCAGAATGAAATATAAATATTTTGCATTTCGAAATAAATCTCAGAATCAATCCAAATACTGTGAGAATAAAGAGAAACTGGCGCTTTTCATCGCGAAAAAATTATTCTTCAGCGGAGAGAATTCTTTTCAATAAACAAACATTGATTTTGTTATCTAGAATGAAATAAGATAATTTTGCATTTCAAAGTGATTTCGAGAGTGCATTCAGAATTCGGTAGGGAAAGAAATGCGCACTCCTGTGTGGGAAAAAATTGTTATTCAGCAGAGAATTTCCATTACAGTGAAGCAAATGATGATTTTGACATTTCAGAATGAAATGAAAAAAATTTGCATTTCGAAGTAAATCTCAGAATCAATCCAAATACTGTGAGAATAAAGAGAAATTGGCGCTTTTCAGCGCGAAATAATTATTCTTCAGCGGAGAGAATTCTTTTCAATAAACAAACATTGATGTTGTTATCTAGAAGGAAATAAGATAATTTTGCATTTCAAAGTGATTTCGAGAGTGCATTCAGAATTCGGTAGGGAAAGAAATGCGCACTCCTGTGTGGAAAAAAATTATTATTCAGCAGAGAAAATCCATTTCAGTGAAGCAAATTATGATTTTGACGTTTAAGAATGAAATGAAAATATTTTGCATTTCGAAGTAAATTTCAGAATCATTCCAAATACTGTGAGAATAAAGAAATATTGGCGCTTTTCAGCGTGAAATAATTATTCTTCAGCGGAGAGAATTCTTTTCAATAAACAAACATTGATTTAGTTATCTAGAAGGAAATAAGATAATTTTGCATTTCAAAGTGATTTCGAGAGTGCATTCAGAATTCGGTAGGGAAAGAAATGCGCACTCCTGTGTGGGAAAAAATTATTATTCAGAAGAGAAAATCTATTTCAGTGAAGCAAATGTTGATTTTGACATTTCAGAAGGAAATATAAATATTTTGCATTTCGAAGTAAATCTCAGAATGAATCCAAATACTGTGAGAATAAAGATAAATTGGCGCTTTTCAGCGCGAAATAAATATACTTCAGCGGAGAGAATTCTTTTCAATAAACAAACTTTGATTTAGTTATCTAGAAGGAAATAAGATAATTTTGCATTTCAAAGTGATTTCGAGAGTGCATTCAGAATTCGGTAGGGAAAGAAATGCGCACTCCTGTGTGGGATAAAATTATTATTCAGAAGAGAAAATCCATTTCAGTGAAGCAAATTATGATTTTGACATTTAAGAATGAAATGAAAATATTTTGCATTTCGAAATAAATCTCAGAATCAATCCAAATACTGTGAGAATAAGGAGAAATTGGCGCTTTTCAGCGTGAAATAATTATTCTTCAGCGGAGAGAATTCTTTTCAATAAACAAACATTGATGTTGTTATCTAGAAGGAAATAAGATAATTTTGCATTTCAAAGTGATTTCGAGAGTGCATTCAGAATTCGGTAGGGAAAGAAATGCGCACTCCTGTGTGGGAAAAAATTATTATTCAGCAGAGAAAATCCATTTCAGTGAAGCAAATTTTGATTTTGACATTTCAGAATGAAATATAAATATTTTGCATTTCGAAGTAAACCTCAGAATCAATCCAAATACTGTGAGAATAAAGAAAAATTGGCGCTTTTCAGCGCGAAATAATTATTCTTCAGCGGAGAGAATTCTTTTCAATAAACAAACAAAGATTTTGTTATCTAGAATGAAATAAGATAATTTTGCATTTCAAAGTGATTTCGAAAGTGCATTCAGAATTCGGTAGGGAAAGAAATACGCACTCCTGTGTGGGAAAAAAATATTATTCAGCAGAGAAAATCCATTTCAGTGAAGCAAATGTTGATTTTGACATTTCAGAATGAAAAATAAATATTTTGCATTTCGAAATAAATCTCAGATTCAATCCAAATACTGTGAGAATAAAGAGAAACTCGCGCTTTTCAGCGCGAAATAATTATTCTTCAGCGGAGAGAATTCTTTTCAATAAACAAACATTGATTTTGTTATCTAGAATGAAATAAGATAATTTTGCATTTCAAAGTGATTTCGAAAGTGCATTCAGAATTCGGTAGGGAAAGAAATGCGCACTCCTGTGTGGGAAAAAATTATTATTCAGCAGAGAAAATCCATTTCAGTGAAGCAAATGATGATTTTGACATTTCTGAATGAAATATAAATATTTTGCATTTCGAAGTAAATTTTAGAATCAATCCTAATACTGGGAGAATAAAGAAAAATTGGCGCTTTTCAGCGCGAAATAATTATTCTTCAGCGGAGAGAATTCTTTTCAATAAACAAACATTGATTTTGTTATCTAGAAGGAAATAAGATAATTTTTCATTTCTAAGTGATTTCGAGAGTGCATTCAGAATTCGGTAGGGAAAGAAATTCGCACTCCTGTGTGGGAAATAATTGTTATTCAGCAGAGAAAATCCATTTCAGTGAAGCAAATGTTGATTCTGACATTTCAGAATAATATATAAATATTTTGCATTTCGAAGTAAATCTCAGAATCAATCCAAATACTGTGAGAATAAAGAAAAATTGGCGGTTTTCAGCGCGAAATAATTATTCTTCAGCGGAGAGAATTCTTTTCAATAAACAAACATTGATTTTATTATCTAGAAGGAAATAAGTTAATTTTGCATTTCAAAGTGATTTCGAGAGTACATTCAGATTTCGGTAGGGAAAGAATTGCGCCCTCCTGTGTGGGAAATAATTGTTATTCAGCAGAGAAAATCCATTTCAGTGAAGCAAATGTTGATTCTGACATTTCAGAATAATATATAAATATTTTGCATTTCGAAGTAAATCTCAGAATCAATCCAAATACTGTGAGAATAAAGAAAAATTGGCGGTTTTCAGCGCGAAATAATTATTCTTCAGCGGAGAGAATTCTTTTCAATAAACAAACATTGATTTTATTATCTAGAAGGAAATAAGTTAATTTTGCATTTCAAAGTGATTTCGAGAGTACATTCAGATTTCGGTAGGGAAAGAATTGCGCACTCCTGTGTGGGAAAAAATTGTTATTCAGCAGAGAATTTCCATTTCAGTGAAGCAAATGATGATTTTGACATTTCAGAATGAAATGAAAAAAATTTGCATTTCGAAGTAAATCTCAGAATCAATCCAAATACTGTGAGAATAAAGAAAAATTGGCTCTTTTCAGCGGGAAATACTTATTCTTCAGCGGAGAGAATTCTTTTCAATAAACAAACATTGATTTTGTTATCTAGAAGGAAATAAGATAATTTTGCATTTCAAAGTGATTTCGAGAGTGCATTCAGAATTCGGTAGGGAAAGAAATACGCACTCCTGTGTGGGAAAAAATTATTATTCAGCAGAGAAAATCCATTTCAGTGAAGCAAATGATGATTTTGACATTTCAGAATGAAATATAAATATTTTGCATTTCGAAATAAATCTCAGAATCAATCCAAATACTGTGAGAATAAAGAGAAACTGGCGCTTTTCATCGCGAAAAAATTATTCTTCAGCGGAGAGAATTCTTTTCAATAAACAAACATTGATTTTGTTATCTAGAATGAAATAAGATAATTTTGCATTTCAAAGTGATTTCGAGAGTGCATTCAGAATTCGGTAGGGAAAGAAATGCGCACTCCTGTGTGGGAAAAAATTGTTATTCAGCAGAGAATTTCCATTACAGTGAAGCAAATGATGATTTTGACATTTCAGAATGAAATGAAAAAAATTTGCATTTCGAAGTAAATCTCAGAATCAATCCAAATACTGTGAGAATAAAGAGAAATTGGCGCTTTTCAGCGCGAAATAATTATTCTTCAGCGGAGAGAATTCTTTTCAATAAACAAACATTGATGTTGTTATCTAGAAGGAAATAAGATAATTTTGCATTTCAAAGTGATTTCGAGAGTGCATTCAGAATTCGGTAGGGAAAGAAATGCGCACTCCTGTGTGGAAAAAAATTATTATTCAGCAGAGAAAATCCATTCCAGTGAAGCAAATTATGATTTTGACGTTTAAGAATGAAATGAAAATATTTTGCATTTCGAAGTAAATCTCAGAATGAATCCAAATACTGTGAGAATAAAGATAAATTGGCGCTTTTCAGCGCGAAATAAATATACTTCAGCGGAGAGAATTCTTTTCAATAAACAAACTTTGATTTAGTTATCTAGAAGGAAATAAGATAATTTTGCATTTCAAAGTGATTTCGAGAGTGCATTCAGAATTCGGTAGGGAAAGAAATGCGCACTCCTGTGTGGGATAAAATTATTATTCAGAAGAGAAAATCCATTTCAGTGAAGCAAATTATGATTTTGACATTTAAGAATGAAATGAAAATATTTTGCATTTCGAAATAAATCTCAGAATCAATCCAAATACTGTGAGAATAAGGAGAAATTGGCGCTTTTCAGCGTGAAATAATTATTCTTCAGCGGAGAGAATTCTTTTCAATAAACAAACATTGATGTTGTTATCTAGAAGGAAATAAGATAATTTTGCATTTCAAAGTGATTTCGAGAGTGCATTCAGAATTCGGTAGGGAAAGAAATGCGCACTCCTGTGTGGGAAAAAATTATTATTCAGCAGAGAAAATCCATTTCAGTGAAGCAATTGTTATTTATACATTTCAGAATGATATATAAATATTTTTCATTTCGAAGTAAATCTCAGAATCAATACAAATACTGTGAGAATAAAGAAAAATTGGCGATTTTCAGCGAGAAATAATTATTCTTCAGCGGAGAGAATTCTTTTCAATAAACAAACATTGATGTTCTTATCTAGAAGGAAATAAGATAATTTTGCATTTCAAAGTGATTTCGAGAGTGCATTCAGAATTCGGTAGGGAAAGAAATGCGCACTCCTGTGTGGGAAAAAATTGTTATTCAGCAGAGAAAATCCATTTAAGTGAAGCAAATGTTGATTTTGACATTTCAGAATGAAATATAATTATTTTGCATTTCGAAGTAAATCTCAGAATCAATCCAAATACTGTGAGAGTAAAGAAATATTGGCGCTTTTGTGCGCGAAATATTTATTATTCAGCGGAGAAAACTCTTTTCAATAAACAAATATTGAATTTTTAATCTAGAAGGAAGTCACATATTTCTGCATTTCAAAGTGATTTCGAGAGAACATTCAGAATCCTTTAGAGAAAAAAAATGCGCGATCTTGTTAGCGAAAATATTATTCTATTGCGGAAAAGAAATCTTATCAGTGAAGTAAATATTGTTTATGAAATTTCGATTCAAATATAAATATCTTGCATTTCAAAGTGAACTCAAAATCAATCCAAACTCTGTGAGAGAAAAGAAACTTATGGACTATTTTGTGCTAAATGTTTTTTTTTGCAACGGAGGAAATTCTTTTCAATAAACACATATTGATTTTGCAATCTCGATCTAAATAAAATAAACTTGCATTTCAAAGTGAGTATGAGAGTGCAATCCGAATCGGGTAGAGAAAAAAATGCTCGCCCTAATGTGCGAAATTATTATTCTTCAGCTGAGAAAATGCTTTTCAGTGAAGCAAATATTGATATAGAAATTATAAAGAAAATATAAATATTTAGCATTTCGAGGTGATTCTCAAAATTTATTTCAGTGAAGCAAATATTGATTTTGACATTTTAGAATGAAATATAAATATTTTCCATTTCGAAGTTAATCTCAGAATCAATCCAAATACTGAAAGAGTAAAGAAAAATTGGCGCTCTTGTGCGCAAAATATTTATTATTCACAGGAGAAAATTTTTTTCAATAAACAAATATTGATTTTGTTATCTAGAAGGAAATAAGATAATTTTGAATTTCAAGGTGATTTTGAGAGTCCAATCCTGATCCGGTAGGGAAAATAACGCGCGATCTTGAGTGCGAAATTATTATTCTTCAGCGGAGATAAATGGTTATCTGTTAAGCAAATATTGCTATTGAAATTTTAAAGGAAATATAAATATATTGCATTTTGAAATGATTCCAAAATCAATCCAAATCCAGTGATAGATAAAAAAATTTGGCGCTCTTGTGTTCGAAATATTCATTTTGCAGCGGAGAAATTTCTTTTCAATAAACAAATATTGATGTTGCAAACTCGATGGAAATCAGATAATTATCATTTCATTGTAAATTTGAGTGTAATCTGTTTCCAGTAAAGAGACATATACACGTTTTTTTGTGGGAAATAATTATTCTTTAAGGGAAAAATTACTTATTAATAAAGGAAATATTGATTTTGAACTTTAGAAGGAAATATTAATAGTTTGCAATTTCGAAACGATTCTCAAAATCAATCCAAATCCTGTGAGAGAAAAGAAAAATTTGCGCCCTTGAGTGCGATATACATATATTTCAGCGGGGAAAATTCTTTTCAAAAAACAAATTTTGATTTTTTAATCTAGATGGAAATAAGATAATTTTGCATTTTAAAGTTATTTCGAGAGTACATTAAGAATCCGGTAGAGAAATAAATGCGCACTACTGTGTGCGAAAAAATTATTATTCTGCATAGAAAATCCTTTTCGGTGAAGCAAATATTGATTTTGAAATTCAGAATGAAATATAAATATTTAGCATTTGTAAGTGATTCTCAGAATCAATCCAAATACCGTGAGCGAAAAGAATCATTTGCGCCCTTTTTTTGCCTGCGAAACTTTTTCTTTTAGCGGAAAAAATTCGTTTCTATAAACAAGGATTGATTTGGTAATCTAGAAGGAAATATGATAATTTTTCATTTTAATGTGAATTCGAGAGTGGAATCCGAATCCGGGAAGAAAAAACTGCGCGCTGTTGTATGCAAAATATTTATTATTCAGCGAGAAAATTCGTTTTAATAAACAAATATTGATTTTGTTATCCAGATAGAAATAATTTAATTTTTCATATCAAAGTGATTTCGAGAGTGCAATCCGCATCCGGCAAGGAAAAATTTCGCTCTCTTGTATGCGGAATTCTTCAGCGGAAAAAATTTCTTATTAATAAAGGAAATATTGATTTTGAACTTTAGAAGAAAATATAAATAGTTTGCATTTCGGAGTGATTCTCAAAATCAATACAAAATCTTTGGGAGAAAAGAAAAGTATTCTCTCTTGTGTGCGAGATATTTATTAATTAGCAAAGGAAATTCGTTTTAATTAACAAATCGTAAAATATGTAATCTAGATGGAAATATGATACTTTTGCATATCAAAATGATTTTGAGAGTGCAATCCGAGTCCGGTGAGGAAAAAATGCGCGCTCTTGTATGCGAAATTATTACTTCTATGCGGAAAAGAATTCTTATCAGTGACGCAGAAATTTGATTTTGAAATTTAGGAGGAAAATTAAATATTTTTCATTTCGAAGTGATTCTCAAAATCAATCCTAATCATGTGAGAAAAAGGAAAATTTGCGCACTTTTGTGCAAATCATTTATTTTTCAGCGGAGAAAATTCTTTTCATTAAACAAATATTGATTTTTGTATCCTAGATAGTATCCTAGTATCCTATATAAGATAATTTTCCTTTTCAAAGTAATTTCGAGAGTGTAGTCCAAATCCGGTAGGGGAAAAATGCGCGCTCTTATGTGCGAAACTATATTTCTTCAGCGGAGAAACGTCTAACCAGTGAAGCAAATATTGATTTGAGATTTACAAGGAAATATAAATATTTTCCACTTGGAAGTGATTCCTAAAATCAATTGAATTTATGTGAGAGAAAAGAAAAATATTGTCTCATGTAAGCGAAATATTTATTTTTCAGCGGAGAAAATTCTATTCAATAAGCTTATATTTATTTTTTTATCTAGACGGAAATAGGATATTTTTGTATTTCAAAGTGATTTCGAGGGTTCAATCCAAATCCGGGTGGGAAAAAAATGCTCGCTCTTGTTTGAGAAATTATTATTCTTCAGTGGAGAAAATTCTTATCAGTGATTTAAATATTTATTTTGAAATTAATTATGAAATTGAAATATTTTTGTATCAAATTGATTCTCCAAATTTAATCAAACACTTGAGAGAAAAAAACATTTGGCCCTCTTGTGTGCGAAATATTTATTTTATAGCGGAGAAAATTCTTTTCGATATACAAATATTAGATTTGTAATCTAGATGGAAATAATATAACTTTGCATTTCAAAGTGATTTCGAGAGTGCAATCCGAATCGGAAACGGAAGAAAATGCAAAGATTAATTTTGATATTTAGATGGAAAAATAAATAGTCTGATTTTCGAAGTCATTCTCAAAATCAATCCAAATCCTGTGAGAGAAAAGAAAAATTTGCCGTCTTGTGTACGAAATATTTATATTTCAATGGAGAAAATTCTTTTCATTAAACAAATATTAGATTTTAATATAGATGGAAATAAGATTATTTTGCATTTCAAAGAGATTTCAAGATTGCAATGCAAATCCGGTAGGGAGAAAAGAGCACGCTCTTGTGTGCGAAATAATTATATTTCAGCGGAGAAATTTCTTTTCAATAAACAAATATTTATTTCGTAAACTGGATGGAAATAAGATAATGTTGCATTTCAATGTGAATTCGAGAGTGCAATACGATTCCGGTAGGGTAAAAATGCTATTTCTATTGTGCGGAATTATTACTCTTCAGCTGGAAAATATTCTTATCAGTGAAGAAAATATTGATTTTGAAATTTTCAAGGGAAATATAAATAATTTGCATTTCTGAGTAAATTTCAAAACCAAAACAAATCCTTTGAGAGAAAGGCAATTTTGGTGTAGTGTTGTACGGAATATAAATTTTTTAGCGGAGAAAATTTGAAAAAATATTGATATTAAAATGTGGAAGGAAATATAAATAATTGCATTAAGCAGTGATTGCCAAAATCAAATAAAAACCTGTGAAAGAAAAGAAAATTTGGCGTTGTTTAGTGCGAATTTTGTATTTTTCAGCGGAGAAAATTCTTTCCAATAAACAAATATTCATATAGTAATCTAGATGAACATAAGATAATTGTGCATTTCAAAAGGATTTCGATAGAGCAATCCGAATCCGGTAGGGAAAAAAATACGCGTTCTTGTGTGCGAAATTATAATTCATTAGCGGAAAAAAATTATTATCAGTGAAGGAAATATTGATATTAAAATTTAGAAGGAAACATAAATATTTTTCTTTTTGAATTAATTCTCAAAATCAAAACAAATCCTGTGGGGGAAAATATAATTTGGTGCTCTTGTGTGCGAAATATTTATGTTTCAGCGGAGAAAATTCATGTCAGTTAATATTTATAAGTAAATATAAATAATTTGCATATCAAAATGAATATCAAAATCAATCAAATCTCTTGAGAGAAAAGAAAAATTGTCGCACTTGGATGCGAAATATTTATTTTTCAGCAAAGAAAAAATTTTTCCCAATAAACAAATATTAATTTTTTAATCTAGATGGAAATAGTATAATTTTGCATTTCAATTATATTCGAAAGGGCACTCCTAATCTAAGAAGGAAAAAAATTCATGCTCTTGTGTGAGAAATTATTATTCTTTAGCGGAAAAAATTCCTATTATTGAAGCAAATATTAATTTTGAAATTTTCGAAAGAAATATAATTTTTTTGCATTTTTGAGTGATTTGAGAGAAAAGCAAATTTACCGCTATTTTTGTGCGAAATATTTATTTCTCAGCGGAGAAAATCCTTATCAGTGAGGGAAATATTTATTTTAAAATGTAGAAGGAAATATAAATAATTTGATTTACAAAGTGATTGTAAATATCATTCCAAATGCTGTGAAAAAAAAGAAAATTTGGCGCTGTTGTGATCGAAATATTATTTTTCAGCGGAGGAAATTCTTTTCAATAAACATACATTTATTTTGCAATCGAGATGGAAATAAGATAATATTGCAATTCAAAGTCATTTCAATAGGTCAATCCGAAACGAGTAGGGACAATAATCACGCTCTTGTGTGCGAAATTATAATTCTTGAGATAAAAAAAACTCTTATCAGTGAAGCAAATATTGATTTTGAAATTTAAAAGGAAATATAATAATTTTGCATTTCGAAGTGATTCTCAAAATTAATGCAAATCCTGTGAGGGAAAAGAAACATATTCAACCTTTTGGGCGACATATTTATTTTCAAGCGGAGAAATTGTTTTCAATAAACAAATATTGATTTTGTGTTCTAGATTTAAATAAGATAATTTTGAATTTCAAATAGATTTCGAAATTGCAGTCCGACTCCGGTAGAGAAAAAAATGCGCGCTCTTGTGTGCGAAGTTATTATTCTTCAGCGGAAAAAATTCTTATCTGTGAAGTAAATTTGGATTGAGAAATTTAGTTGGAAATATAAATATTTTGCATTTCGAAATTATTCTCAAAATCAATCAAAAATCCAGAAAAGAAACCCAGAAAAAGAAACCCAGAAAAAGAAATCCAGAAAAATTCAGAAAGAAACATTTGCGCCCTTGTGAGCGAAATATTTATTTTTCAGCGAAGAAAATTCTTTTCAATAAACAAATATTGATTTTTTAATCAACATGGAAATAAGAGGATTTGCATTTCAAAGTGAATTTGAGAGTGGAATCCGAATCCGGTAGGGAAAAAAATGCGCGCTCATGACTACGAAATTATTCTTCTACAACGAAAAAAATTCTTATCAGTGGAGAATATATTGATTTTGAAGTTTCTAAGGAAATAGTATTCGCTTGTATTTTGAATTGATTCTCAAAATCAATCCAAATGCTCCAAATGCTGTGAGAGAGAAGAGAAATTTGCGCTCTTGTTTGCGAAATATTTATTTTTCAGTGGAGAATTCTTTTTAATAAACAAATATTGCTTTTGTAGACTATATTTAAATAAGATAATTTTGCATTTCCAAGTGATATCGAGACTGAAATTCGAATCCGGTAGGGAAAATATGCGCCTTCTAGTGTGCGAAATTATTATTCTTCAGTACAAGATTCTTATCAGTGAAAACAATATTGATTTTGAAAATCAGAAGGAAATATAAATTTTTTGCATTTCGAAGTGATTCTCAAAATCAAATCAAATCCTGTGCCAGAAAAGTATATTTTGCGCTCTTGTGTGAGAAATATTTATTTTTCATCGGACAAAAGTCTTGTCAGTGAAGCAAATATTGATTTTGAAATTTTTGAAGGAAATATAAATATTTTGCCTTTTGAAGTGATTCTCAAAATCAAACAAAATCCTGTAAGAGAAAAGAAAATTTAGCGCTCTTGTCAGCGAAATATTTATTTTTCAGCGGAGAAAATTCTTTTCAAAAAACAAATATTGATTTTGTAATCTAGATGGAAATAAGATAATTCTGGTATTCAAAGTGATTTCGGGAGCGCAATCCAAATACGGTGGGGAATGCTCTTGTTTGCGAAATATTTATTTTTCATCGGACAAAATTCTTGTCAGTGAAGCAATTTCTTCTTGAAATTTCTTCAGCAGAAAAAAATTTTATCAGTTAAGCAAATATTGATTTGAAATTTCGAAGGAACTATAAATATTTTCCATTTCGAAGGAAATATAAATATTTTCCATTTCGAAGTAATTCCCAAAATCAATCCAAATAATTTGAGAGAAATTAAAATTTGGCGCTATTGTGTGCGAAATATTTAATTTTCAACGGAGAAATTTCATTTCAATAAACAAATATTAATTTTGTAAACTAGATGGAAATAAGATAATTTATCATTTTAAAGAGATTTCGAGAGTACAATCGGAATCCGGAAGGAAAAATTGCGCTCTCTTTTGTGAGAAATTATTCTTCATCAGCGGAATAAAATTCTAATCAGTGAAGCAAATATTGATTTTGAAATTTAGAAGGAAATATAAATATTTTGCATTTTGAAGTGATACTCAAAATCAATCCAAATTATGTGAGAGAAAAGAAAAATTTGCGCTGATGTATGCGAAAACTCATTATCCAGCGGTGAAATTTCTTTTCAATAAACAAATATTGATTTTTTAAACTAAATGGAAATAAGACAATAAAGCATTTTTATGAGAATTCGATAGTACAATCTGAATCCGGTAAGGAAAAATTGCACGCTCTGGTGTGAGAAATTATTACTCATTAGCGAAAAAAATTCTTATCGCAAACCTAATATTGATTTTGAAATTTTCGGAGGAAATATAAATATTTTGCATCTCGAAGTAATTATCCAAATCAATCAAAATCCTGTGAGAGAAAAGAAAATTTGTGCCCTTGTGTGCGAAATATTTATTTTTCTTCGGACAAAAGTCTTGTCAGTGAAGCAAATGTTGATTTTTAAATTTAGAAGGTAATATAAATATTTTGTATTTTGAAGTGATTCTTAAAATCAATCCAAATCCTGTAAGAGAAAAGAAAATTTGGCGCTCTTGTGTGCGAAATATTTATTTTTCAGCGGAGAAAATTCTTGTCAGTGAAGCAAAAGTTGATTTTGCAATTTAGAAGGAAATAGAAATAGTTTGCATTTTATTTTCAAAAAACAAATATTGATTATTTAATCAAAATGGAAATAGGATAATTTTGTATTTCAAAGTAATTTCGAGAGTACAATTCGAAACCGGTAATGAGAAAAATGCACGTCCTCGAATGCAAAATTATTATTCTTCAGCGTAGAAAAATGCATATAGGTGAAGCAAATATTGATTTTGAAATTTAGAAGGAAATATAAATATTTTGCAATTCGAAGTGATTCTCAAATTCAAATCAAAACCTGTGAGAGAAAATAACATTTTGCGCTCTTTTGTGAGAAATATTTATTTTTCATTGGACAAAAGTCTTGTCAGTGAAGCAAATGTTGATTTTTAAATTTAGGAGGTAATATAAATATTTTGTATTATGAAGTGATTCTCAAAATCAATCCAAATCCTGTAAGAGAAAAGAAAATTTGGCGCCCTTTGTGCGAAATATTTATTTTTCAGCGGAGAAATTACTTTTCTATAAACAAATATTGATTTTGTAATCTAGGTGAAAATAAGATAATTTTGCTTTTCAAAGTGATTTCGGGAGTGCAATCCGAGTCCGGTAGGGAATGCTCTTGTGTGCGAAATTATTATTCTTCAGCAGAAAAAACTCTTATCAGTGAAGCAAATAATGATTTGAAATTTAAAAGGAAATATAAATATTTTGCATTTCAAAGTTATTGTCAAAAACAATTCAAATTCTGTGAGAGAAATGAAAATCTGGCGCTCTTGTGTGCGAAATATTAATTTTTCAGCGGAGAAATTTCTTTTCAATTAACAAATAATGATTTTGTAATCTAGATGGAAATAAGATAATTTTGCATATCAAAGTGATTTCGAAAGCGCAATCCGAATCAGGTAGCGAAAAACTGCGCGGCCTTGTGTGCGAAATTATTATTCTTCAGCGGAAAGAAATGCATATCAGTGAAGCAAATATTGATTTTGAAATTACGAAGGAAATATAAATGTTCTGCATTTCGAAGTAATTCTCAAAATCAATCAAAATCCTATGAGATAAAAGAAAATTTGTGCCCTTGTGTGCGAAATATTGATTTTTCCGCGGAGAAAATTTTTTTCAAATAACAAATATTGATTATTTAATCTAAATGGAAATAGGATAATTTTGCAATTCAAAGTAATTTCGAGAGTGCAATCCGAAACTGGTAGGGAAAAATATGCAAGCCATTGTATGCAAAATTATTATATAAATATATAAATTATAAATATATTAAAAATATATAATTTTAGCATTTCGAAGTGATTCTCAAAATCAAATCAAATCCTGTGCGAGAAAATTATATTTTGCGCTCTTGTGTGAGAAATATTTATTTTTCATCGGACAAAAGTCTTGTCAGTGAAGCAAATATTGATTTTGAAATTTTTGAAGGAAATATAAATATTTTGCCTTTTGAAGTGATTCTCAAAATCAAACCAAATCCTGTAAGACAAAAGAAAATTTGGCGCTCTTGTGTGCGAAATATTTAATTTTCAACGGAGAAATTTCATTTCAATAAACAAATGTTGATTTTGTACATTAGATGGAAATAAGATAATTTAGCATTTTAATGAGAATTCGAGAGTACAATCCGAATCCGGTAAGGAATTATTGCGCGCTTTTGTGTAAGAAATTATTATTCATCAGCGGAATAAAATTCTAATCAGTGAAGCTAATATTTAATTTGAAATTTAGAATGAAATAAAAATATTTTGCACTTCGAAGTGATACTCAAAATCAATCCAAATTATGTGAGAGAAAAGAAAAATTTGCGCTGATGTATGCGAAAATTTATTTTTTAGCGTAAAAAATTTTTTTCCATAAGCTTATATTGATATTATAATCCAGATGGAAATAAGATAACTTTCCAATTAAAAGTGATTTCGAGAGTGCTTTCCCAAACCGGTAGGTAAGAAAAAATCCTCGTTAATATGTGCGAAATTATAATTCTTATAATTAAAATTATTATAATTAAAAATTAAATATAAGCCTTTTGCATTTATGAGTGATTTTCAAAATCAAATCAAATCCTTTGTGAGAAAAGCAAATTTCGCGCTCTTTTTGTGCGAAATATTTATTTCTCAGCGGAGATAATTCTTATAAGTGAAGATGATATTGATTATCAAATGTAAAACGAAATAAAAATATTTTGTACTTCGAAGTGATTCTCAAAATCAATCCAAATTATGTGAGAGAATAGAAAAATTTTGCTCTTGTATGCGAAAATTTATTTTTCAGCGGAAAAAAATTGTTTTTCATGAGCTAATATTGATTTTGTAATCTATATGGAAATAAGGTTATTTTGCAATTTAAAGTGATTTCGAGAGTGCAATCCGAATCCGGTAGGGAAAAAAATCCGTGCTCCTGTGCAAGTTGGTTGGTTGAAATTTAGAAGAAAATATAAATTTTTTGCATTTCGAAGTGATTCTCAAAATCAAATCAAATCCTATGAGAGAAAATAACATTTTGCGCTTTTGTGTGAGAAATATTTATTTATCATCGGACAAACTTCTTGTTAGTTAAGCAAATATTGATTTTGAAATATAGAAGGAAATATAAATATTTTGCATAACGAGGTGATTCTCAAAATCAATCCTAATCCTGTGAGAGAATAGAAAATTTGGCGCTCTTATGTGCGAAATATTTATTTTTCAGCGGAGCAATTTCTTTTCAATAAACAAATATTGATTTGTAAACTAGATGGAAATAGATAATTTAGCATTTTAAAGAGAATTCGAGAGTACAATCCAAATCCGGTAAGGAAAAATTGCGCGCTCTTGTGTGAGAAATTATTCTTCATCAGCGGAATAAAATTCTAATCAGTGAAGCAAATATTGATTTTGAAATTTAGAAGGAAATATAAATATTTTGCATTTTGAAGTGATAACCAAAATCATTCCAAATTATGTGAGAGAAAAGAAACATTTGCGCTGATGTATGCGAAAATTTATTTTGCAGCGGAGATATTTCTTTTCAATAAAAAATATTGACTTTGTAATCTAGAATGAAATAACATAATTTTGCATTTCAAAGTGAATTCGAGAGTGCAAATCGAACCCGGTTGAGAAATAAATGCGCTCTCTTGTTTGAGAAATTATTATTCTTCAGCGGAGAAAATTCTTATCAGTGAAGCAAATATTGATTTTGAAATTAATAAGGAAATTGACATATTTTCCATTTCGAAGTGATACTCAAATCAATCCAAATCCTTTAAGAGAAAAGAAAATTTGTCGTTCTTGTGTTTGAAATATTAATTATTAAGCGGAGAAAATCATTTTCATTAAAGAAATATTGATTGTTTAATGTAGATGGAAATAAGATAATTGTGATTTCAAAGTTATTTTAAAGTGGGTGCAATCCGTATTCAGTAAGGAAATAAATACGCGCTTTTGTGTGCCAAATTATCATTCTTCAGCGGAGAAAATTCTTATCCGTGAAGCAAATATTAATTTTGACATTTAGAAGGAAATATAAATATTTTGCATTTCAATGTGATTCTCAAAATCAATCCAAATCCTGTGAGGGAAAAGAAACATATTTACCATTTTGTGCGAAATATTAATTTTTCTGCGGAGAAAATTCTTTTCAATAAACAAATTAGATAATTTTCATTTCAAAGTGATTTCGAGAGTGCAGTCCGAATCCGGTAGGGAAAAAAATGCGCGCTCCTGAGCGCGAAATTATTATTCTTCAGTGGAGAAAATTCGTTTCAGTAAGGCAAATATTGATTTTGAAATTTAGAAGGAAATATAAATATTTTCTGTTTCGAAGTTATTCTCAAATCAACCCATATCCATTGAGAGAAAAGAAAATTTGGCGCTCCCTTGTGCGAAATATTAATTTTTCAGCGGAGAAATTTCTTTTCCATAATCAAATGTTGATTTATTAATCTAGATGGAAATGTACTAATATTGCATTTCAGAGTGATATTGAGAGTGTATACATAATCCGGTAAGTAAAAAAATGCGCGTTCTTGTGTGCGTAATATTAATTCTTCAGCGGAGAAAATAATAATCAGTGAAGCAAATATTGATTTTCAAATTTAGAAGGAAAAAGAAAAATTTTTTCATATCGAAGTTAGCCTCAAAGACCAATCAGAATCCTGTGACGGAATATAAAAATTTGCGCTATTGTGTGTTTAATATTTTGTTCTTTAGCGGAAAAAATTGTTATCGGTGATGCTAATATTAATTTTAAAATTTAGAAGGAATAAGAAATATCCATTATTTCTAAGTAATTCTCACAGACCAAATCATATCCCGTAATTAAAAAGAAAAATTTGCGCTCTTGTGTACAAAATCTTAGTTTTTTTAGCATAGAAAGATTTTTTAAAAACAATTTTTGAATGTGTAATCTAGATGGAAATAAGTAAATTTTGCATTTCAAATTGATTTTGAGAGTGCAACTCAAATGCGGTAAGGAAAAAAAATCTCGATCTTGTTTGCAAAATTTTTATTCTTAGAAGATCTCTTTAGATATTCTATAGATTCTCTTTTATTCTTCTTTATTTTTATATTAGATAATTCTTATTGCTTCGCACACACGAGCGCACATTTCTGTTATCTCTCACAGGATTTCGATCGGTCTGTAAGACTGATTTCTAAATGTAAATTTATCTAATTTTATTTTGGACTTCGAAAAAATGTTTGCTTTGCTGAAAAGAATTTTCTCAGCTGAAAAATTAACACTTTGAACACGAGAGCGCGCATTTTATTGTCTTACAGGATTTGAATTGGAATGAGAAACACTTTGAAGCGCAAAATAATCAAATTAAAAATTTACTTGTTTTTAAGAATTTATTTGTTTTTTTTAATGAATTTTCGAGCTATAGAATATATAAGAGCACATCAGAGCGCGCGTATTTGTTTTCTCTGACAGGATTTGGAACTGACTGTGAAAATTATTTCGTAGTGGAAAAATAGCGAATTTAATTCTTTATTCAAAAATCACAATTTGCAGTTTTCAAAATAATTCTCTCTTGGACTGTAAAAATCACTTCAAAATGCAAGATATTCTATTTTCATTCTATATTTCGAAATAAACTTCACTGAAATCTTCACTAAAAGGAATGTCCTCCGCTGAAAAATAAAAATTTCGCTAACAAGAGAAAGCATTTTTTTTCCCTTACCGGGTTTAGGTTGCACTCTCAAAATCACTTTGAAATGCAAATTTATCTTCTTTCCATCTAGATTACAAAGTCAATAATTGTTTATTGAAAAGAATTTTCTCCGCTGAAAAGTAAATATTTCGCAAACAAGAGCGCAAATTTTTCTTTTCTCTCAGAGGATTTGTATTGGTTTATGAGAATCACTTCGAAATACAAATCATTTCTTTTTCCTTCTAAACTTCAAAATTAATATTTGCTTCGCTGATAAGAATTTTCTCCGCACAAAAATCAAAATATCGCGCACAAGTGCGCGCATTTTCTCCCATACCTAATGTAACACAACGCGGGCCTCCATATTCTTTTCCCACCGCGTGGGAGAAATAACAATTAAACACCCACCATGTTTAACTTTTCGCGGTGAAACAATAGGGAAACGGAGGGCAGAGCCAAAGTCGACAATGAAGAATTGGGGAAGGGGACGAACAGAAAAGCACGAGCGTGGAGTGACAGGAGAGTTCTTGAAGGGAACGGACGTGTGGTGGGGTTCTGTGCCATATTCCGGAGGAAGCGAACATTCAGCCGCGATACTGGGGCCAGAGAGAGAGAGACCCTGATACAGGACTACCATTCGTGCAGATGCTGTGATCACACTACGCCAGGACTACGGGTTCTGGAGGCTGTAAAGCTAGAGTGACACCAGCCACGTATCAACCTGTATTGTCAACAAGAGCGTAAATATGGAATTTAATTCTGTATTTTAAATAAGCCGTACAACCCAGTTGGGTACGACCCGGATTAGAGGTTGATGCTAGTTTTGTTGTATTTACATTGGAGTAATGAATGTTTAAAGAAGATATATGGCTTAATTCAAAGAAGTTGATTATCATAAAATGTTTAAATATAAGTAAATCATTTGAAGTAACTGTATGAGGTGCAGAATATTACAATTGTCTGGGTCATGACCTTAAGTTAAAGGTAAAGATATTATATACTTTGTTTTTGGGTGTCTTGATTCAATGATATGATTTTGTCTGATCAATTAAATTGCTAGTTATCACGTATCGCATGTTGTTTTGTGTTTCTCATGTTATCTACCGCAGAGAAGGCTGGGGCAATTGAAAAAGGTAGGAGACCGTGGTTAATTTATCTCACATTTATTTTCCATTTTGATACTCACCACGTGGGCATTTTGAGTTATCGATAATAGAAATTGTTTCCATTTCCGACCCACAACGTGGGGCTGTCGGGTTGCATTGTTAATATTTTACACTAATTTTCTTTTCTCTCACTGGATTTGGATTGATTTTGAGAATCACTTAGAAATGCAAAATATTTATATTTGATTCTAAATTTCTTCACTTCACTGATAAGAATTTTTTCCGCTGAATAATAATTATTTCTCACACAACAGCGCGCATTTCATTCCCTGCCGGATTTTGATTGCACTCACAAAATCACTTTGAAATACAAAATTGTCTTATTTCCATCGAGAAAATTCTTTTCAAAAATGCAAATGTTAATTTTTTAAATCTAGAATTTAATTCGATCATTTTGCACTTCGAAATAAATTTCACAGGAAAATACAAATCCTGTCAGAGAAAACAAATAAGCGCGCTTTTATGTGCAAAGTATTTATTCTTCTGGTGGAAAATTCAATTAAAAAATAATATTGATTTTTTAAATCTAAAATGGAGTAAGACAATTTTGCGTTTCGAAGTGATATTCAGTCCAATTCAAATCCTGTGAGATTAAAATGCGCGCATTTGTGTACGAAGTATTTACTCTTCAGCTGAGAGAATTCATCCAGCAAAGCAAATATTTTTTCGAAATCCTAAATAATATAAGATAAATTTACATTTTGAAATGAGTTTTACAGACCAACACAAATCCTTTGAGAGAAAACAAAAATACGCTCTCTTGTTTCAGAATTGTTTATTCTTCAGCGCAGGAAATTCTTTTTACTGAGGCAAGTATTGATTTCGAAATCCAGAATCAAATTAGATAATTTTGCATGTCCGAGTGATAATCACAGTAGAATCCAAATCCTGTGAGCGAAAATCAAATGCGCATTCTCGTTAGCCTAAAAATTACTTTTCTGCAAAAACATTCTTTTTCGTAAAGCAAATATTGATTTTAAAATCTCTCTTCAAGTAACATAATTTTGCATTTTGAAGTGATTTTCAAAGTTTAATTTAAATACTTTCTCGTTCGTAAAAATGCGCGCTCTTGAGTGCAAAATATATATTTTACAGCGGATAAAATTGTTTTCAGAAAAGCAAATAATTTTTAAAACTAGAAGTATTTAAGATAATTTTGAAATTTCGGAGAAATGTTCTATGTTCAATCCCAATCCTTAAAGAGAGAACAAAAATGCGCGTTCATGTTTGCGAAATATTTATTTTTCAGCAGAGAAAATTCTTTTTAATAAGGAAATATTGATATGAAATCTAGAATTGAAATAAGAAAATTTTCAATTTCGAAGTTATTTCACAGTCCAATACAAATATTGTGTGAAAACTAAAATGCGTGCTCTTTTGTCTGAATTATTTATTCTTTAGCTGAGAAATTTCTTATCAGGAAGGCAAATATTAATTTTGAAATCCAGAAATAAATAAGTCAATTTTGAATTTCGCAGTGATTTTCAAAGTCCGATTCAAAGCCTGTAAGAAAAACAAAAAATTTGTGCTGTTATGTGCGAAATATTTATTTTTCAGCTGAGAAAATTCATTTCTATAAGTAAATATTGATTTTTAAATCTAGAATGGTATAAGATAATTTTCCGTCTCGAAGTGGTTTTCAGTCCAATTAAATCCCTGTGAGAGATTAAAAAATAAGCTGTCTTGTGTTAAAAATGTATTTTCTTCAGCGGAGATATTTTGCAGTATTGAATAAGAAATCTAATATCATATAAAGCCATTTTGAATTTCGATTTGATTTTCACAGTCCAATCCAAATCCTGTAGGAAGATACAAAGATGCGCGCTTTTTTGTCTCAAATATGAATCCTGCAGCTGAGAATTTTATTTTCAATCAGTATATACCGATTTTAAATCTAGAATTAAATAAGATAATGTTGCATTTCGGAGAAATTTTCGATGTCCAATCCAAGTCTTGAAGGAAAAATAAAAATTGCGCGTCTTTATGGCGAAAAATTAATTCTTCAACGGAGAAAATTTATTTCACCTAAGCAAATATTAATTTTGAAATTGAGAAAGAATTTAGATGATTTTGCATTTAGAAATGTATTTCATAGTCCAATCTAAATCGTGTGAGAGAAAACAGAAATGCGCGCTCTTTTGACTGAAACATTTTTTATTCAGCTGAGAAAATTCTTTTCAGTGAAGCCAATATTTATTTTGAAATGTAGAATTTAAAAAGATATTTTTGCATTTCAAGTGATTTTCAGAGTCCATTCCAAATCCTGTAATAGTAAATACAAATGCGAGCCCTTGTGTGCGAAATAATTGTTCTGTAGGGTAGAATATTCTTTTCAGTGAAGCAAATATTGAATTTGAAATCAAGAATTAAATAAGATAATTTTTATTTCGAAGTGTTTTTAGGAGTCTCTTCAAATCCTGTATGAGAAAACAACAATTTGCACTCTTTTGTGTAAAATATTAATTCGTAATCGGACAAAATCAGTTTTAATAAATAAAATATGGATTTCGAAATAAAAAATGAAATAATGTAGCTTAGTTTTTCGAAGCGATTATCATAGTCAAATCCTAAACCTGTGAGAGAAAACACATATGCACGGTCGTTGTGCGAAATATTTTTTCTTTAGCAGAGAGATTATTATTCAGTAATGCACAAATTGATTTTAAAATCATTAATTAAATCAAATACTTTTGAATTTTGATGATATCATCGCATTCCAATCTAAATTCCTTAAGATAAAACAAAAAAACGCAACAATGTGTATGAAATATTTATTCTTCATCGTAGAAAATTCTTTTAATGATGAAAATATTTATATTGATATCTAGAAGGAAATAACTTTGCATTTCGAAGTGATAGTCAAAGTCAAATCAAAATCCTTTGAGAGTAAACAAAATTGCGCGAACCTGTGTGCGAAATATGTATTCTTCATCGTAGAAAATTCTTATTCAAAAGCAAATATTGATTTTGAAATCTAGATTGAAATATGGTAATTTTGCATTTAAAGTAATTTTTATATTCCAATCCTTATACAGGGAGAAAAAAACAAATATACGTGCTCATATGTGCGAAATATTTATTCTTCAGCAGAGAAATTATTTTTCGGTAACACAAATATTGATTTTGAAATTTAGAATGACATTTGATAATTTGTTTTTCGACGTGGTTTTTACAGTCCAATTCAAATTCAGTGAGGGAAAGAAATACGTGTTCTCGATTGCGAAATCATTATTTTTTAGCGGAAAAATTCTTTTCATTTAAGCAAATATTGAATTTGCAATTTAGAATTTAATTAGATAATTTTGCATGTCGAAATGATTTTCACAGTCCAATCCGAATCCAGATTCAGAAAACAAAAATGCGCTATCTAATGTGTAAATATTTATTCTTCGGCGAAGAAAATCGTTCCAGTAAAGCAAATATTGTTTTTGAAATGAAAAATTAATAACATTTTTCTATATTTCGAGGTGATTTTCACAGTCATAACCAAATCCAGTGAGAGAAAAAAATATTGATTTAGAAATCATAAATTAAATAAGATTACTTTGCATTTCGACTGATTTCAAGTGTGAAAAATTCTTTTCAGCAAAGTATATATTGATTTTGAAATCTAGAACGAAACAAGATAATTTTTAATTTCGAATGTAGTTTCCTTATAAACTACCTAAAATTAAAATCCTGTAAAAGAAAACGAAAAGGCACGCTCTAAGTTTCTGGTTCTAAATGGCGAGATTAATGTGTAGGTCATGGAGAATGATATTGAAGAAAATAGAACCTCAGATCACTAACGAACGCTTTAACTACTGCCCAGGAAATGCTATCACTTGCAATGAAGGCTCTTCACCAATCCATTTTTTATCGATGTTTCTAACATCCAAGACAGTAGCTGACCCGACCGAGTTTCCAATTGCCCTATCTTTAACGCTCAATAATAGGTAAAAAGAGCAAAGGACTCAATCCCTTTAAAAATCCTTCTCAGGTCATTATTTGTGGTTTCTTCCATGTCGCCTGCAGGATATACAAACTTGTAAGAAATATCATTTCGTTCCAACCCAAACTGTTTCACCGGTCATTGAAGTTCGAAGTAAGAAACATTAACTCATGACCAAGTCCCGAGTTTATGTGACATAAATTTTGTGGTGATATGCTAAGTGGAAAGGGTCGAAAAAAGTGTTTGAGAGGTGTGTGACAGAAGCAGAGATTTACCAACAAGTTTATGCTAGTCTCGCAATCTATTGCTCCGTATGAATGCTATTCCATATAACAGGTTCTTAACATTAATTGACGAGGATTTGGTCTAAAAACAAAACCCCTGACATTCATGAGAGTACTTTTTGGAATCAAATACTCTTCTTTTACTTTACTACACGCTCTTGTAAGCGAAATATTTATTCATCAGCGGAGAAGATTCTTTTCAGTGAAGCAAATATCATTTTTGACTTCTAAATTTGAATAATATAATTATGCATGTCGAAGTGATTTTCACAGTCCAGTCCAAATCCTGTGAGAGAAAAACATGCTCGCTCATGTGTGCGAAGTATAAATTCTTCAACTGAGGAAATTCTTGTAAACTAAAAAATATTGATTCTGAGATCTAGAAGGAGTTGAGATAATTTTACATTTCGAAGTGAGTTTAACAGAACAATCCAAATGCTGTGAAAGAAAACAAAAGTTCGCACACATATGTGCAAGATATAAATCCCTCAGTGAAGAAAATCTTTTCAGTAAAAGGGATATTGAATTTTAAATCAAAATTATATTAGATACTTTTGGATTTTGAAGTGATTTTAAAAGTGCAAACAAATCCAGTATAAGAAAACAATAATGCTAACTCTTGTGTGCGAAATATATATTCTGCAGTAGAGAAAATTCTTTATAACTAAGCAAATGTGGATTTTCAAATCTAGAATTAAATGAGATAATTTTGCATTTTAAAGTGATTTTCTCAATCCAATCCAAATCCTGTGAAAGGAAACAAAAATGCGCGCTCTTTTATCTGAAATTCTTCAAATCAGAAATTTATTATTAGTAAAGCAAATAAAAGTTTTGAAATCTAGAATGGAATAGGATAATTTTGCATTTCAAAGTGATATTATGATATGGATTTTTTTCTGAAGAAGACGCTCAGGGTAGCCTCTGCGAAGGAGGGATTCGCAGAGGCTACCCTGAGCGTCTTCTTCAGAAAAAAATCCTACAGCGACCCTCTTCTTCTAAATCTCTCTCTTAATAAGTTTCCTCATGATCAAATCTCCCTCTGTACCACCTATTTCCCTGGAGTTCACTCCATCCGTCGCTTAATCAAAAACCTCTACCCCATCCTCTCTGACAACCTTACCACTTCCAAAATTTTCCCCCGCTGTCCTTCTCTCACCTTTAGACGCCCTCCCAACCTCTCCACCCTCTTTAAAATCACTAAACCTCTTTCCAAATCAATCTCCCGACCTACTAAATCCCTTCCGACACCGTGCAATTGCCCACGTTGCAAAACTTGTGGCATCCTTCTCACCCAGCCTCTGCCTGATAAATTCCTTGCCGCTCATCTTCCTTCCGTCCCCTCACTCTCCTGCAATTCACATTTTTTCACAAATTTTTTCACAGTCCAGTCCAAATCCTGAGAGAGAAATCATATATGCGCCCATATCCGTCTAAAATACTTATTCTTCAGCTGAGAAATTTCTTTTCAGTAAAGCAAATATTGAATTTGAAATCTAGAATTAAATAAATCAATTTTTAATTTCAAAGTAACATACACAGTCCAATTCAAATATTGTAAGAAAAATAATAATATGTGCGAAATATGTCATTTTCAGCAGATTTATAATTAAATAAGATAGTTTTGCATTTCGGAGTTATTTTCACAGTACACTCTTTATCCGGTAAGGGAAAAAAATGCACGCCCTTGTTTGCGTAATTTTTATACGTCAGCGGAGAAAATTCTTATCAGTGAAGCAAATATTGATTTTGAATTCTAGAATGAAATAAGAATATTGCATTCTAAAGTAATATTCATCCAAATTCTGTCAGAAAAAAATATGCGCATCTTTATCTGAAACATTGATCATCAGCGGAGAACTAAACCAAATATTGATTTGGAAATCAAGAATTGATTGAGATAATTTTGCGTTTCGAAGTTATTTTCACTGTCCAATCCAAATACTGTAAAAAAACAAAAATTAGCATTTTTTTCAGCGATAATAATTTTTTTTCAATAATTTAAATGTTGAATTTGAAATCTAGAAGTACCTATATAAAGTTATTTGGCATTTCGATGTGATTTTCACAGTCCAGTCCAAATCCTACGAGAGAAGACAAATATGCCTGCTCTTTGGACTGGAATATTAATTCTTTAGCTGAGAGATTTCTTTTCAATAAGCAAATATTGATTTTGAAATCTAGAATTAAATTAGTCAATTTGCTTGTCCAAGTGATTTATTCAATCCAATTCAAATCCTGTGAGAGAAATTAAAAATGTGCCCTCTTGTGCGCGAGGGAATTTTTTATCGGAGAAAACTCTTTTCACTAACCAAATATTGTATTTAAAATCTAGAATGAAATAATATAGTTTTTCATATCTTAGTGATTTTCAAGGTCCAGTCCAAATCCTGTGAGAGGAAAAAGAAAATACGCGCTCTTTTGTATGAAATATATATTCTTTAGCTGATAAATTTCGTTTCAGTGAAGCAAATAATGATCTGAAATCTAGAATTGAAAAAAATAATTTTGTATTTCAATGTGATTTCGCACCGTCCAATCCAAATACTGTGTGAAAAAACAAAATACGCGCTCTTTTTCCTGAAATATTTATTCTTCAGCTAAGAAATTTCTTTTACTAAAGCTAATATTTATTTTGAATACTAGAGTGAAATATGATAAATTTGCATCTCTAAATGATTATCACAGTCCAATCCAAATCCTGTGAACGAAAATAAAATCGTGCTCTTGTAGGCAAAATCTTCAGGTCGGAAAAAATTCTTTACAGTAAACCAAACATTGGTTTTGAAATCTAGAATTAAGTAAGATAAATATGCATTTCAAAGTGATTTTCAAATTCTAATCCTTATTGTTTGAGAGAAAACAAATTGCGCGCTCTTCTGTCTGAAATATTAAATCTTCAGTACCGACAGTGGAGAATATTCTTTTTAGTAAACCAAATATTGATTTCGAAATTTTGAATGGAATCAGATAGTTTTACGTTTCCAAGTGATTTTCAGTCCAATCATATTCCTGTGAGAGAACACAAAAATTCGCTCTCTTGTGTTTAAAATGATTTTTCTTTAGGGGATATAATTTATTTGAAGTTATGCAAATATAAAATTTAAAATCTAGAATTATAAATGTTATTTTACATTGCAGTAGATGTATTTTCACAGTTCACAAAATCCTATGAGAGAAAATAAAAATGCTCACTGTTGTGGTCGAAATCGGGTGTGGTGTGGCGCTACTGTGTGCACGATATTTATTCTTCAGGTTAGAAAAATCTTTTCATATAAGCAAAGAATTGATTTTGAAACCTGAAATAAAATAAGATAATTTTGCATACCGGAAGGATCCAATCCAAATCCTGAGACAGAAAACAAAAATTCTTGCTCTTGTGTGCTATATAATTTTTCTTCAGCGGTGAAAATTCTTTACAGTGAAGCAAATATTGATTTCCAAATCTAAAAAATAAAGAAGTTAATGTTGCAATTCGGAGTGATTTTCAGAGTCCAATCCAAATCCTGTGAGTGTAAATAAAAATGCGCTCTCTAGCGTTTGAAATATTTTTTCCTCAGCGGAGAATTTCTTTTTAGTTTTGCAAATATAAATTTTATAATCCTGTATGATAAAACTAAGATGCGCTATCTTGTGTGCGGAATATGTATTCTTAAGCGGAGAATAAATCTATTAAGTAATAAAATATTGATTTTGACATCTAAAATCTAGAAAAAACAAAAATTGTTAGTGCACAAAATATTTATTCTTCTCCGGAAAAAGAGCTTTTCGAAAATCTAAAAAGAAATAAGTAAAATTTTCCTATGTGAATTGATTTCCGCAGTCTGATCAAAATCCTGGGAAACAAAAGGAAAATATGCACTCAGGAGTAAGAAATAATTCTCCTTCAGCGGAGAATATTCTTTTCATTAAAGCAAATATTTAATTATAAATCAAGAATTGAAAAATATACCTATCGTTTCGAAGTAATTTTCACAGTCCAATTCAACATTTTGAGAAAAAATAAAAATTGCTCATGAGCGCGAAATATTTATTCTTCTGCGGAGATAGTACATTTCAGTACACGACTACTAATATAAAAATTTAAAAAACATAATAAAATAATAATACATTCTGACACGGACAGAGTAACACGCCTTGATAATGGAAAGCAAGTCGTTTTCCGAAACGTCGGCAAACATGAAGCCAATCACCTGGTGCAGAGCCCGAGAAAAGTTTATTAATAAAATTTTCCATTGGGAAATGATTTCTACACTCTAATTGAAATCCTAAGAGGGAAAAGGAAAATGCAAACTCAAGAGTACGAAATATTTCTTTTTCAGCGGAGAAAATGTGTTGTAAATTTAAGTAAATATTAAGTATAAAATCAAGAATTGAAAAATATAATCATTATTTCGAAGTGATTTTTACAGTCAAATTCAAACATTTTGAGAATAAAAAAACTGAAATGTGTGGGAAAAATTAATTCTTCTGCAGAGAAAGATCTCTTCAGTACACAACTACTAATTTTGAAATCAAGAAATAATTTGTAAATTTTTCATTGTGCATTATTTCCATAATGGGATGGAAAGCCTAGGAGAGAAGGAAAAAGTATTCATTCAGGCGTTAGATATTTTTTTTTCAGCGGAGAAAATTCTTTTTGTAAAGCAAATTAATAGTTTATAATCAAGAATTTAAAAAAAATAATCATCATTTCGAAGTCATTTTCACAGTCAAATTCAAACATTTTGAGAATTAAAAAAACTGCTAATGTCTGAGAAAAATTAATTCTTCTGCGGAGAAAGTCCTATTCAGTACATGGCTACTAATTTTTAAATCAAGAAATAAATAATTAAAATTTTCTATGTAAATTGATTTCCATAGTCTAATCGATATCCTGGGGGAGAATAGGAAAATGCGCACAGAGGAGTAAAAAATATTTCTTCTTCAGCGGAGAAAATTCTTTTCAGTAAAGCAAATAGTTATTTTAAAATCAAGAATTGAAAAATAAAATTATCATATCGAAGTATTTTTAAAGTCCAATTCAAACATTTTGAGAAAAAACAAATATTGCTAATATGTGCGAAATATTTATTCTTCTCCGGAAAAAGAGCTTTTCGAGACACAACCACAAATTTTAAAATCTAGAAATAAATAGTTATAATTTTCCTATGTGAATTGATTTACAGAGTCTGATCAAAATCCTGGGAGACAAAAGGAAATTATGCACTCAGGAGTAAGAAATAATTCTCCTTCAGCGGAGAATATTCTTTTCATTAATGAAAATATTTAATTATAAATCCAGAATTGAAAAATATACCTATCGTTTAGAAGTAATTTTTACAGTCCAATTCAAACATTTTGAGAATAAATAAAAATTGCTAATGAGCGCGAAATATTTAATCTTCTGCGGAATGTTCAGTACACAACTACTAATTTAAAAAAGTAAAAAAATATATAATAAATTTTCCATTGGAATTAAATTCTACAGTCTAATTGAAATCCTAAGAGGGATAAGGAAAATGCGTACTCAGAATTATGAAATATTTCTTTTTCAGCGGTGAAAATTTTTTGTAAATTTAAGAAAATGTTAAGTTTAAAATCCAGAATACAAAAATATAATTTTCATTTCGAAGTGATTTTCAGAGTCCAATAAAAATTTTTTTTAATTTAACAAAGATAGATAACATGTTCGAAATATTTATTCTTCTGAGAAAAAAGTTCTTTCCAGTACAAGACTACTGATGTTGAAATCAAGAAATAGATACAAATTTTCCATTGTGAATTAATTTCCACAGTTTGATTGAAATCCTAGGAGAGAAAAGAAAGATGCCCACTGAGAAGTAAGAAATATTTCTTCTTCTGCGGAGAAAATTGTTTTAAGTTAAAATAATATTTTACTTAAAATCAAGAATTGAAAAAATAATTACCATCTCGAAGTGATTTTCACAGTCCAATTAATTCTTTTTTAAATAAAAAAAATAGCTAATATGTGCGAAATATTAATTCTTCTTCGAAGCAGTCCCTTTTCAGTACACACCTACTAATTTAAAAATAAAAAAATAAATAATAAAATTTTTGATTGGGAATTGATTTCCACAGTCTGACTAAAATCCTGAGAGGGAATAGGAAAAATCGCACACAGGATAAAAAAATTTTCTGTTTCAGCGGACAATATTTTTTTAAGTAAAGCAAATACTTAATTTAAAATAATGAATTGAAAAATATAAATATTATTTCGAAGTGATTTTCATAGTCGTTTTCAAACTTTTTGCGAATTTAAAAAAGTCTAATGTGTGCGAAATATTTATTCCTCTGCGGAGAGAAACATTTTTCAGTACATAATTACAAATTTTGAAATCAAGAAATAAATAATAAATTTTCCATTGCGAATTGATTTCCACAATCTCATGAATATCCTGGGACAAAAAAAGGAAAATGCGCACTCAGCAGTAAGAGGTATTTCTTCTTCAGCAGAAAAAATTCTTTTCAGTAAAGCAAATATTTAATTTAAAATCAAGAATTGGAAAAAACTATTATCGCAAAAATACAATCTTTCCCAGGAAGTGATTTTCACAGTCCAATTCAAACTTTTTGAGAATAAATAAAAATTTCAAATGAGCGCAAAGAAAGCTCTTTTCAGTATACAACTACTTATTTTGAAATTAAGAAAAAAATAATTAAATTTTCCATTGGGAATTGTTTTCCACAGTCAAAATGAAATCCTGAGAGGGAATAGGAAAAAGCGCACAAAGGAGAAAGAAATATTTCTATTTCAGCGGAAGTAAATTTTTTAAATATATAATTAAAAATAAATATCTGAAATAAATAAATATTATTTCGAAGTGATTTACTTACGTTTTCAAACTTTTTGCAAATTTATAAAAAATTGCTAATGTGTGCGAAATATTTATTCTTCTGAGGAGAAAGATCATTTCAGTACCCAACTACAAAATTAGAAATTAAGATTAAAATAAATGAATATTCCATTATGAATTGATTTCCACAGTCTGATCAAAAGCTTGTGAGACGAAAGGAAAATATGCAATCAGGAGTAAGAAATAATTCTCCTTCAGCGGAGAATATTCTTTTCATTACAGGAACTATTTAATTATAAATCAAGACTTGAAAAATATACCTATCGTTTCGAAGTGATTTTCACAGTCCAATTAAAACATTTTAAGAATAAATAAAAATTGCTAATGAGGGAGATATATTTATTCTTCTTCGGAGAAAGTTCTTTTTATTACACAACTACTAATTTTGAAATCAAGAAATAAATTATTAAATTTTCCACTGTGAATTTATTTCCACAGTCTACATGAAATACTCGGAGAGGAAAGAAAAAATGCGAACTCAGGAGTAAGAAATATTTCTTTTTCACCTGAGAAAATGTTTTTTAATGAAGCAAATATTTAATTGAAAGAATTAAAATATATATTATCATTTCGAAGTAATTTTCACACTCCAATACAAACTTATTGACAAAAAACAAAAAGTGCTTATGTGTGGGAAATATTTATTCTTCTGCGGAGATAGTACTTTTCATTACACAACTACTAATTTAAAATAAAAAAATAAATAGTTAAATTTTCCATAGGGAATTGATATCCACAGTCTAATTGAAATCCTGGGAGAGAAAAGGAAAATGCGCACTGAGAAGTATGAAATATTACCTTTTCAGCGGAGATAATTTTTTTTAGTTAAGCAAATAATAATTTTAAAATCAAGAATAAAAAAATATAATTTTCATTTCGAAGTGATTTTTACAGTCCAATTAAAATGTTTTAGAATAAACTGAAACAGATAACGTGTTCGGAATATTATCCTTCTGGGGAGTAAATTCTTTTCTTTACACAAGAAAAAACTTTGAAATCAAGATAAAATTAAGTAAATTTTCCATTGTAAATTCATTTCCACAGTCTTATTGAAATCCTGGGAGTGAAAAGGAGAATGCTTTCTCAAAGGTAAGAAATATTTCTTCTTCGGCGTAGAAAATTCTTTTCAGTAAAGCAAATATTTAATTTTACTTTAAGAAAATAAAAAATATAACTGTCATTTCGAAGGTATTTTAACAGTCCAATTTAATCTTTTTTCGAATAAACTAAAATAGCTAACGTATGCGTAATATTTATTCTTCTGTGGAGAAAGTTTTTTTAGTACGCAACTAAATATTTTGAAATCAAGAAATAATTAAGTACATTTTCCATTGTGAATTAATTTCCAATGTCTAATTGTAATCCTGGGAGAGAAAAGGAGAATGCGTACTCAAAGGTAAGAAATATTTTTTCTTCAACGGAGAAAATTCTTTTCAGTGAAGCAAATATACAATTTGAATTTAAGAATTTGAAAAAAATAATTGCAATTTCGATGTGATTTTCACGGTCCAATTTAAACCTTTTGAAAACAAAGAAAAATTCCTTATTTTAGCGAAATATTTATTCTTCTGCGGAGAAAGTTCTTGTCAGTGCACAAGCTCTAATTTTAAAGTCAAGAAAAAAACAAATAAATTTTCCAATGTAAATTCTTTTCACTAGTCGAATGGAAATCCTGGGAGAGAAAAAGAAAATGCTAACTCTGGAGTAAGAAAAAGTTCTTCTTCAGAGGAAGAAATACCATTCAATAAAGCAAATATTAAGTTTCAAATCAAGAACTGAAAAAGATAATTATGATTTCGAAGTGATTTTCACAGTCAAATTCAAACTTTTTTTTAAAAAAACAAAAATTTCTAATGTGTGAGAAATATTTTTTCTTCTGCAGAGAAAGTTTTTTTCAGTACAACCCTAAGAATTTTAAAATCAAGAAATAAATAATTTATTTTCCATTGTAAATTACATTTCCACAGTCTGATCAAAATCCTGGGAAGAAAAGGAAAATGCGTACTCAGGAGTAAGAAATATTTCTTCTTTAGTGGAGAAAACTCTATTCAGTAAAGCAAATCTTTAATTTGAATTAAAGAATTTAAAAAATAAAATTATCATTTTTTAAGTGATTTTAACCGTCCAATTACATAAGCACTTTTCAGTACACACTTTCTAATTTGAAATCATGAAATAAATAATAAATTTTCCAATGATAATTTATTTCCTGTGTCTGATCGAAATCCTGGAAGAGATTAGGTAAATGCCTATTCAGGAGTATTAAATATTTCATCTTCAGCGGAGAATATTCATTTCAGGAAAGAAAACATTTTTAAAAATCGAAAATCGAAAAATATAATTATCATTTCGAAGTGATTTTCTTAGTCCAGTACAAACTGATTGAAAAAAAACAAAAAATGCTAATGTGTGGGAAATATTTATTCTTCTACGGAAAATGTCCATTTCAACACACAACTACTAATTTTGACATCAAGAAATAATTAGCATATTTTCCATTATGAATTGATTTTCATTGTTTGATTAAAATCCTGGGAGAATATTCCTTTTGTAAGCAAATAATAATTAAAATCAGGAATTGAAAAATATTACTGTTATTTGAAGTGATTTTCACAGTCCAATTCTAACGTTTTGAGAATAAACAAAAATTCCTTATGTGTGCGAAATATTTATTCTTCTGCGGAGAAGATCTTTTCAGTACACAACTACTAATTTTGAAATCAAGATATAAATAATTAAACTTTCCATCGTGAATTCATTTCCACAGTTTAATTGAAACCCTGGGAGGGATAAGGAATTTGTGCACTCAGGAGTAAGAAATATTTGTCTTTCAGAGTAGAGCATTCTTTTAGTAAAGGAAATATTGAATTTGAATTTAAGAATTTAAAATATATAATTATCATTTCGATACGATTTTCACCGACCAATTAAAACATTTTAAGAATAAACATAATTCTTATGTGAGCTAAATATTAATTCTTCTGCAAAGAATAAATTTTCAGTGCAAAACTACTAATTTAAAATCATGAAATAATTAGGTAAATTTTCCATTGTAAATTCATTTCCACAGTCTAATCAAAATCCTGGTAGTGAAAAGGAAAATGCGCACTAAGGAGTTAAAAATATTTCTTCTTTAGCGGAGAAAACACTTTTTCGTAAAACAAATATTTGATTTAAAACCAACAACTGAAAAATATTTTTATTATTTAAATTGATTTTCACAGTCCAAATTAATTAATTCTAATTAAAGTTTAATTGAAATCCTGGGTGTGATAAGGAGACTGCGCACTCAAAGGTAAAAAATATTTCTTCTTCAGCGGATAAGATTCTTTTCAGTAAAGCAAATATTTAATTTGAATTTAGGAATTTAAAAAATATAATTTATATTTCGAAGTGATTTTAACAAATCAATTTAAACATTTTTAGAATAAATAAAAATAGCTTACGTTTGCGAAATATTTATTCTTCTGGGGAATAAGTTCTTTTTGTGAAGAAAGATCTTTTCGTAAACAATTAATATTTTTGAAATAAACAAATAATTAAGTAAATTTTTCCTTGTTCATTCATTTCCACCATCTAACATTAATTCTGGGAGTGAAAAGAAGAATGCGTACTCAATGGTAAGAAATATTTCTTCTTCAGCGGAGAAAATTCTTTTCAGTAAAGCAAATATTTAATTTGAATTTAAGAATTTAAAAAATGTATTTATCAATTTGAAGTTTTTTAAACAGTCCAATTTAAAATTTTTTAAATAAACTAAATTAGGTAACATGTGCAAAATATTTATTCATCTGCGGGAAAAGTTTTTCTGCGGAGAAAGTTCTTTTAAGCACACAACTAATATTTTTGAAATCAAGGAATAATTAAGTAAATTCTCCATTGTGAATTCATGTCCACGGTCTAATTGAAACCCTGGGAGTGAAAAAAGAATGCCTACTCAAGGGTAAGAAATATTTCTTCTTCAGCAGAGAAAAGTCTGTAAGCAGTCAGTCTGCAGTATAGCAAATATGTAATTTGAATATAAAAATTTAAAAAATATTATGATCATGGTGAAGTGATTTTCACCGTTCAATTAAAACTTTTTGAGAATTTACAAGAATTGCTTATGTGTGCGAAATATTTATTCTTCTGCATGGAAAGTTCTTTTCAGTGCACAAGTACTAATTTTAAAATAATGTAAAAATAAGTCAATTTTCCATTGTAAATTCAGTTCCACAGTAAATTCAAAATCCTGGTAGGGAAAAGGTAAATGCGCACTAAGGAGTAAAACATATTTCTTCTTCAGAGGAGAGAAAAACATTTTCGTAAAACAAATATTTAATTTAAAACATAGAACTGAGAAATATTATTATTATTTGAAGAGATTTTCACAGTCCAACTCCAAGGTAAATGATTAAAAAATTTGTCTTCTTCAGCGGAGAAAATACTTTTTCGTAAAACAAATATTTGATTTAAAATCAAGAACTGAAAACAATTATTAATAATTGAAGTGATTTACACAGTCCAATTCAAACTTTTTGAAAGTAATCAAAAATTGCTCATGCGTGCGAATTATTTATTCTTCTGCGGAAAAAGTTCTTTTCAATACACAACTAATAATTTTGAAATCAAGAAATAATTAGAATATTTTCCATTGTGAACTGGTTTTCATAGTTTGATCAAAATTGTGGGAGAGAAAAGGAAAATGCACACTTAGGGGTAAGAAATATTTCTTTTTCAGCGGAGAAAGTACTTTTAGTAAAGCAAATATTTAATTTAAAATCAAGAATTTAAATATATTAATATCATTATGAAATGATTTTCAGAGTCCATTTTAAACTTTTTGAGAATATAAAAAATTTGCTGACGTGTGTGAAATACTTATTCTTCTGCGGAGAAAGTTCTCGTCAGTACACAACTACTAATTTTGAAATCCAGAAAAAAAAAAATTTTCCATTGTGAATTGATTTCCACAGCCTGTTCGAAATCCTAGGAGAGAAAAGGAAAATGCCCATTCAGGAGTAAGAAATATTTCTGTTTCAGTGGAGAAATTTCATTTAGTAAAGCAAATATTTAATTTATAATAAAGAATTAAAAAATATAATTATAATTTCGAAGTGATATTCACAATCCAATATATAAAAGAACTCAATCAATAAATGTTTTTCACACGTAAGCTATGTTACTTTAATTAAAAAATTCTTAATTGGACTGTGAAAACCACTTCGAATGATAATTATATTTTTCAGTTATTGATTTTAAAATTTAATTTTTTCTTTAGTAAAAAGAAATTTCTCCGCAGAAGAATAAATATTTCGCACACATAAGCTATTTTTATTTATTCTAAAAAAGACTGAATTGAACATTGAAAATCATTTCGAAATGATATGTATATTTTTAAATTCTTGATTTTAAATTGAATATTTACTTAACTGAAATGAATATTCTCCGAGGAAAAAGAAATATTTCTTACTTCTTAGTGCGCATTTCCCATTTCTTTCCCAAGATTTTGATCAAACTATGAAAATCAATTCACAATGGAAAATATTCTAATTATTTCTTGATTTCAACATTAGTAGTTGTGTGTTGAAAAGAACTTTTTCCGCAGAAGAATAAATATTTCCCCCACATTAGAAACATTTCTTTATTATCAAAATGTTGTAATTTGACGGTGAAAATCACTTCGCAATGATAAAAGTATTTTTTAAATTCTTGATTTCAAATAAAATATGGTCTTTACCGAAAAGAATATTCACCGCTGAAGAAGAATTATTTCTTACTCCTGAGTGTGCATTTTCCTTTTCTCTCCCAGAATTTTGATCAAACTATGGAAATTAATTCACAATGTAAAATATTCTAATTATTTCTTGATTTCAACATTAGTAGTTGTGTACTGAAGAGCACTTTCTCCGCAGAAGAATAAATATTTCGCACCCATTAACAATTTTTGTTTATTCTCAAAATGTTGTAATTGGACTGTGAAAATCATTTGTAAATATCAATAAATGTTTCAGTTCCTGATTTTAAATTAACTACTTGATTCACTCATAAGATTTTCTCCGCTGAAAATGAAATATTTCTTACTCCTGAGTACGCATATTCTGTATATCTCGCAGGATTTCGATCAGAGTGTGAAAATCAATTCACAATGGAAAATTTACTTATTTACTTCTTGATTAAAATTGTAGTTTTGTACTGTAAAGAACTTTTGCCGCAGAGAATAATTGTTTTGCACACATTAGCAATTTTTGTTTATTCTCAAAAAGTTGTAATTGGCCGGTAAAAATCACTTCAAAATGATATTTGTATTTTTTAAATTCTTAAATTCAAATTATTATTTAATATTTCCTTTACTGAAAGGAATTTTCTCCGCTGAAAATGAAATATTTCTTAATCCTGAGTTTTTTTCACTCCCAGGATTTCAATTAGACTGTGGAAATCAATTCACAATGAATATTTAGTTATTTATTTCCGGATTTTAAAACTGGTAGTTGTGTACTGAAAACAAAGTTTCTCAGCAAAAGAATAAAAATTTCCCACACTTTAGATAATTTTGTCTATTCTCATAAATTTTTAATTTGACGGTGAAAATCGCTTCGAAATGATAACTATACTTTTCAAATTAAATATTTCCTTTACTGAAATATATTTTCTCCGCTGAAGAAAAAATATTTAATACTCCTGAAGAGGCATTTTCCTATTCTCTCCCAGGATTTCCATCAGACTGTGGAAATAAATTTAGATTGGAAAATTTATAATTAACTTCTTGATTTCAAAGTTAGAAATTGTTTACTGAAAAGAGCTTTATCCGCAGAAGAATAAATATTTCGAACACATAAGCAATTTTTGTTTATTCTCAAAAAGTTATAATTGGATGGTAAAAATCACTTCGAAATGATAATTATATTTTTCAGTTCTTGATTTTAAAATGTAATTTTTTCGTTACTAAAAAGGAATTTCTCCGCAGCCTAATAAATATTTCGCACACGTAAGCTATTTTTATTAATTCTAAAAAATATTGAATTGGACGGTGAAAATCATTTCCAAATGATATATATATTTTAAAATTCTTGATTTCAAATTAGATATGTGCTTTACTGAAAAGAATTTTCTCCACTGAAAAGAAATATTTCTTACTCCTGTTCTATTTCTGTATTTCACTGTATTTCTCTCCCACGATTTCGATCAGACTGTGTATATGAATTCACAATGGAAAATTTAATTATTTATTTCTTAATTTCACATCTGGTAGTTGTGTTATAATTATCATAATAATTATTATTAAATGATAATTGTCAATGTGTGGGAAATATTTATTCTTCTGCGCAGAAAGTACATAACAGAACACTACAATTGATTTTGAAATCAAGAAAAAAATAAGTAAATTTTCCATCGTGAAATGATATTCACAGTCAAATCGACATGCTATGATAGAAAAAGAAAATGCGTATTCAAAGGTAAGAAGTATTACTTCTTCAGCGGGAAAAGGTTCTTTTCAGTAAAGCAAATATTAAATTTTAATTTAAGAATTTTAAAAATACAATTATCATTTTGAAGTGATTTTCACAGTCCAATCTAAAACTTGTGAGTGAAAACGGAAATGCGCGTTTTGTGTGCGAAATATTTAATCTTTAGAGGAGAAAACTTTTCAGTAAAGCAAATATCGATTTTTAATTTAGAATTAAATGCGATAATTTTGCATTTTAAAGTTTATTTTGCAGTCCAAAACAAATACTGTGAGAGAAAACAAATATGCGCGCTCTTGTTTATGAAATATTTATTCTTCAGCGAAGATTATCATCTCAGTAAAGTACACATTGATTTAAAATCCAGAATTAAATAAGATTTTTCAATCTGAGGCGGTTTTCCCAGTCCAATTCAAATATTGTGAAATAAAACAAAAATACGCACTCTAGGGTGCGAAATATTTATTCTTCAGCGGAGAAAATTCTTTTCTAAAAGCACATATTTATTTAGAAATCAAGAATTAAATAAGATAATTTTTCGTTTCGAAGTGATTTTCACAGTCCAATCCAAATTCTTTGAGAGAAAAGATAAATGCGCCCCTATGTGTGCGAAATATTTTTCATCTGCAGAGAAAACTTTTCATAAAAGCAACAATCAATTTTGAAAGTAGAAAAAACTAATAAGATATTTTTGCATTTAGAAATGATTTTCTCAGTCCAATCTAACTCCTGTGGAAGAAATCAATAATGCGCGTTCTTGCGTGCGTAGTGTTTATTTTAATTCGGAGAAAATTCTTTTTATGAAGCACATCTCAGCATTGAAATCGAGATTTGATTAAGATATTTTGCATTTTAATGTGATTTTTACAGTCCAGTATAGAACATATTACTCAGGAAATTTAGAATTAAATGAGATAATTTTGTATTTTAAAGTGATTTTCACTTTGAAATCTAAATCATGTGAGAGAAATCAATAATGCACGCTCCTGCGTGCCGAATATTTATACTTAAGTGAAGAAATTTCTTTTTATAAAGCGCATCTCAATTTTGAAATCTATAATGAAATAACATATCAGTGATTTTTATATCTATAATGAAATAACATATTAATAACATTTTGAAGTGATTTTTACAGTCCAATCCAAATATTATATGGAAGAAAAAAATGCGCGTTTTGTATGTGAAATATTTATAATTCAGAGGAGAAAGTTCTTTTCTGGAAAGCAAATATTAATCTAGAATTATATATTATAATTTTACATCTCGAAGTGATTTTCACAATCAAATCAAATTCTGTGTGAGAAAAGAAAAAAGCGCGCTCTTGAGTGTTAAATATTTATTCTTCAGCGGAGAAAATTCTATCCGTAAAAGTAATTATTGATTTTTAAAAAGAAAATTAAATAAGTTAATTTTACATTTTGAGGTGATTTTCACAGTCCAATCCAAATACTGTAAGGGAAAAGAAAAATGCGCGCTCTTGTGAGCAAAATATATTCTTCAACAGATAAAATTTTTTCTCAGGGAAGCAAGTATAAATTTTGAAATCTAGAATTGAATAAGATAATTTTGTATTTTGAAATGGTTTTCACAATCAACGCAAATCCTTTGAGAAATTTTTTTTGCAACTCCTTTGCTTTTCATAAAACACATATTGATTTTGGAATCCAGAATTAAATCATATAATTTTGCATTTTTAAGTGACTTTCAAAGTCCAATCAAAACCTTTTGAGAGAAGTCATAAATGCGCGCATTTGTGTGCGAAATATTTATTCTTTAGCGGAGAAAACTTTTCAGTAAAGCAAATATCTATTTTGAAAGTAGAAAGTAAGTAAGATAAATTAGCATTTGGAAGTGATTTACTCGGTCCAATTCAAGTCCTGTGTGAGAAACCAATTATACGCGCTCTTGCGTACGTAATATTTATGCTTCAGCGAAGAATAATCTTTATATATAGCACATCTCAAATTGAAAATTTAGAATTATATAAGAGTTTTAGAATTTCGATGTGATTCTTACAGTCCAATCCAAATCGTGTGAGACGATACAAAAATGCGTGCTCTTTTGTTCCAAAGTACATATTCTTCAGCAGAGAAAAATCTTTCAGTTAAGCAAATATTGATTTTGAATTTTAGAATTACATAAGAAAAATTTTGCATTCCGAAGTTGAATTCACAAGTCTAATGCAAATCCTGAAAAAAAAACAAAAATGCGCGCTCTTGTATGAGAAATATTTACTTTTCGACTGAAAAAATTCTTTTCAGCAAAGGAAATTTAAATTTTGAATCTCAAATGAAATAAGATAACTTTGCATTTCAAAATGATTATCACAGTCCAATCCAAATCCCTTGAGAAAAGATAAAAAATCGGGCTCATGTGTGCGAAATATTTATTCTTTTCAAATGAAAATTTATGCGAATCTAGAATCATTAAGATATTTTGCATTTCGAAGTGATTTTCATAGTCCAATCCAAATCCTCTTGAGAGAAAACACACATGCGTGCTCTTAAGAGCGAAATACTTATCCTTCAACAGAGAAATTCTTTATATTACCTCATATTGACTTTGAAATCTAGAATTAAATAAGATAATATTATCTTTTGAAGTGATTTTTACAGTCCGATTAGAATGCTGATGGTTGTGATCTTTATGTGCGAAATATTTATTCTTTAACGGAGAAAAAAAATCTTTCCAGTGAAATAAATAAAATTTTAGAAATGAGAATTAAATTTAAATAATTTTTAAGTAGAATTAAAGAAAACAACAATCGCGCTCTTGTCTGTAGTATATTTATTCCACAAGGGAAAAATTTCTTTTCCGTAAATACTGATTTTGATGTAGAAATCAATATGTTTTTTCCATTTTGAAGTGATTTTCACAGTACAATGCAAATCCTGTGAAGGAAATCGGATATGAGCGCTCTTTTGCGCGAAATATTTATTCTTCAGCGGTCTTTTCATAAAGCACATACTGATTTCAAATCTAGAATTAATGTGTAATATTACATTTCGAAGTGATTTTCACAGTCCAATACAAACCCTGTGACAGAGAACAAAAATTTCGGTCATTGGTGCAAAATATTTATTCTTCAGCTGATAAAATTCATTTTTATAAAGCTTTTTTAAACATTGAAATCTAGATTTAATCAAGATAATTTTGCATTTCGAAGTGATTTCGAAAGTCCAAAGCAAATCCTCTGAGAGAAAACAAAAATGTGAGCTCTTGTGTGCGTAATAGTTATTCTTCATCCGAAATAATTCTTTTCAGTAAAGTAAATTGTAATTTTGATATGTAGAATTTAAAACGATAATATTTCATCCCGAAATTGATTTGAGACCAATGCAAATCCTGTAAGGGAAAACAAAAATGCTTTAATAAAAAGTTTTTTTTTGCCGAATTTTGGGGACAAAAATTTCGGTTATGAAGGAAAAATGATTATGTCTCAGCTGCTATGCCTTATATTAAAAAGTGTATATGACCTTTAATAACTAAAATTGTCCGTTCTTTTACGTGAAGTAATAAACTTTTCTCTATATTCATTGTTAACTGAGATAATTACAACTGCTTATACTACGAACCAAGACGACGTGTTGTGTGATATATTGTTTTGGAAATAAAATGACCTCGCCTTTCATAAAACGTTATTCGTTTTTCGCTACGCTTATCATTCACTGAGATGATGACTATTGCTCACAAAAGTTGTTTTTATAAATTACTTTTTATGTGCTTGGTGAGTTAAAAATGGAAATTAGGATGAGAGAGAAAGGAGCGATTTTTTAAATTTCCATTGTTCTCTCTCTCGCATAATTAGTAGTGTAAATGATGAGAGACAGAGGGCCGAGAAGGAGGGGACGGAGGGGGAGGGGGAGTGGGCCTCCCCCCCCCCACGTAACGTACGTGTCTTCGACGCGAAGGGTACACATCCCAAACGCCTCACCACCAACATCCCTGCTAGCCCTACACAACACGTCACGGCCTCCCCTCCTCAGCATCCGCCACCCCTACTTTCGGAGATCACCTCCTGGCAACACCAAGAATACAGCGATTGTGGCGACATCAAGCGTTATAAATTCGAACTGCTGTCCTAAATTCGCCATTTTATCGACTACTGTTCACATCAGTCCAATCGAAAAACTGCATAAGTCCGTAAGGACGCGATATACAGTGTCTTATAACGTGTGTGCTTTCTAAAACCTAGGATTAGTATTAAACGAGATATTTAGTTTTATTGGGTGTCGTGTCATCGTTGGTCTGGAGTTTCATCACGTAGATATTCGATGGGCAGGGCAGTTGGCTCTAAGTGCCACCAATCACTTGACAGCGAGGTTGTAATAATAATAGTTTATCCGGAAATGTCAAGGTCATTGGTGGCCTTCACATTCGATTGCTTCCCTGTTGAGGTGACGCAAGTGTCAAACGTCAGCTTACAGCATCAAGGGTTCAAATGAAATCCAGGTCCCCTAAAATCATCAATTTTACCGGCACCATTTATTTCATCACATCTTCGAAAGCACAAGGCAAAATGGGTAACAAAATACATTAAGTAGTTCGTGTGTCTGTCACGACAATTCTTTCGGCTTCGAGGCGATCAGCAAATGATTTCGGGGCGACACGTCAGGATCAAATTCGGGACTGACCTCGCAAGAGATGCCTGGAAAGAATCGGAAAGTAAAAATCGTGTCAATTCATGCAACTTAAAGTAACTAATTCACACAAACACTTTACTAAGGGATAACAGCAATAATAATCGCAAGGAAGTGTCACAACAGTCAAAATGTTTGCAATGAAAGAAAATGGCATATTTAACGAGAGAAAATATTCACGTGAACCTCACCCACCATTCCCAGGGACACGTGTATAAAAACACTCGGATTCACTTGGCGACCCTGAACTTGTAACACATAGGTTTCTATTGATTTCACATCCTCAGGAAGAATGCTCCATGATTGACAAGAAGCCACAAACAATAATCAACAATATATGACACAGGTCTTCCGGATTCTTTCCAAGATGAACAGTTTATGTTTGGTAACGTAAAAAGGAACCCAGAGTTATTCACTTTTTTAGTGAGGTTCTTATCTTGGTCGTATTCTTAGATAATTTTTCGGTTTCTCCCCACGTTGCACAATTTTAATGGACAACCGTTTCGCCGGCATTGAAGACGGCTTCATCAGCTCCGACTAACGGTCGTCCACTACAAACGCTATACAAATTCTACAACGCGGGGAAAACCCGAAAACTTATAATCTAGAAGACAACCACGGAAGCCTTCGTAACACTAATGTGATCAGTTTAGGATGAGATAGTGAATACATAGTGAATGCCTTTTGGAGTAGCTTTAACTTAGCTTAAGCCATTGGTATTCGCAATAAAATAGTGAAAAATTCATCCAACGCAACAACCTTATATATATCAACTGTAAACACTAATATTGGAGTGTCTGAAGTTGAATACTTTGACTCCTGGGAGAAGTGAAAGTATACAACAGAGCAACTGCCTACATGCGGCTCTAAAAGTATGTACGCAATCGGGTTTTTTTCCCGAAACGGTATTGGGAATAAGTCTCTAGATCGCTTCAGTGGGTTGACTGTTTGTCATGGACTTTCACTTTTAATTTTCGAAAAAATTTTAAATTTTATATTACTTGAATGAATCAAGGCGGGCGGGGGAGAGAGAGAAAGAGAGAAAGGATGTTTAAGTTACTGCCCATTGGAGAATGGTTCTTGGTCTGGATTACTACGCGAAGGGAAATGGCTGACGGGGGACAACGGACTAAAAGGAAGGCAAAGGAAACACACACAGACGCACACACATGAGACAGAGTAGATATGCGTAAAACACGAACGGGCGAAGGAGGTCCCTTTTGAGGAGGAGAAAACCTTAAATATTGTTACCAGTTTCCAATCATTGCATTTAACATACGATGTGGTACGAAGTCACTCGCACGGGTACATATACACCAGGGTTGAAATTAGCCATGAAAAAATCATTTGGCAATTGGGAGATCCGGGTTCGAATGCCGGTCAAGTCAAATGATTTTCCCATGGCTAATTTCAACCCTGGTGTATATGCACCCGTGCGAGTGACTTCGTACCACATCATTTGTTAAATGCAATGATTGGAAATTTGTCAATTTCGTCGTTTTATTAACGACAATGTTGGGTTTATCCACCGCGACAGTGGACAGCTTTGTAAGCACGACTTCGCGTCATGTGCTACAATGTAGACTTGAGGTGTGAACATCTGGCTCGCATAAACATCCCTCCCTCGAAATTCGCCTTGAAGGAAAATGGCTTGATTGTGTAACTGGCTAACACACCTGTCCAGCAATTGGGAGACCCGGTTCCGAATCCCGGTCAGGTCAAATTACTTTTTCACGGCGAATTTCAACCCTAGATGTATTGTTACCAGTCTTTCTGTCATCCCTTTGCCTATATGAGTTCATCACACATCCCTTTCGCTTGAAGATTACGCTGAGAGAAGAGTGCGATTGAGTAAAAGATGAGTGAGGGTGACTATAATAATTGTAATTAATGAAAGGAAGTGAAGGTAGAATCCAAGAATTACAGAAAGCATGACTGGCAATAATACGATGACACCATCACAGGAAATCAAGAAAGAAGGAGGGAAAAACACACCAAAGATCAAAAGAAAGGGACGACTAGCGAAAATGTTGGAGACTCGATTTACCTTTGAGTGACAGGAACAGACATCGGTCGAAGAGGATCAGGGACTCCACCAAAGGTGCGAACATGAGGCGTAAGGAATAGAAGCAGACGACTTGTTGCCAGCAGCTGAGGTATTCATTTGTCTCCGTGCTCGCAATATCCTCTTCGGGTGGGATTAGGTTGACAGCCGACAGGACTCTCCGGGCATACCTGTTCCCCATCATACAAGAGAAAGTATTCTCATTAATCATTCTCAAAGCCTTTACTATTTATATGATAGGCGCGAGTAGGGAAACGAGACTCTAGAACTGGCAGCAAGGTAAATTGCTCGAGGCTACGTACTAACAGAAAGCATCTGAGTTAGGGAGATTTTATTTCTTTAACCAATTACAAGTACTTCGTAAGCAAAAGTAAGCACAGAAGTTTCCAAAAAAATACAGAGGACAAGAGTCCCGCGGATCACGAGACGCGGCTCACAAGACGTGGAGTGAAAAAGGTGGGGCTAGGTACTAGCAGAAAGCATCCGAGTTAGGAGGGTTTTTGAAGTGAAAACTTCTTATGTCGCGTTGAGCACTTTTGTAGATGGGTAAAAGACATTGGACTCGCGTCACCGTCACCGTCACCGCTACTACATATATGTATAATTATGTATATTCTGTATATACACAGTATACTCGCTATATACACAGTACTTCTGGATGGGTACAAACCATTGGACTCGCATCACCGTCACCGTCACCATCACCGCTACTAAATATATGTGTAATTGTATATTCTGTATATACACTTTTGTGGATGGGTAAAAACAATTGGACTCGCGTCACCGTCACCCATACCCATATGAGTGACTCATGTCACTCATATGGGTAATGATGAAATAATTAAATTCCAAATTTTAACTTTGTTGCAAGTTTCAGAAGAAATAATCGTCCAGCAGGAGGAGTAGCTATTTATCAAAATATGAACACAGTTCATTATTGCTCAAATTATATGGATGTGCATGCGAAATTCACCAGCATGTTTAATACTACTACTTCTGATATTGGCGATATGTGTATATGTCGTTGCCACTCTGAGAATAATCAGTTCATTATTATGGTTGCCATTTATATTTCTCCGGATAAGTCATTGAGGGTGATACGAGACTTCTTGTATGAAAATTTATTCATTTATTCTCATGATGCATCTGCATTGCTTGAACAAAAAATTGGGAAAAGATTTGATGATTTGTCAATGATTTTGAGTGGAGATTTCAACATAAACTTTGCAGACGATAAAAATCTACCATTGATTGAATTTTTAAATAGTGAGTTTGGTTTAACGATGTCTAATGATCGCAATCTTGGCACAACAAAATATAAAACTACTATTGATGCAGTATTTACAAGACATTTAAGCAAATTCGAATCAAAATTATTCGTTTCTTACTTTAGTTACCATAAGCCTATTGTATCAGTTTTAGATATTGCCGATGATGATGGCGGTGATGATGAAAGAGTTGTTGAAATAATGGATGAAAGTTGATTATTCTGAAGTGTACAATTTTTATGTAAAATAATTGTGTACAATAGCGCAATAAATGAATATTTAATTTATTATATACATGAAACTACTTTCTACTGATTAATAAAACACTTCATTAGAAATTATTCCCTACATTCAAAAATGCTCACGTTATTTCAAGTTTTCACTTCTGTCGGCACTCCCGGAGTGCCTCTATTTTTTTTTCTTTAAGCAATTACAAGTACTTCGTAAGCAAAAGTCGGCACCATTGGCGACGGGGTAAAGTCCTCGCATGCTAACCCTAGGGTCGCGGGTTCGAGTCACGCCTGGGTAGAATATTATCTGCCCAGGACATGGGTATTTGTGTCTTGTCCGTTGTTACAGTTATCCACCCGACGTAAATTGGCACATTGTGCTTTATTCGGGATAGTGAAGATAAATAAATAAATATATAAAATAAATAAAAAGTACGCACAGAAGTTTCCAAAAAGAGAGAGGACCAGAGTCTCGCGAATCACGAGACGCGGCTCACAAGACGCGGAGTGTAAACATCAGGAAAACTCGACCCCCAAAATTCAACTGCGCGCTTTTGAGGCGCGGGGTCCAATGTGCTGGTGTCTGATTTGCGCTGTCCTGATCTCCCGATGTCCTGGCTTCCAAGGGTCTTTCTGAAATACTATTTGGTGAGAAAAACTATTTCGCATTCTACTTGCGGTTATTGAGCTCAAATCAACTCATTCCGACAATTTTTCTGCAACTGTAAATGAATCAGGGAATTTCAATAATACACGTGCTTAAATATTAGTTTAACCTACAAAGTACCAAGTCCTTAAAAAAATACTTCCCTGTTGAAGTATTTGGTGAATAAAGTTTCATGAGTCCCAAATAAGGATGCAAATTTAGTTTAAAATTTCTAATTTTTTCCATTTTAACAATTAAAAATGCTGCGTTTGTAAAACGGTGGGAAATAAGGGTTGCAGAAAGAAAGGGAGCTGCAGCATTTACGATTTTTTATCTTTTAAAATTAATTTTCACACGTAAAACAGTAAAATTTCGCACACCTGAGTCCATTACCATATTTTATAGCACTGTGTGACTTAAATTCGCACAAAAGTCACGCTTTTCCGGCGGCATATTAAGTATTGGCCCATTAAATGCACTGCACTGCGCTGACGGAAGATTCATTATTGCATGAAACTTATGTCAAGCACGAGTAATTGACAGATATTGATTTCCAGAAGCATCATTTATTAAAATCACAGTTAACTGCATAGTTCATGTTAAATTTATGCATCTAAGTATAAATTTAATCATAAAACGAACTTGAATTATGGCTAGTTACTATAATTCAATTTTTAACTTCTTTATCCTTAGACTCATTCCTTATCTTCAGTCTACACAGATTTATTAGTAATATCAGAATAATTGGATATTTACTTAAGTAAACCTCCATCTATTTGGACACTATTTATAGAACATAAGTGACTTATTTCAATTTAAATCCATTGTATCGTGTGATTAAAGAGCTAATATCCGGATGTAAAAAAAATGGCCATCTAGCCTCAGATGATATTACTCTTAGAATTTGATCAGAATAAAATATCGACGATGGAATTTCTAGTCATGGCTATATTTTTCTTCGGTACATTTAATGGGATTAGATGTATTTGAAGTGTAGATGAAGTTGACACAGGCTTAATAGCATCTTCAAACACATCTCCTTGTAGTCTGCCTTCTTCCTTCATCAGTGGGCAAAAATATGTTTTTTCAGTTGAAACTACTGATTTTTAGGAAAATCTTCAAAACAAAAGGTGTGCCGGAATTGTACATTTTTTGCTCTGATATACAGTTTCCTACAGCACATCCTACATTCTTTCCTTATATGCCTCTCAATATATTCTTCTTCGAACCCAGCATCATCAACTCTCAAAGATACACCAGGGTTGAAATTTGCTACGAAAAAATCATTTGACTTGACCGGGATTCGAAAACGGGTCTCCCAATTGTCGGTCAGGTGTGTTAGCCAGTTACACCACCAAGCCATCTTCGTTCAAGGAAAATTTCAAGGGTGGTTTATGCGAACTAGATGTTCACGCCTCAAGTCTACATTGTAGCACATCCTGGTCGAGTCAAATGATTTTTTCATGGCGAATTTCATTCCATGGTGTATGTGCACCCGTGCGAGTGACTTCGTACCACATCATTTGTTAAATGCAATGATTGGAAATTTGTCAATTTCGTCGTTTTAATAACGACGATGTTGGGTTTATCCACCGCGACAGTGGCTGTGTAAGCACGACTTCGCCCCATGTGCTACAGTTGTTTTCAAACAAAAGCATGTGGATATTTGTGAAGCCACATACTTTACATAGCAAGTCACATGGACATCAGTGCAATGAATAGAAATAACAGAATGGTGCTTGATGGTGTTTATCGTGCCTAATAATCATGGGTAATCAGGAAAATGATACCAGAATTGCGGTGTCATGTGAATGTTAACGGAAGTGGTCAATGATTTTAATGTGATTCTAAGGTAATTTAAGAGTTGAATTGCATTGATATACCATTTTTTTAATTTTATATAATGAGTTGTGCTGAAGTGTGTGGGAGTTGACCTTTAGTTTACATATATTCTTATATATAGGCCCTAAAGATAGAATAATTAAAATTCCGAAACGTTGGCGAAGATATGCTGTTTTTATTATATTTACGACCTTACTTCGAGAGAACTATCCCATAAAATTATTACATACGAATAAAAAACGGAAAAAATGGGACAAGCAGTGAGTTTTGGGCTGCTATTCTGAATGAGATAGCGTTAACGCTAACACCCAGAAACAGCTTTCGTGACCCTTTCGTTCCGAAGAATAGCGACAACGACGCTTTTTGCGATTCTGAACACCAGACTGACGCCTGGGAGCGACGCTGTTTTAGGCGACGATCTGCTCTTCTATAGCATCACGCTATTCTTGAGTGAAACGGTCACCTGATTCTTTATCACACGTTATCTAACGAGGATTCTAAAAAACATGCACTGAGAAGTGTTCCTAAAAACATGAAAATAATAGCAGGATTGACTTGTCAACCCGTACATTCAAGTAAACATAAAAAATTCTTCCAATAAAAAGTAGGCAAAATGTGCCTCGCCTACGTACCCTGACTCGCCGATTTAAAATCCGTATTTTCTGTCGTGCATGAGGTCAAAGGCAACGATAATTCGCCTTGGACTTCGTCAAACATGCCGTAGTTTTGTTGTAATTAATCAATATGTAATCGGCAATATCCACCATAAGTATAAAAACGCTGGGAAGACGTTTATTCTCAATAACACAGATGGTGTAGTGGCTAGCGTCGTGTATTCTTGCTGGAAATGGTGATAGCGGTGGTAGTTCGTGGATGCTGGCGGCCTACTTTTTTTCCTTCTTCATTTGCACGACCAGATAGAAATTTTTCCTCCGAGTTACATATCCTATCATAGAACTTCACCTCGCTTTTTTTCTTCTGACACTTACCACAAAATTCGTACTCCAGTTTGAATCTTTAATGGTAAATGGTCTCTCTGGGGCCGCTTATGTGATGGACCGCTTATGATATGCGTCAATCTGTGTTTAAAATCCGTGAATAATAGGACATCCATGCTTCAACACAACAATTGCATTCAAGTATATTGAATGATATAAGCATGAATGCTTTCCTTGGTGAGGCGGGTTCGCGTGGAGGCTCAGTTAACTGGCACGCCGGATAGGCGCCAAGGACGCGGAACAGGCCAGGAGCGACTCCGAGGCAACTATAAAAGGCCATGTCATTATGCATGTGGGAGGAAGTTTTACTGTGAACACCCAATTGTATAGTCGCTCGGGCTCGTCACTAATAAAGAGACCAAACCTAAATTAGTCGGTGCTAATTATTTCGCGGCAACAACACACTTGGCATTTCCTTTTCCCGTACCTCTCATTGTAGAGTGGTATTTTTTTCGACCGAGTCTCATTGCTTTATTCTTGCATTGCATAACTTTTCCCGTCGCTTAGCCGGGAATAACAGGTTTAGGTAAAATGGAAGACATCTACACGCAAGGGTTGGGTATTCACTCTCTCCATTAATAACTGTATCTAACATTCCCGCGGTATTATAAAAACAAGTGGGCTCGAAATATTGCTCACCTCGCCTATTCACATTCACTTCCATCCTCACATTCCCAGCGGTACCACAAGATTTTCAAGAGGCTAATTGCAATGCCTAACCATCCTATTAAATCCACGGACTATTAAGAATAATAAATTTCAAATATCCGTGATGAAATAATTGAAGTTTACCATCACATCACTTTCCTTGATACACTTACACATCATTATTCTCAATTTGCATGCATCCAAAACGTCGTCTGCTCCGTCGCATAGGTGGTGTTGAAAATAAAATAAAAAACCCAACAGATACATGAAAACAATATGCTTTTTTACGATGTTGAGGTGAACACTCATTATAGGATATAAAATTGTTTTCCCAGCTCGGGTAGCTGTTATATGTTTACATAGGTATAGATAACAAACAACGCCAGACTTTCCTTAACTGAATTCCCCTTCACAAAATCTAAAATAATCAGATCGTGACTATCTATCACCCGATGAATGCAAAACAAAGTATAATAACATTGCCCGAAGACAGCATAAAATAAAATGTAGTTGGGTTATTTATTGAAAACATTCTTTCATGCACCAGACTCACGGGATCCATTGCGAAGGTCTCAGCTGTTTGTGAAAAACGTAAACATTGCTCATCATTGGCTGCCTGAATTTCCATTTATTGCACCGAAAGGTTTTCATGCAGTAAGGGGCGTGGTTGATAATAGCGTTACAGACCCGACGCCTCGAATTTCTGCATCGTATTCAGAATCGCTTCCGATGCTATTCTGGAGCCTACGAATAGCGTTAGCCGGAAATATCGTCGCCCAATTCAGAATAGCAGCCCTGGTAGAGGGTAGGACTGCAATCCTGCTACCAATATGCGCGAAGTACCCTCAATCCAAGGTTGTGGATAAACCCTAGTTGCGAGTCGAAAAACACACGTGTTGCGTAAAAGTTAATGTTAATTAATTTTTTAATTATAAGTAAATTAGCCTATCGACGCCGATGAATTCAACGACTCATTGCCGTCCGTGAGTGATGACAATCTTCGAAAACCGAACCATTTCGATTTTCTTAAATCTTAGCGAAAAAACATGTCGAGAGTCCCCGGCTAATTTCAAAAGCATAAAACTGGGAAAATACGCGAGCGATAACCCTAAGCAATTTTGTTCGCGTAAAGGTAGTTGAAGGGAGTAAATCATTAGCGCACTTACTTATGGTCGACAAGAGCGAAAGGTTTAACAATAGTTTAGAAAGAGCTGATGCATTCGAAGACTTAATTCAAATCGTTTAAACAGCAAGACTCGCATGATTTATTCCATTAGTCATTATTCGATTTCCCCCAAACAACGGAAAAGCCGGAAATGGTCATTTCTCGTCAAAACACTGATGATCAACACAAAAAATATTAGCCCAAACAAATTTCCTTGTCCCAATCGGAATCCAACATGCGTTTTCAAAACACTCGCATTAGAATTCGCAATACCCCTCGAGATAATATACCCATGCAAAAACTACATATACGGAGCCAATATTACACCTATTTACAGGAGTGGTGAGAACGCAGAGCCTGGGAACTGCCGATCTCTCTCATTTCGATTTCGAGAAAGATATTATTAATACATCTACATCTACGTAATACCCCGCGAGCCGTCGCATGGGCGTGTGGCAGGGGGTGTTAGGTCACCAGCCGTGTAAAGGCGTAAGTTTTGTGGAGATGAAATTATGACATGAATTATAGGAGTGTATTTAGTGGAGCTCAATTTTTATTGTGGTCGCTTATTTTTCGCGGAACGAAAAAGTTTTTGTACCTATCTGTTAGGCAGTGTATCTCTCTTATTTCATCGCATCTGTCAGAAATAGAGATGTAGTGAGGAGTCATGATAATATTCTCTACGTCGCTCTGAAAAATATCAGTTCTGAATTTATCAAGCACCCTAAGCCTAGCGTGTAGCCTCTGAGTCTCTAGGGGCTCCCACCTTAATCCCTCGAACAGTTGTGAGACACCATATGTACGCTCGTTGCCGTTTTTAGCGAAGCGCGCTGCTTTCCTTTGTATTTTAGTAATTTTATTGGTTAAAATCTATTTGACCAGGGTCCCAAATGCTCGCGGCGTATTCCAGGTGTGGCCTAACCAGAGCGAAGTATAGTCTCTCGTTCACTTTTTCATCCGAAGACTTTCCTATCATACGTTTAACAAAACCTAGTTTCTTTAATGCTGTGCCACATATGTTCTGTATGTGTAATCCCCACGATGTATCAGAAGTTGAGGTAATTAAATACATGCACAGAGTAAACACAACTTGCTGTACAAGTTACTGCTTATTCTATTTACTATAATTTATAGCCCATGAGCTAAAAGCAAGCAAAACAACATGTATGTAGCAAAATGTGATGAATAAAACTTAAGAAAAAAACTCACTCTGGGAAGAGCAGGTTGTCATCATACTTAAAACTCTTCATTCCTCTTCGACGAAATTTGGGCCAATTTTTTATAATAATACTCTCCAAAGTCGCTCTATAGCAGTGTATCTGTAAACAAAAGAAAAAAAAACAAAACGTACATTTCGTGGCTGTTTTAGATTGAGATAGCAAAAACAGGAACGAAGGCCCATTGAAAAGGTTTACAAAAAAGTTAACAAATCCATCATGGTTCAGTACCACTAAAATACCAAAAAAAGTTTCAAGTGCCCACAGAGCTTTCTACAGTGATAGAAGCTCACGAGATCACTACATTCATATTTACAACTTCTTTAGAAGAACCATGAACTTATGGTAGTCCGAGCGAGATTGTTCCCTAGTCATAATAGAGACCATATTCGAATTACACGTTATAATTTCACCAGCTGTACGACACATCTATTAAATATTGCATTATCAATGGTGCAATACTATAGTTTCATATGGCAGAAATTGTAAGTCATTAAATGAAAAAATATATATATATATAAAAGTCTTTAACTTGACTCATTTTTTTCGCGCGGTGCGTTTGAAACTCCTTCAAAACGGAAGGTTTTTTGTGATACCCAGAAACCTACTGTGGTGACACTATGATTTATTTTCAAATATAGTTGAGAAAACATACTAACTACATACTGTTAGTTTTTTTGCGACATCAAAGCCGTGGGTTTATCGAGAATGAAAGATAGAAGCTAACGCGCTGATCATTAGAATCGTCAGGATGAGAATATTATAATTGTGCATAGAGCCGCAGGTTCAGATTAGAGGAGAAGGTGAGTAAAATGAGCTGGACATTGAAGGCATACCATCTATTTTTCAATCTCAACAGTTATGAGGCTTATCAAACTATTTCAATCTCAATGTGAGGAGGTACACCGGAGGTTAAGTGGACGTTTGTTTTTCTTAAGTGTCGACGTCCAGACGTGGTTCCCGGTCCCATTGTGTCTCTTCTGACATCGGCAACAACGCGCAATAGTACGTCTACGTCGAAATATTTTAGAAAACTGGAATTCAGAAAACTGATATTTTAGAGTAGTCGACGTCGTGCAGTGTGCGCGCCGGCGAAACGAAACCAGTGATGAAAGAGAATCAAGTCAGAATTTTCTAATCTATGGAATCCATTAAATGTCTACCAATTTTTGCAAAATTGGCGCCATGAGAGACTCATTTTCAAATTGGAAAATTTATTTAAAAAAGAAAGGGCACGCCCTGGGGAGGGAGGGATGGGAAAAATGCAATTTTTTTTATGATATATTCATCGTCTTTATCCGCTTGCGGTCGAGAGATATGCAGGAAATCTTCAATTACACCAACTGTCGCTGGTTTAACTTTTAAGGAAGTTTGAGCGAAAAATCATTTTACTTAGAAATCAATGAATTTGGTCTCATTTTAAAGAAAAATATCTCACCTATCCAATGACACCAAAAATTCTACCCCTTATCACATTACTTTTATAGATATTTGCCAAAAAATACCAGCCCTTTTCCATGGGAAACGGTACATGTATACACTACAGAGAGACATGATTTACAAAATGAGGCATTTCTAATACTTAGATCTCGTCAAAAAACTAACAGTATATAGTATGTATGTTTTCTCAACTATATTTGGAAATTAATCATATTGTCACCACAGCAGGTTCTTGGGAATCACAAAAAACATTCCCTTTTGAAGGAGTTTCAAACTCACCGCGCGAAAAAAATGAGTCAAGTTAAAGACACATATTTTCATTTAATTACTTACAATTTCTGTCATATAAAACTATGTCATTGCACTATTCATAATGCAATATTTAATTGATGTGTCTTACAGCTGGTGAAATCAAAACGTATAATTCGAATATGGTCTCTATTATGACTAGGGACTCTTAGGGATCTCGCTCGGACTACCTTTACACCTTAGTTTGTAACTGCGATTGATTTTGTATTTTTTTTTATTTCACATATGACTGAGTTTGGGTTACTTGAATCGAGTATAGGCTGTATGCCGTTTTGTGGATTAAAATTATTCTTTCATGTACAGTTTTTGTGCCGTTTACGCTGGTCTAAACCATTTTAGTCCCAACACAATCGCAGCATAATTAACTTTTACTATAAATATCATAAAATAACGTACTTTCGGTTTCCTTTTTCTACGTAGAGGCATGTTCACTTAATGTTTTGAACTTACACTAAAGTCGAAATAGGTCGACGGAAGTCAACGTCTTACTTCGATCAGTCGACTTTCAAGGTCGAAGCGTAGAAAGTCAATTTTTTCGGAACGATTCCAATCGCTGACACACGATAACTCCGTCAATGAAAACACTCAAACATTAATAGCCCTCTGCCCCTCACATAAAGAGGGAGGAATACAATTTGTCGATGGAAGACTTCGGATAAAGACTTCCGCTGATCGCCATCATTTTCGACATAAAATCATATCATTCACCGGGAAACCAATATGGTACTTCAGTCATATTTTCTCTCAATCCCTTGCCGAGGTTCTGAAATTCATTTAAGTAACATTTAACGCATTAGAAGGTATAGAGTAGCGTTGCAACCGCGAACGTATTTGAAACAAAAACTTATCATTTGGCTCAGAACTTATAGATTCACCCGAGTGTGTCTCTGGAATCGGCCGAAAGTCTTTCCTTCACTGCTGCAGTCTCGCGTATTGTGCACTGGGGAACCTCGAGGTATGTAATCATCCCTTACCTGACCATTAAAAACGTTCCCATCCACTGAATTTGAAAACATTAAAAAGGCTCCCATCAACGAGTCACGTGTCAACCTTTTTCTTCGAAAATCTCCCCCCTCTCCTGGAGGATGAATGAATGACTGTCAAATCCATTTCTACTCACTATATTGTATGTACAGGGTCTACTTGGCGCGTGTAAGGATAAGACTCAAAATAGTTTTATTGCTATGATAAAAAAATACTTTTCGGTTAAACATATGGAGAGCTGATTGAGTTAGTGATACTTAAGTCAACATTTTCCCGTCAAACAGCCGACAAACATTTAAAAAGCCAACAAACTTTTAAAGACGAAGTGTTCCCGCACAGCAAGTTCCGCGAGTAGGCCTCAATGGCGTGGCACGCCATCTCTCGAGCTTCATAGCTGAGGTTCAGTTCCCTCGGCCAAGCAGATTCCGGATCGACGGTGACTGGACTCAGCGGAAAGCCTCTGAAAAACAAACGCCACGAACAACAATACATGTCAACACAGTAGAACGTGAATAATGAAACAGATTTCTAGAGGATGTACATACACAATTCTAAACTACAGTAACACGTGACATAGGCAGGAGCATAAGGTGATTCATTAACTTGCCAAACACAATGTGTGGCGGTAGAATGAGAATGGAAACAGGAATACGAACACACACACACACATCAGGGAGTGCCTGACACTTAATTTTCGACCGCCACAAAACATGAATTAATGAAAATAGTGAAACAGGCCCTAAAAATATTAACTAATAGACCTCGTATTTTGAAATATGAATAGTACCCAGGAATTATATCTGTAACCCGACACCTTTTAGCTGCTTACCGGTCAGAATAGGTAGAACCGCTGCTAATACAGCGAATTATTTAATAACAATAGCCAAAAGCACCATATATAACGAGTCCACGCCATTCTCAAAGAACATCAAAAGGAATGTAGATCACGCCAAATCCTCAAAGGAAAAAATGACGCGTCGGCTGATCAAGGAAAGCGAATATCATACGATCAACAACTCGAAGGATGTCTGCTAAACAAAATGGGGTCTTTAGAATTTCTTCATTGATGGTTCAATAAGAGAAATAAACTATTCCTGCAGTCTACTGATGCGAAGAACTGGCGACGGGTAGCAGAGCTAAGGAAAAACAACAAGGGTAGTGTGCGGTCAGCAACACGCGGAGGGAAGGACACAAGGTTGTGTTTGCAGCCCCTTCGGCGGGGTTCCCCTGTGCAATTCTGTCAAAAAACAAAATTGATGAAAATGGCTATATCTAAATTATGATTAAATAAGGTGAAGCCGAGAGAAAAACCCAATCCTAGCCTGGAATAAAAATAATAATAATAACACACACAGTTATTCCACAAGGAAGGTCAGCCATTGTGACGCCACCCTTCCTTCCAAGAGAAAAGGCGAAAGACAATCGTAAGGGGGAAGTGTTTCTATGGGGGGTTAGAATGTTTCCACTCCGGGTGCGGTGCAGTGAACGCTCCAATCGCAGCAAACGGAGCCTTTGAGGCAAAGATAAAAACGGCTCGGAGCGAGCAGCTCCCGAGCGTTCCACGAACGGCTCCGGAGCACTCTAGTGGAAGTGAGGATGTTAGGAGGTCATCTCTTTCTTTAACGGCCACACTCCAGACGCTCCTCTGAAAACTTGGGCCAGCTGGAGCAAACAAAGGAGTTATGGCGGAATTTCAAAGCGGATACTTATGAGAATTGTTCAAATATTTCCCGCATTTTCACGAAGTTGACAAGCTCTACGTCCTCAAATGTAAGAACAGGAGAAATATTGCTCTCCAATGCCTGTTAACTTCATACGACCGCTGAAGTACAAAGCTTTCCGTGTTATTTTTATTTTTTTTACATACATACATCATAATTTATTCATGCAACATAATTATTCATGCATCATAATTACACATACAAATATTAATAGTTAACCGTACAATAACTTAATGCATACAGAGTCATAAATTATAACATTCCTAAACATAAATTATATCATTCGAAAATTATAACACATTTCATTTCATGCTATCCCCACTAAGTCCCATTGGGCTTTTCAGCAGGTGTCTACCATTTAAAAACTTGGTTCATTTGGAAATTCTACTAAATCAATTTTTTCTCGTTAAATAATTTTTGTTCTTCAATTTGCCATTTTTAAATTTTACCTTAACCTCTCTGATTTTTTTAGTTCACTTATATTATGTGGTATAACATTGAATTCTTTGGGCACAACAACTTTAAACGTACTACTACCGTACTTTAAGGTGCAGTGGAACCATATAATAATAATAATAATAATAATAATTTCTATATATCTAACAGCCGAAGCCAATTACTAGATATGTAATATATGGACGAACACACACAACCATGCCCAGGGAGGTGTAAATATCCTACCCAGGCGGGACTCGGATTAGCAGGCGAGGACTTTACCCCGACGCCACCGAGGCCGGCGAATTTAATTTCTTTTTTGTCTAAAAATTTGACATATTAAAAAATATGTGCAAATAAAGGTATAAATTACTTTTTCTTCATTCTATTCATTATATTTACTGTAGAGCTCTTAATTAATCAAGTCGGGATAAAAGTATTTATTTTTCTTCAATAGCCCAAATTGTTCGCGAGTACGTGACCGGGAAGTCGTACGCAAAACGTGACAGAGAAATTTAAGGAAGGGTTGACGGAGGGAAAAACACGGGGAATGAAGAAATAAAGGAAAAAGGGAAAATGAAGGACGCTCTCACCTCGTTATCCGTCGCACACGACTCACCACCATCCAGAGAGTTGGGAGGGAATGGACAAAAGTGCATTCCACGTCCCCGCTTGATCTTTCGAGTCCTTGCCCCTGCCTGCCCCTGGACGGTCTTTCCTTGAGCATCCGTTTCTTAATAAACAAAGTTGGGGCGAAATAAGGGGAACAAGGGAAATGAGGTGGCGGGAATATAAAAGGAAAAGAAATGGGGATCCGTCCCGTTGCAGCGCACGAACCCATGCCCCCAGGGGAATAAATATTTCTTCAACTCTTAAATTTCACTGGAGTGTCGGGAGTTCACAATGAAAGGAATCATTGGCCAATAAGGGAATGACATTTAAATAATGCATTTGATATATGCTGGGGTGATTAAGCAGTAAGTTCTCCTTTCAGAGTCTGCACCGTTTGTGCATAAACTTCCGTTTGTACAGTGGCGGAAGAAATTAACGCCAAATTTTTCGCGCGCCAGAATGTGGCTATTCTTGGGAACTTCTAGGAGCAGCACACACTTCAAAAGACTGGCAACACTGAGGAAGACATCGTCCACCGGAAATATTTGAAATCCGCAATGGAGCTCACATTTACCGGAGCCTAGAACTTACTCATCAATCGCCTCTTTTTCGAGCTTTCTTCTCATATTATTCGCGCATTCAGTCGCGGTGTATCGATGGGTTTATTTCAGCATGTTTCTTACATCGAATAATATAATTTTTACAGAGAGACTGATATAAAAAATATTCACTATCCCGAAAGACTGATTATAAAAAATATTTACTATCCCACCCAAATCGGAATAAATGCTGAAATCTTCATCTGCTACCACCAAAGGATATTAATTTTGGTCGACTTTCCAAGGATCTTTTTGAATGACCCGTCCTGTATATCTTGCACAGAAATAATATAAATCGAGCTTTATTTTCAATAAGTGTGGATACAAAAAAGATTTAATTAAAATAAGTATAGTCTACGAGATGTAATTTTTCACGATTTTCATTTTGTAGATTGAGGAAGTTCCGATCTCAAAACGGATATTAATTAAAAATCGTTCAGGACCCAATATAATTCCGTCCTTAATTTGCCAGAATGGGATTCAATTATGAAAACATGCGTAAATACATAATTTCGTGAATTAAAAATAAATGTCCTCGCATCGCTACCTACAAAATAATCTTGGCATATTTTTCCGACGTGTCTTACATCTTATCACAGGAAGCTTTGTGACGAGCTGTTCACTGTGAAGTTTTATCTAGTAAATGCAGAAATTACGAATAGACATTTTTTTAAAAATGACCCCAATTAGGTATAGTTATGGGTAAACAACTCTTTTACGTCTGACTGCATAATATATTTTTATAAGTATCGGCCATAAATTCGCCGCACATGTAACAATAGCAAAAAAAGCCTTTTAAAAGGCTGCAGTTTCGAGTAAAATGTCATGGATGAAATTAACTAAGAGGTAACGGTTAATGTTGCAGCTGTTAGACGTATTTGGCCAGCAAAAAAGTAGTCCGCGTCGGGTTTTCAATGAATGCTAATGAGTTTTTTTGGGAATCTTTTCATGCTGACGCTACGAATGAATGTAATATGTAGTTGCAATGACTGGCTGATGATATAAAAATTAAATAAATACAAAAGAGATAAAATTCCTTACGTAAAAATCATTTTACTATACCATAAATTGAATTTTAAAGTCAAAAATGGCTCGATCAGGGATGGGATCACGGATCTTTTCTTCTCGTGGTCGTTATCGTCATCAATAAGGCAAGCTACATTGGTAGGGCTATGCACCAACTCCTGGGAGCGCATTACACTGCTATGAAGCATCTGATCTTTCTTAATGACGATCAAGTTTTCGAAATAATGAGCGCCATTGAACATTAAGCATTGAGAAGAAACATGATCGCGATACAGGCTAGTTACCCAGTAACAGCTACCGAGCTTTCTTATTTCAATGCGAGTTTCAGATGTAGTTGCGTAATTTCACCTCATCAGCCTAGACCATTCCAATCATACGCCATTAGTTCCCATCTTGCATGGGGCCAGCTGACTTCAGTCTGAGTTAAAGCAATGAGTAACCTTGTGAGACTTCAAATGATCCCAAAAGGTTTCTCCGAGTGAATACAAAGTTCCGTAAATACTAATCCATTCAAACCCTGAATGTATGAAGGACACATGATATTTATTTGGGACGCAGTATGCCTTTAAAAAGAGTTAATTTCCCCCTCATGTTGCGGGCGATACCTTTTCTGCCAAAGATCATGTTTCGGACGCCTGTAGTTCAACCCACTGGAAAGAAATGGTATTTGACTACTTTCACCCCATAAAAAGCATTCGACGGGTGCTTCCAAATTTTTCGAAGCGCGACGAGGCTTTTCTTTCTCGTGCAGCAAGTATTTTAAACCTGTGCGTCATTCTCAACTACAAACCACCCCGGTGACTACCACCCGGAACTTTGCTAAGGTTTACTGATGACTACTTCATTGAGACGAGCGTCGATTGACGGACAAGCAGAGGAGACAGTGCAAGCAGAGATATTTTTCAGTTTTCAGCGGCCTCGCCGTAAATTCTTGGAGGAAAAAATATCTTATTAGCCTTTAAGTATGTCGCATCTTTCTCCCAGGAGGAGGAATTGGATAGCAGGTTTGTTAAAGGCAAATATATTTGTCAAAAATTACTCGAATAGGTGTTGCGCCTTCAACTTTCATCCATTGAACTTTTATTTGGTGTTTACATGTAAACAAACCCTATTTCTCACTACCATTAAACGAAATTCATCAAATTTCCCGCTATAATGAGAACTATGTTTATTTAAATATTTATCAATGTATATTTTTCGTCCGCAACTAAGAATATTTGCGAGTCCACAAATGACTAAATTCTAGGAGATGGTTCAAAACAAACCATGTCACACAGATGGAGCGGGCTGCACAGAGTCCAGACCTCAACATTATATGAAGTATTTGGGCGTTTATTATGAGAAAAATGCGAGAAAAAAACGTTTATCGACTCCCTGAAAATAAACGACCCCAAATTTAGATGCAATGTGGAAAATGGTGGAGGAAGAATGGGAAATGAACCCAGTAAGATGATGCCAAAATAAGGACAACTCCATCTCTCAGAGATTTGTTCGAGAAAAGAAGGATGGTGGATTGATTATTAGGCTAATAAACATCGTTATAAATAAATATTTATAGTGCCCCTTTCCAAAATCCATGAAAATTCATTACCATTAAGAGATGAAATTTATTACCCTGTAAAAAGTCTGTCAATATCGTCATGTAGGGCACACACAGCATAACCTCCGTAGAAGCAATAATATTACGATATGTTTGAAAAGGAATGGATTCTTCAGGGACGTAGCAATCGTGTAATCTTTGAAGGTGCACATTCCATTTAAATTCCAATTTATACTCCATTGATCGTTCTGAGGATTTATGAGGATTATACAAATGAGCATACGGAAGATATCTAATTACCGCTTAGTCGCTACATGGTGAAGATGATTTTTAATATTTCATCACTTTCACAGGAAAAGATACGCGGTGCCTTGCTGTCGGAGCATTACTTACGCGTGAGTGTAAGGATGCTCCTCATAAAATTTAATTGCGTAATTTTAGCGAAAACTTTCTCACTGTGACTATGTCAAAAACTATCTAAATGATTAAATAATTTACCTTATCCTCAAAGTATTATCCTCCATCCTCTAAGTTGAACTATTGAACTACACGGCTAATGTATTGCTCATTACAAAGCTAGAAAATAATGATGGGAAAAATTCAAAAACCGTTTTAAAGATATTTTAAAGAAAATTCCACACGAATTTGGTTTCTTACTCAGAAAAGTAATCGATATTAACAAATTCGATAGATGGAACTAGGCTTGAATTCGTAATAAGAATAATTTTCCTCTTTACTAAATCATTTCAATGTAATTTAAAAGTGGATATAGCCTTAGGTAAGTTCACTAAATCGAGTAATTGACACTATCAGAGATCCGGTCTATCCCCTCTTTCATAAATAGCTTTTCATTGATTGATAAAGTGGCGAGTGAGTGGATATGAATGTCAGACGACAGGCAGGACGTAGAAATCAAGTGGGGCCGAATACCCGAGAATGGGAAGTAAACATTTCATTTTACGATAATGGAGACCGCTCTGATTCTTCTACAAAGCCTGAATATGTGTAAAACGGACACCATTTTATTTTCAAAGCCAAAATTTCCTAGGATTGCAATTATGGCGGAAATTCAAGCCCCCTTTCCAATGACTCTGACACCATTAAGGCAACCATGGATGTCACTTCCCTCCACTCTTCTATTCCGCACCGAGAATGCTCAACTTCTCTTTTATTTCTTCCTTTGCCCCCCCCCCCTCCTTCCCTTCCCCATACATACCCCCAGTTCTGACTTTCTAAATGATCTTTCACATTTCATACTCACTCACCTACAATGCTTTTTTCTTTCAACTGTCGCTTCTTCTTCCAAATCAAAGCATGCGCCATGTGAAGCAGATTCAGCCCTTCATAAGCCGACATATTCAGAGGAGTCCTTCCTGTCCTAACAACCCCTTCTCTGGCTCCGGTATATGGATGATATATTCCTTCTCTGGCTCCATAGTGTCGAATACTTAAACTATTTCATTTCTCCTCGTAATGAATTATCCTCAGTCTCCAACACTTCTTCTTTATCAGTTACCTTCCTTGATGTCGACATCTCCCTCTCTCTGACCCAATTTTCATCAGTTTTATAGGTACATATCTCGTTTTCATGCTCGTTACTATGTATTTTAACTGGTCTCTTCAATTGCTTTCGTTTATTTTTTACCTATTCTCTGTTATTCAATTGATTGCTTTTAAGCCTATCACCTCAGAGAATATCTATTTTACATGACAGAGTTACTAATTTATCAAGTACATCCTTTTATCGACTGTTGCTATTTATTCGTTTATTTTTTTAGGATCTATTACATGTTATTTTCGGAACGTCTTCTGATAAACTCGTGCGGAGTTTAAACGACGGGAACCATCGGAGGCCATCGGAGGAGATCGCTGTTCCTGGGCATCCAGCTGAGTCCCAGAAACAAGGCGACCTCCATGGCCTACAATGTAACACTTGAAGACCTGTTGTTATTATTATGTTCCTTTATTTTCTTTACTGTACACCTATAATAAATTGAAAAAAAAATTCTGTAAAGAGCCCTGGGACGGACGGGTATAGAGGGGGTCACCTGGCCCCATCTGCCCCAGGTAAAATGAACACTAGTCAAGTCACCAATTCACGACCTCTGTCCAAATCAAACCCACCAATAAGCAACAACACCCCCATTATAATAGTCTCCACCCCTATCATACCAAAAGATCCCATATTCCTACTCCCTCCCCATCAGGGGCCATCGCATCTGCAATAATCCCACATCCTGCAAAAAACCACCTTGTTAAATTCCTAACTAGTCATCATCCATCCCATCTCCGATTAGGCTATCCCGAAGCTCTCCCAGACAAAAATATCCTTAAACATTCCTTTTCTTCAAATCACCTGGCAGCAATAACCAGGCAGGTTGTGCAGAGGGAGAGGCATTTGACTCGCGAGGACCACTCCGCTCAAATATCGCAGGAAAAAGAGCTTGAACTCATCTTTAGTCTCCATTATCTCATCCGAATACCAGTCCCCTCGACATGAGTCCAATTTGGCTGCAGACAGGAAACCACAAAAAAGTGACTTAAACACACCAATTCCAAGGCCAAAGACACGCACGTAACTGTAGACAAGAGTAACCATGGCCATAAGAGACCAGTAGCGATTAATAAATATGGCTTGGATTAAATTCGAGACAAGGGACTCGTAAACGTCAAGAGAAAATGCCACCGACACGCTTCTCCATGGTTATCAGAAAAAAAGGAAGGCGATAATTCATCCAAGAAGAAAACATTCTCACCTTCCAGGCGTGAGCTTCATGTAGCAGCACCCAGCAATGCAAATGAATCTCGCCTCAGGAGAGTCGGCGAACATCCGTATCAAATAAGGGGCCAAGTCTCCACACGGGTGAAGGCCAACGATTCCAAATTCTGTGCTCGACGGACGCAAGTCAGCAGGGCTCTTCATTTGCTGGAAAGCTTGTGACACCAACTATCGAATAAAAATGTTTAGGATACCATTTCCTGCTTAAATATGTGCAAATGTACATAAATTAAAATAACTGCAAACATGAAGCGGCCACAGAGGGACAATTCGGCGGCAAGGTGTACACTAGAGCTGCTATTCTGAATGAGATAGCGTTAACCCTAATAGCCAGAAATAGCTTTCGTGATGCTTTCGTTCCAAAGAATAGCGTCAACGACACTTTTTGCGATTCTGAACGTGAGACTGACGCCTGGGAGCAACGCTGTTTTAGGCGACGATCTGATCACTGTGCTATTCTAAAGAGTCACGCTATTCTTGAGTGAAACAGCCACCTGATTATTTATCATGCCTTATCTAATGAGGATTCTGCAAAATATGAATTAAAAAGTGTACCTAAAAACATCAAAATATTAGCAGGTTTGACTTGTCAATACATATATTCAAGTACAAATAAAAAACTCGTCTCATAAAAAGTAGGCAAATGTGCCTAGATGGACGGGAAGGAAAAGTGAGCAAACTTATTTGAAAGTTAAACAAGTAGAGTTAAAGCATTAGAATGGAAACCTTCCTTGACACTGCCTTTTCCCGTACCTCTCATTGTAAACTGGTATTTTTTCGACCGAGTCTCATTGCTTTATTCTTGAATTGCCATGAACTTTTCCCATCTCTCAGCCGGGGATAACAAGTTTTGGTAACAGATTTTCACCTATTTTAAGACTAACAACGGAGTTCCACTTTTACAATGTCACCCGCAATGCATAATTGTGCGAAATTCCACAGAAAAAAATCTCTCAGCGCTCAGTAGCAATTCTACAGAGAAAAAATCTCTCCTCAGCGCTCAGTAGCGACTGGTTGTTACATTGTATGTCCGGCAGTCGAGAACATCTGGTCACTAAACGTCGAGAACGTCAAGGTCACTAAAATCCACAGGGGAAGAGGACGCCTCGGTAGTTTAACTGGCTAAAACAATCGGCCAGAAATCGAGGGATCCGGGTACGAATCCCGGTCAAGGCGGATGATTTTTTTCTCTGCGGAATTTCGCACAGGTTTAGGTAAAATAGAAGAACCTGATCTAAACGCAAGGATGAGTATTCACCCTCTCCCTTAAGAATTGTATCTAACATTTCCGTTGTATTATTTAAACAAGTGGGCTCGAAATATTGCTCACCATATTCACATTCACTTCCATCCACACACTCCCCAGACGCACCAACAAGATTTTCAAGAGGCTAATAGCAATGTCTAACCATCTTATTAAATCCACGGACTATTAAGGATAATTAATTCCAAATATCCGTAATCAAAACATTGAAATTCACCATCATATCGCTTTCCTTGATACACTGTTACAAATTTTTATCAAAATATTGTGCACAATTTTCATCATGGGACATCGGCTTAACCCATTAGCGACCAAGAATTTTTTTTCTCAAAATTCAGATTTTTTTCTTGGGTATCAGAATAGACCCAGCAGTCAGAGAAAAATTTTGAAAAAATTCCAGAATGAATTCGTAGATAATAAATGGGTGGGTCGATAACGATCCGCTGGTCGCGAACTCCATCAACAGGGCTAAATATTATTGTTCATAGATAGTAGCCAAAATTATCATGATAAGAAAAATTATTGGTAACACATTTATTTGGACACTTTAGAAAGGTGTTTATTTATGAAATAAAGGTAAATAATCAGTTACAATTTTCAAATCACAAGAATAAATATTTTTAAATTGGCGAAAAACTAAGTACTTTCTTACCATGAATGAAACTTATACCAATATTGCATTAGAAGAATTCCCTTCCATTTTTTTCTCTTTTATGAAACAAAAATTGTTTAAGCAATCGTCATATTCAAATTTTCGCAAGGAATATAAAGATATCCGCCAAATCTCACGTATTTGTGAGGCAGGCCTCAAAGCAATGCTCATAAAACAGCACACTGTATCGACGGCAACACTTTACAGTTTTTGTTCTGCACACCGCTCATCAACGCCTAACCTGCCCTATAGCAATCAAATACCTTCCATGGTGAAGACACAAGGCCTGGGAAATAGGAGTACGGTTATCCATGTTGCGAGGGGCAGTATCGTACTTTTCGAGGTTACTGCGAACGATGGTCCTTCGGAATGCGAGAGCGTCAATTGTTACTCCTGAGTTACGTGCCAGAAGCCATGCATTGCTCATGCCAACATCAAATAGCCAAAATATGATAGGAATATACCATTTTTCCCCCGAATCCCCATTGCAGTAGTTGCTGACAAAATTATCCATATGGTCAACTCCACCCATATTCTTTATATTGCATTCAGTGATGAGTTTTGGCGATTGCAGTCTGAGTAATAGCGATTCTTTTCTTGTCTTTTAGGCCTTTCCTTTCAGCCTCTCGGTTTGGCTGAACGCCGGATTGGTTTGACAGCATATTTTCTACATTGTTGTGTTTCCAAGTCACTGCTAATATCTTTGATTTTTGGTCCACCATGACCTCGTACGTACCTCTTTGTCTCTTGATCATAACTGCCTTACCAGCCATGGGGCAGGATTGCATTAGATTTGTTCCATTTGTTCCATGATTTGTTCATTAGTTTGAGTTTGATACCTATAACTGTTAGAGAATCAATGAGTTTGACACTCGTAAAAAAGTTATCAAATTGGAAGTGAAATGGCACACCTGGATAGGCTTTAATAACACCACCTGGATAGGCTTTAATATCATCACCACAGAAGCCCATAGCAACTGATTCTTAAATTCTCTACAGTCCCCTTCACCTGAATCCCAGTCCGTTTCTCGACTCTGATCACGTGAAGTATATATGAAAACACTCATCTGGGCTCATATTTTCAAGTGCCTCGAGGATGTCGGCAACAGTGAGATTTTCGACCCTTAGGTATAAAATAAACACAACTTGAAATTAACTCTCGCTATCGTACATTATTTGTTTTTGAGGAATTTAACTTCGACGAATATTCGAGCGCCATCTTGAAAATAAGATACCGTTAGCATTGATGATAGCAGAACAAGAACAATACATATCTTATGCACCACCGTGAAAAGTTTCAAATCTCCTCAATCGATACTAGTCATTGGGTGTTTTCATTGTGATTGCAGAATACTTCTGAAAAAATGTTTACGTTGCCACAGCTCGGTAACTAAGGAGTTGCGACTCCATGTTGCTACGATAAAAAATGCTACCTCCTCCAAAAGTTTCTAACTTTCCTCCTGAAACACCCCGTTTATGTTTATAAATATAATACTTACATGCTTACATATATGTAAAATAAAATGGCCCTGAATATTAAATCCTTCTAGGGATAACCTTACCCAGTATATGTAGGAACAATTCGCATAGTTACCAGGAGGAAATCCGCTTTCTCCATATCAGGGCCTACACTGGCGGTCAAATGGGTAGGGCGTGACAACATCCTTCGTCGATCTTCAGGAATAATCTTAGAAAGGCGGTCTTCAACTTCTCCATCAAGCTTCCTGCAAGTAAATACAGTTCATGGTAGAAATGTTCGAGGCTCTAATATTACGAAGAGCATGGTTCCAGTTCCGACAATCCCCTCTCAGCTTACTCTCGACTTTTTTTACGGACGCATACAATTTTCAAGCCATTTGGATTCATGACGAAGTCAATTTCGCATTGGTCGATAGATAATTATCAATTAATTATATTAATATTTATTATTATTTATATTTATATATATTATTATTATTAATTATAAAATTGTGAACACCATGCTGGAAAATTTGAGGAAACTAGGTTGTAATATGAGTATGAAGTTACACTTCCTACATGCTCACATTGACTATTTTCCAGATTGTTGTCTTGGATTTGACAGCGAGGAACAAGGCAAACGTTTCCACCAAGATTTAAAAGACATTGAAAGAAGATACCATGGTGGTTGTACCATTAATATGATGGCAGACTACTGTTGGTTCCTGAAAAGGGAAAATACTTCTCAGGCTTATCGAGGAAGTGCAAAAAGAAGAAAATTTTTGCCAATAAAATAAAAGGTTAGGTCACTAAATCATATCAATAGTTATTGCTTATTGTAAAATGAACTCGCTCTCTGTTTAAAATTACAGGACTCTAATATACGCCAAGTTTATAACCATGACAATGATCTTGAAGAGGGATATAAATATATGCCGGTAATGGATGAATAAGAAAATTTTGTTTTGATTTTTAAAAATATCTGGACGTGATAGAAGAAAACTGATTACACATTTGGAATCAGCATTTCAAAAATAGGGGGAAACGATAGTCAAAACCAAAACATCAAAAAAATTTTTTCAAAATGCAGAGCAGTATAATCAGTGATTAATCCACGAGTCAAGAAGATTGTCGTTTATAAACCCATAGTAACACAGTACATATGACCGTTTCGCCAATATCTCCGTGTTCCAGTTAATGACACAATCAGTGAGGACTGTCCTTCGTTCACTTCCGGGAAAGCGGTCCGATGGGAAACCGCAGAAGTGGGATCAGAGGAATACGCACGCTCGGCCTCTGCGGTCCATTAAAAGCGACGGCGGCCACCGCCAGTCGCCGTGACTCACCGTCACGAAACCTTGAAGTCATTTCACGTGTCTTCCTCGTAAATGGCTTACAGATACGAAATATGAGAGAATGAGTCGAATATTTGAAGACCAGTTGACTTGCGGCCCTGATTTGATTCTCGCTAGGTCCCGACGCAAAGGGCGCTGAAATCGAAAAAATGTGGCCGAAAATGATATTTTCGCCTTTCATTTTGAATATGGCAATGACATTTTATGATAGCACTCAAGAACACTGTAAAGGTAAGCGCCGGTGAGACACCAATGTCTGTCGTAGGGTTTTCGAATCCGCTATTATTACGAGTTGAATGATAACTAGAGGGTCGACCTTACGTTACTTGCACGAATTTTGCATTGATTTTTGTCTGAAGAGGATAGCTGGTATGTGAATACGAAGGTGATGCCTTCGAGGGAAGGTCTGATTTAAAAATCGTTTCCTTGTTCAATTTGAATTACGCACGTCTTCAGAATGTCGTATGATATCTTAAAATACATGTACATTGCTTATTAATCTTGGGAAATTCCCAACTTGGCCGGTTAATTAAATGACATCACATTTTTCATGAACTGCTGGCATACAGTTCCGTAAGATTCTCGGATCGCTCAGGGAATCAGCGCCGCGAGTGGCGACTCGGGTGAAACTAGTAAAATGCGCGGGCCCTGGCAGCACTTTCATTGGCCGAGTCGGTAATCCTCTCTGCACAATCCGTGACGGCATAATACCCACCCAACAACAGCCTCAGATCACTTCATCTTAACGTGTTTTTAGTTTCACTATATATCTTTGAAATTAAAAAAAAACTGTCACAAATATCTTCCTCCTTTTCTTCATAAAAACCGTTAAATCCTTTTTTATTCTGGACGCAATATATAATCAGTGATTAGGGTGGACCAATATTTCCAAAATTTTCGTTTTTACGGAAATTTGTGCATCTTGAAATTCAATTTTTTTTCCTTTTGATACCAACTTAACGTATATGAAATTTGATGACGATCAACCACTGGCAACCCGTGCCGCAGGGGTGCCAAAGTTGCAAATTCTAAGCGTGAATACTTGTTTTTTCATCAAAACTCGGTACATATTGTATATATCGATGCTAATTTCTCGTGTAAGGTATATCATTGCATTAAGAATTTTTTTCATTGCTGAAACATAACTGTATTCCAGTTAGAATAGCCAAACTAAAGGTTTAAAAAAAAAAACAAAAACATGACGACTCCTGATTGCTAGGCAACACGCAGAATACAATTTTCTTCATCGGTGACGTTGGGAGCATTTTCCCGAATTACCCCTCATTTGCTGGGTTTTCCATATTTGAAATAAACAAAACTACAAAAGGATGTTTGTTAATTGATAATATTAAATTATCTTTAACATTATTGATGGCATTAGCCCTGCAAAGGCTAACAAAATGACAATAAAATATCAATATGGATATTTCACCTTAGAATCGTTTGCACCTAGAATTTTTCTTTATTTATCGATACTCTCAAACACTATTACCTTCGCTCTATATATTAAGTTTATTTGTTTGTTAAGTGTGAGGCAGGGCGACTGCTTTTTCAACTGCGCTATTGACAACGGTCAGATTTTTAAGCACTGGACATGCTTCCCAGTATTCCTCGAGGACATGCCAGGAATAGGGGTTATCCTCTCAAAACATCCACCTCACTTGCGGAATAAAACGAAGAAAAAGTTACAAATCCTCACCAAACGATTTAAACTACGTAGCCTCAGACAAGACAATGCGGTGAAGTCTTTACACTTCCTCAAAAAATACTTTCGAGCAGTATAAGGCATCTTGATATTCGACCTTGTTTTCAGTACGCTACATTGTTAGTTTTCTCTATTGCCACGCTTAACACACAAAACGCTATTTCATAAAACCACACTCCGCAACTGCCTGAAGAATAATTCTGTATATACCTTGAATGGTGACAGTTAACCTTTATCCTTGAGTCCTAGCTTGACTCGGCCTGTCTTTCGTCTCAGTCATCGTCCAACGTCCTCTAGTGTTAACATTTTCACATGTGCGCCAAGTTTATTCATCAAGCTGATCCTAACGATAATGATTAACGATGATGGATTGAACAAAAAAGACAGAAAAACAAAATGCGGTAAATTACCCACCGGCGGCGCTACGAACGAGAGCGCGTCCGGATGAAGGTTGAGCCGAGTTGAAGCCATTTTTGTTTAGCTTTTGAAAAACTACTTGAAATTAGAGACTCACAAACAGCGGGTCTTTCTCATTCCCTACGCTTCTCTGTCAGACAAATCAAGCCTCCATAACTCGATCTCTCGCATAGTTATAACGTCAATCACGTAAACTCTCATCATTGGAATTCGAGTGCGACATGTCTGTTAGCAGAAAAAGCTTAGTTTTTGATCGGGAATGTCGATGAGCAGTGAATGGGAGCAAAGCTAACTTCAATGGGCCAAGTTCTTCGTCGGCTCCTGCACCGCACTCAGAAAGTAAAGGAGAGCAGGAGTCTTTCGCATGCTTCCAAAGTCATCAAGGAAGCAAAATTATTTTGGGTGAAGGCGTGCATGACAACAAAGGTATATTATAACTGCGTTCCGGAACTAATGGAGCTATACAACATATATCGGGTTCTTCACAGTCCCCTCCCCCCCCAACAGCTCTTTTCAGTTCAAATAGAACTTTAAGAACATTTACAGCAGCCCTGAGTAGGATATGCACGAATGACATGACATTCAGTTGCCTGCACGAGATATACAAACAAGGAATAAAACTTGCCAATATTCTTTCAGGGTGAATTTTTATCAGTTTGGTTTATACAGCTTGCGCAATTGGAAAGTGAATTCACCGTCACACCGCCTTGTATTTAACTGCGCTCAGCAGCACTCCCTCGACTTCTCAAATCAGTGATCACTTCCTGAGGATTCAGAAGACAAGTGACATTTTCCAATGAGGTCCAATGAGACTCAAACTGCATCGCCTATAATTGTCGCACCTATCTGGACTAATCTTTATGAGTGATTCGCGTTTAACTTGTCTGCAGTTTCTCTATTGATTAATACATATAAGAAGTTACATTATTTCTTAAGGAGTATATTGGGTAAAATGTTCGACTTTTATCATGCACTTCCCGAGCAAAGGGTGGACACTGACATTGCAACGGCGTCGTGTAAGTGGAACGCCAAAGCCTAGGAAGCCCAACGGTAACTTCGCGACCAGGGGCGATCCCAGGGAGGGGGAAAAGGGGATACCGAAATTTTTGGGTTTTAAAAAACAATTTGAACAACTAGACGTAGTTATCAAATACAACATTAAACACTCCAATCACTGACCTGAAAAGTATAATAGTAATCATTATGCTCATCATTATATAGATATAATGATGTAACAGTTTTATATTTTTTTTTACGATTACTGAAAATTGCCATAATTTAATGGTAGTCTCCCCGCCCCCCGGCCCACCCGAAATAAATTCTTGGGATCGCCCCTGTTCGCGACCAACGACTCTTGTACGGCAGCGCTCTTACATTGTGAAAACTATGTTATGAATAAAATGTTTTCCACACAAATGATTAAAAGTACCGTTTCTGGAATAGCATAGGCACGCAGTGTATACGGGAAAAAACTCATCCCCCTGCAACACACCCTCAAGGTGATTGGTGAGAAAGTACGACGATGCAGGTGAATAATATCATGAATAGCTGTGTTTCGCAAGGTCTACCATTCTGGAAATCATGCTGACTGTTCATTGGTAAGGCTAGACACAGCAGATACAGACTCCTTTAGACAAATTGACAGGTTTCAATGTCTAGCACGAGTTGGGAGATAGGAAAGGAGGTCCACAGTAAACGTCGCCGTTCGAAGGTGTAGACGTTCAGAATTCTCCAGCATTTGAGGAACACGGAGTTTGGTTTAATGTTTTTCACATGTTATAGTACACCTGCCTCTTGCTCTCGGACGATGAAGCTTTAGAGGGAGAACCCCAGCTGAAGTTACCACTTTTAATTCGTTACCACACCAATGCGCTATAATGTCAATCATGGGGATTGTTCTTTGAATCCAACATAGAACGGCTTTCGGTACACAAACAGAGACAATAATAATAGCAAAAAGTGATCCACTGCCATTCCTGGATCATACGCAATATCCCAGGATTATCTTCATTCATGTCTTTCTGGCCTTCTACCGACCTAGGGGAAGATTTGAGTGACCACGTACTTAACCCGTAGTTTCCAGCTGAGCAGATTGAGCAGTTGGCCACCACCAAACACAAACAGATCACCGATTTATTAGAACTATGTTCCGTCCGTAGAATACGACGAATCTACGACGGGTCACCACGACAAAGTGACCTCTTCTACACCTACAACGGCAAGACCAGATCGCCGCACTGGAAGGCTCCGATAACGTCGGTTTCAAGACGAATGAACGGGGCCCATTCCATCAACAGATTGATTTAACGGCAGAGAAAATGAACGTGGTGGTCTCACCAACCTGGCCGTGGACGTCAGCTTGTGCTGAGCCTCGATGCAGCAAACGGAGAGGCCGTGGCCGAATGACAGGAGGCGCGCCAAGTGGCCGACCCCCGAACCAACATCCACGACGCACCGCACACCCGTCTCGTGGGCCCTCCGACACACCACCTGCCGGCGAAGAAAAGGAAACAACGAGATCTCAGTCCTCAAAGGGCACGACCTCGCGAAGAACTAATCGCGAGCTCTGGAAAGACGCCAGAAACCAGGAAACCATAATCCAGAAACAAATGATGCTCGACCGTAATAACTGCAACATTTCCCATTAAACACGAGGAGATTATGAAGACTAAACAGCAGACGCACGGAGAAGCCATAATCGGAGTTGTAAAATTAAAAGCAACAACTAAATGAAATAAGAATGAGAAATTTTTAAGAGAAGCTGCAGGGTGGAGTTGGCTAACAGAATGGGATGAACCCGAAAAAGAAAGACTTACTCGGGAATTCCCACAAAGGATCGATGGAATGGAAATGAAGCGACACTTTACGGAATTACAGACAGGACACGGAGTTTTCAGGGATTGCGCAGAGAGAATTGGAGAGCAACCAGGCAACCATCCAACAACACAATCACTGAATATTCGAAACACGAAAAGGAAAGGACCAGTTTGGAAATAATTATACTCTGAAAAAACAACTATCAAGGTGAATGAATCCAGGTAACACGAAAGCGGAGGTATATCTCGCAAAATTTGTATAAACGACGATCGGCTGAAGTCGCAGATCGATAACAATCGTTGGACGGAGGAAGAAGATGAACCGGACAGGACTAAAGGAAGAGAAGAAGGAGGAGGAGAGAAGATGAAGACGAAGATATACATGAAGAAAAAGTGGAAAGAATATTTTTGTATTTACATCAAGAAACGGAACGTTGTAAGAAAGCAACAGATGGGAATTTAAATTTAATGTATAGTTAGTATTATATTATTTTCAAAAGTATCAATCTTGTTACATAAAGAAATTCTGAAGTTTCAATGAATAAGACTTTTAACATTGTATTTGAAATATATGGGGATTCAAAATTCATAGGCGACCCGGGTGTGTTGTTAAATGCTTCCTTACATACACATACTACCTATATTTTGCTGAAACCCTCGTTTATTGAGAGCGATCAGAATTAAGAGAGAGAGAGAGGCATGAATGAAATTAAATGGTTGAAGGCATAATTTTGTACGAAATTTTCTCAGATATGACAGAAAAAATTTCTACGCATATTCCACACTTTTAGAGTTTAGTTCCGATTTATGTTTCGACTGCACAGTAATCATAATCAAGGTACATTAATATTATACGCGAGTCAATACACATGGAGAAGAGACAAGAGGTGAGGGGAAGAAGTGAAGGTTGTTAATTGAAGTCAGAGACGTGCGCCGCGGTCAGGTTCGGTCAATGGGAGGGGAGGGAATGGCATCGATGATAATATGGAGGGGAGTGAATAGGAGGAAAAAACACATTCATTGAGAATTTTCACACTTTTTTGTGGTTAGCAGCATTCGTACTTTCAAATTGTTCACGGAAGTCCAACTTGGCCCCTTTTCTCTCAATGTGGAGCACATCAGGAACAAAATCACTTTCGTGGTCCTCCTCGATTAAGTTTTTAGCAAACGATGTCGTAATGTCTCCCTTCAACCAGCACACGTTTTGTGTTCCCGAGCCCTAATATTGATTGGCTCGACCACTTTGACCCATATATTGGGAAGTGCAATTGAGAGCGGTACGCTTTAACCTACATAACCCATTCCCGTTCATCCGTGTCACTTCATCCTTCGAGTTGAATAATTATTTGCCCAAGGTTTTTGGGGGTGTAAAAAATAAACATGCAACTTATTCTGGGGGAGGGCGTCAATTAATTTCAAAGATATTTTCGCAAGAAAGGGAAGTTTACACCATTGTTTGTGTGGCTCGTCATGCACGTAAAAAGTGAGGGAAGTGATTAACTAAGCAGTCTCTTTCTTAGTTAAACGGTTTACTATTTTGTCAATTAAATCCGTCTTGTATCCATTATTGAGATCAATCAATTTGATAATATTCAACTCGGATTGGAAGTTTGGCTCGGATAGCGGTATAGTTATAAGGCGGTGAATCATGGAGTAGAAGCTTGAGTGCTTGTGTGAATGGTAATGGCAAGAATCATTAGAAATAACTGCGACAGTATATGTGGGTTATCGGAAGATGGAGAAATAGTGGAAGCCATTCGTGTTGTCTGTTGTTAGGTCAAGGAAATTAATCTCATTTCCTCCTGTCTCTACCGCGAACTTTATACAATGGTGTAAATTGTTTAAAAAATTTCAAAACCTGTCTAATTGATTAAGCCTGCCAGTCTATGCACACAGCATATAGTCGACATATCGGAACCAATAAAAAACTTTCTTGACGAGACTATTAGAGTAAAAAGTTTACCTCTAAATTTTTCATACAAATACCAGCTAATAATGGTAAATAATGGTGAGCCCATAGAAAGGCCATGAGTTTGTTTATAAAACGCACCGTCCAAAACAAAATAATTGTAGCTTGTACATAATTGCAACAAGAGCTCTAGTTCTTAGGTCAGTCGAGGATTTGGGTTTGTACCTTTGACTAGGGCTAAGGTCAAGAAAACTGCTTACTGAGCCGGGACGGACATGAACAAATTTTTTTAACGTCAAAAGAGATGAGCTATGAGTCGGGAGGAGGTATTAATCGTGACAATGTCCGTGCAAGGTCAGGGGAGTTTTTTACTGCCCATGTTTAGAACGGGAAAACTCGCGAAAGAGAGAGTTTAATTTTGAAGCGATTTTGTGTGAGGGTGCAGTGAATTGAGAGACAATCTAATGGGTCTAATCTCTGTTTGGGTTTTTGGTAGCCCATAGAGTCTCGGGGGCAATGGGTTCATATTAACAAATTTCCACTTCTGAGATGAACAAGAAAGGGAAGAACATACAGATAGTGTGGAATGTAGGTAATAAAAAATTCTTTTCGTCGAGTCTGCAAAGAGAGAGAGAGAGAGAGGGCGGGGTAGAGAGAATACTTTGAAATGCAGACGAAAACATCCTAACACCGAGTACAGCAACATGAACTGGGTAAAATTTAACTTTGTGATGTAATTCGCAAATCACTCAAATGCCATATTGATGATTCCCATGAGTGATACCAGCCGTGTTCTCTAGCTGCATCTTTTGATATCATCTGTTTGTGTGGAACTTGGCTACACCCTAGGGTAACAGATGGCATGGTCAGTTTAACTGGTTGCAACGAAATTAGACATGACAGGTTGGGAAAAAATGGTGGTGGAGTTGGCATTTTTGTTCATTCAAACCTCTCTGTTCCTGAACTAGCCAATTCTTCCCCCATTTCATATTCTAGTTCTGGATATCTCACAGTTGATGTTTCTGACGCCAATACAGCCAAATTACTAGTATGTGTTGTTTACCGTCCGCCAAAAATCGGATTCGTTTCTGATTTTGAAAACGATCTCATTAGATTTGTCTCGTTTCAAAAATGTAGTTGTAATGGGATACTTTAACCTTAATATGTCCATTGATAGCTATGACATTCGCTACCTTAGGAATCTCGCCTATTCTAATAATCCCCATATCGTACCGTTCAAACCCACACATCATTCAGCCAGAAGTCATAAACTATTGGAGCTTTGCTTCGTAGATAGTTCAGACAAAATTATCTGTAATGCTCAATCTCCCATTCATTTCCTTTCCTTCCATGACCTCATTCTCACACACTAAAAAACTCAAAACTCTCCGACCTTCCACTCAACTTTCGTGATTTTTGAAACTTTGATGCTGGGAAATTTCTTGATGATCTCGAGGCTCGAGGATGGAATCACCTTTCAAGGTCAGAAACCATCGATCTACAATTGCTGGTATTCAACGCAAACTTCCTCGCAAGAATTATTACATAAACCACTGTTAGGATACTCTACCCCAGGCACCATCTACCACCATGAAACCTACTTACTGGCTACCGGCTTACCGATGAAATTCGGAAAAATATCAAGGAGGGAAATCGTCTAAGGAGGGCCTTTCTTCGCTCGGGAAATTTTGAACATCATAAAAAATTTAGCACTGTCAGAAATAAAATTAAAACTGTAATTACACAAGCAAAGCCTTGTTTTCAATCCTCTCGTTTGTCTGATTGACCCAAGACAAGTCCGGAAGCAGCTTCAACTCAACTTCCCCCCTTACAATCAGCGATTCATTGCCATTAAACCTCATTCCACTCTTATAAACTTTTCGATTACATCTGCTCAGTTTCCTCCTCAAAGTCTTCAAATGTTTATCCTAAAGACCCCCACGTCAGGTTCAGTGACGCCTACTTTTATTTTGATCAGGTTACGCCTGACGCACTGTTTAAATTTCTCGCATGCTTCTAATCCAAAGCCACGAGTACTGATGCTATCCCTATTGACATTATTAAAAATCTTTAACCGTAATCATGCCCGCAACCGTATATATCTTTAATTACTCTTTCTCCTCCTACGCATATCGTTCGTGTCGGAAAACTGCTTTAGTTCGGCCAATCCATAAAGTTCAAAAACCAATTTCTCCCTCGGATTACCGTCCAATATCTATCCTATGCGCAATATCCAAGGTCCTTTGGTGATTGGTATACCAGCAAGTGACAAAATGCACGTCTATTAATAAGCTTATGGACGCATTTCAACCTGGTTTTCGGCAGGGTTTCAGTACTCAATCCGCCCTTTTAAAAGCCATCGACGATGCACGGTATGCCATTGATGAGAAAATGGTCACAGCGCTAGTTTCATTGGATTTTAGCAACGAATTTAAAGCATTTGACGAAGTCAATCACTCAAGTTTGCTGCAGAAAATGAAAATCTAAATTTTTCCTGCTTCGTAATGAACTGGTTCCACAACTATCTCGTTGGGCGCGGCCAAGCTGTCAAAGGCTCAAGCGGAATCATTTCTAAATGGAATGCTGAAACCTGTTGAATACCTCAAGGAGCGATGCTCGGAACTTTGATTTTCTCTATATGCCTACTCGATCTTCAAAAAACTATAAAGTACTGCAAATATACGCTTTACGTGGATGACTTACAAATTTATCGACACTATCTCCCTCAAGATCTTGAAAACGCTATGAAAATATAAATGAAGATATTGCCGCAATATCTGACTGGGTCGAAAATAATCAATTCGTCCTAAACTGTGATAAAACTAACGCCATTACTATTGCCTTCTCAAAGCTCGTAAACATGATAGACCTTGATGATATACCAAATGCAAAGTTGGGAAATATTAATGTTCCCTTCTCAACCACAGTTAAAAACCTTGGGATCTAAGTGTCATCTAATCTCTCTCGGCAAAATCAAATTTATGAGAGGTTACTGCCCTTTGAAACAAGGAAACTGCTAATAACCTCCATTATTTTTCCACATTTTGATTACTGTTGTTTACCATACAATAATATCCCTGATGTTCTTGATCCAAAACGTCAGCGTTTGCTAAATTGTTGGGTAAGATTTGTGTTCAGCCAATGAAGAGATGTACATATACCGCCATATCTTAAGGAAATCATAAGGCTGACCGCCAAAAACCGACGGAAACATTTCCTAGCCTCATTCTTCAATTAATTATTTCCAACCAAAAAGTCTGAATATTTGTCTATTTGAATGATTTGAGGCTTTCCTGGTGGATGATATACAGATAAAATTCTCCGGTTTCCATCCGGGTCAAAGGAGTTATCTCCGACGTGTTTTGGCAGCTTACTCCGCTACCGTCTCTAGGGATGAAGTGGAGAAGACACTGAAACGGCCGCAATGTGCATCAGTCCGGTGTCGTCTGGTTTTCCCGCGCTATCCCTTGATTGGCTCTCTTGTGCCGCTCCTCTTCTATCGATCTCAGGATTGGTCTCCACGTGTTACTCAGATGGAAACCACTGTCACGGTTCATTTTTCTTCTTTTCCAGTTTGATTTCGATGGCTTCCTTGACCATCCGGTCCCAATAGCTTCTTTCGCGGCAGAGGACCTTCGTTGAATCCAAGTCCTCCCAGTGGCCGTGGCACGAGGCTGTGCTCATCTACAGCAGACTTCTTATGTTGCCTCAGCCGGATGCTGTGCTCGTGCTCTTTTAATCTCGTCTCCTCCACTGTCCTTCCAGTTTCGCCCACATACGCCTCTCCGCACTCGCACTGTATCCTGTAGACTCCCGGAGCCTTCATTCCCAGTGCGTCCTTCACCTTTGCCACGTTGTTAGTCAACTTACTGTGCGGACGGTGAATGGTCTCTATTTTGTGCCTCCTGAGTATTCTTGAGATTTTTCCTGATATGGTTGAGACATAGGGAATGCATGCTCTAGCCACCATACTCTCACGATCGAAGGACCTCTCCAGGGCCGGATCCACCGGAACTTCTCTTAAAGCACGTTCCACGTCTCTGGGTGAAAAACTATTATTCATAAATGTTTTCCTCAGGTGCCGAAGCTCCCAAGGAAGGCTCTCCTAGTCAGATATTGTTCTTGCTAGGCTGACAAGTGTCGTTGGGTCTGCTCTCTTCTGGGAGGGGTGGTGGTGACTATTTTCATTAAATTATAAGTCAGTGTGCGTCGGCTTTCGGCGAACTGCATGACCCAGTCAGCCATCCCCCTTGCAGTACTCCTTACACGATTTCCCTCCTTGATATTTTTCCGAATGTCATCGGTAAGCCATGGTGATGGATGGTGCCTGGGGTAGAGTATCCTCACAGTGGTTTATGTAGTAATACTTGCGAGGAAGTTTGCGTTGAATACCAGTAATTATAGATCGATGGTTTATGACCTTAAAAGGTGATTCCGTTCTCGAGTCACGAGATCAAGCAATTTAACTGCATTTGTATATTTTCTTTAAAAAATGTCTAAAGTCACCCATCTAACTACGAGAACTAATGTACATTTCCTTCACTATACATCTCATCGGGCAAACTGTTTTCATAAATCTTTCCAGGTATCCAGGATCCAAATTCTGGAATTCCCACACAGATGAGTTAAAAATAGCTAATGACTAAATGCCTCATAATTCATGTGCCACTTTTTCAAATGTATCTTTCTTCATTCATTTTTTTCTATCTCCTGGGTTTTTGCCATTGCTTATTCATCATTGCCTTTGTGCTGACCGTTTGTTATGGTCTCTACATTATTTTTGTTCTTTATTGTATTTATTTGTTGATCTCCTTACAATTGCTTTTATCTCTATTGCATGTTTGTAGCATTTTCAATTTAATGACGTAATCATTCATTTAATGAAGGACTCAACTCCTATGTGTTCATTTGGTGATCCCTTACAACAACTAAGTGTGTATAGTGTTGTTTTCATGATTTACTTACTATGAAATTTGTTTCCTGATCTAAGAGGACATAATGTCTTAGATCAATACATTCATTTTCATTCAATCATTCGTTCATTCCAGATCCCTCCCCTTTTCCTTTACTGCTCCCGAGTGAAAGTGAGCATGTCGAGTGATGGCGATGAAAAAGAAAACAAACAAAATATTGCAAGTGAAGCCTTAGCGGAGCTTTGAGTGCGATTTTCATGAGTATCCACACAGACACACATTCGCGGTCTAAGGGACGAAGAGGATAAAAGCCGTAACTTTTGGATCGAAGGCATATTCCAAAGATGATTAACCATTACATAGAAGTCCGATTCATGAAGAGGAGGGAGTGCAGGCGCAAATTTCTCAGAGGAGAATAGGCAATTACGGGCTCTCGAGTCGACGCAGCCATCAACATTAATGGACGACACACATCACGGAGGACAGAGAACTCACAAACCACTCGTAAGTGACTCTTTTACGCCCACTTCACTTCCGAGAAGAAGCCACTCACGTCGGCCATCTTGAAAATCTCGTGTATTTTCTTCGGAGAGACGTGCTTGTGGAATGCCCGTCGGAGTCTCGCGGTGGCGACAGCGTCCATTTGGAGGTCCGCGTGGGCGCAGTGGCGAGGCTCAGCGGGTGCGGTGGACGCGGCGGCGGCGGATGTGGTCGCGGAGTGCACTGGGTGCGGTCGCGGCGAGCTGCTCCTCCTTGGGAGGCAAAGGCTACGCGAGGCGACTCTCAGCGCCAGCAAGGAGAGCGGCCACGGCCTCGAGTATCTACGGCGACGAGGAAAAAAAAACAATAAGCATTTTATCATGAATTAAGAATTTTTAATATGAAAAATATTGGCACGCATTACATAAAAGGTGTCCCGAGGTACTATTTCGGAGATGATCATCAGACATTCCTGGAGCACAGAAACTTCGTCATCGTTACATCTGCAAGTTATTGGCGACACTGATTGATGATTTAAAACAACTCGTTCGAAATGCCCACGGAAAAAATAAAGTTCAATGTGGCCGTCCTCCATTGCCTTGTGAAGTCATACGCCCGTTCTATCAGAGCCACGTATAGAGTAATATTGATGGGTGCTATTTATTTACTATGCTTAACTGCTCATTGATATACAAGACACCTGTAATACCATTCACAGTGTATTCCAAGTTGCTGTAGTTTTACCTGAATATGTATTCGTCGCCGTAAAAGTTACCTTCGCAAGCACAACGGATTCTTCAATTAAAGTTGGTATTGATTTCGACCACTCTCGTGAGAATTGCTTCTATGTCGTCGTATACATTATCTTATGTCTCAAATTGAGTAGAAAAAAGGAAAACGTAACAAATTTGTCCTCGAAATATTTTCAAATATCCATATAAGAACGGCTTTTTTAAATCAACGGGTATCGACAACTCGGAAGAAATCAAAAAGCTGCAGGAGGATAAGGGCATACTTAAAAGCAATCGTATAAAATCAGACAGCACGGCAGAACCTGAACTCCAGGAACTAGAAGCAGTAGGGGCCAAGGTAACGACGGATACTGGTGAAATCCTAGCTCCAAATAAGCAAATGCTATAGATGCTGACTTTGATCCCCAGACCCTCGGAAACCAGTCTCTGATCTTATGGCGGGGGACTTCAATGCAAGACACGACGAATGGAACTGCCACACAACCATTAAAAATGGCAGGGAATCACAGATATGGGTTTTTAAAAATAATGGACGCGTGGTTGCACCACTAGAGCCAACAAGGACAGCCGGGAGTAGTACGTAACTGACTTTGCTATTTTTTAAAATATTGGACAACCCGCTAAGGCAATGGTGAATAACGCACTAACTAGCGACCACCTCCACGTCACAACACACGTAGGTGCGAGGCCAATAATAACTCCGGATGCCCCGAAAGTCCTATGTTATGGGCTAGCCACTTGGGAGATACTTAACGCAGTCATTGACGCCGACCTCAGAGGCAAAATCTACTGACGACATTGAAAATATGGTAGTAGAAATTACAACTCTTATCATATTATTCACTGAGTAAAGGGAGTAAGGACTGGTCGAAGTCCTCCTATTTGACAAAACAGCTGACTTGTTTTCAGGGAAGCTTTGTAGTAACCTATCCCTCTGATTACGACTCTGTATTTGCCCTATTTCTTCTTCTCTTTCGAGCTTATCTTCAAATTTCGTTTCAATATATTTTGACAACACTCGTTCAAAGTCCTTATGAGATCTTAACTTGCTACCTCGATGATAGACGGACGTTTTTTAGGGGTTGCCTTCTTCAACTGCTGTAAAATGCATCCGTTTTGTCTTGACCTATCAGTCCCTTTTTTCATACTACCGTTCTTAAGTCGTTTTAATCTATTCGGTGACTTATTTTAAGCTGGAGTGGTGGGATGTAAACCTCGGTGGTCTCGTAGGGAAAATTACAGGTCCTGTATCGCAGTCGTCTGTCTCCTGGGCAAAGTCCAGCACCAAATAAGTGACGGGCCTCATTGTTACCTCCCTGTATACATTGGTGAGAGCTGTGGGATTTTTGGGATCAACTCGACTAGCTAGGTATTTAAATTGCAAACGATCGCGGAGATTTCTAAAGCACACGATGTTTGTTGCATTCAACGATATCGTGCATGGTAAAACGAGAAAAATAAAAAAAATTTGTTAATTATAATGACAGATATTTTCGAATGATGTGATCCCTTTGTGAATAGCTCACTCACTTTGTTTTCAGTGAGATAGTCATGCATCAAATCACCGACGGTAGAAAGGGTTGGTACGTCATTCGGATTGGCAAAGCTTATTAGGAAGTTTTCATACCAATTTGATCCTAGGCAAGCCATTCCTTACAATTTTTGGAAAACTATCATTGCTACAGCACCGTATGATCCTTTTTATCTTTCCTTCCACTAATGCAACTCTCACACGCATAAACCCGCACTGCACACCTGATATTCTGTCAGAGGTAATACTCCTCACTCTTTCGATTAAAATTTGGCTGAACACTTTTCCCGGAATATCCAATAAACTAATGGCTCGATAATTATTATAGTTGGTCTTTCTTCCCTTCCCTTTGTACAATGGAACGATGATTGCATTCTTCCAATCCACTGGAACAACAAAAGTCTGTAAGCATAAACTATATAGTTCACCCAGTCGACAAATGAGTAAATTACACCCACACTTCAACATCTCACTGGATATCCCATCTACGCCTGCAGCCTTCCCCTTTTACAACACACTCCATGCCGTTATGACCTCATTCTCACTAATCTCCTTTTCCATCACCACATCCTCGCATACTACTTGGCAAGGTTCATCCTCAGCGCCTGCAACATTATTGTATAATTCTTCAAAATACTCCCTCCAGCAGTCCCTGATATTGATCTCATCCCACACGATCTCTTCACTTCTGTTCTCTACCGCATTCATTCCCCTGTCTTCACCAGTTTTAGCCCTTTTTAACCAATGTCAACACAGATTTTTATTGCCTTCAAAATCGCTCTGCATCATGCTAGCTTCATCCGCACGCATCCTTTCCTTGCTCTCTTTCACAACGCTTTTGCATTCATTATTTTTCTTTCTGTAAATCTCACATGCCTTACTACGCACTTCCTCAGATTTGGCAGTAATCATATTCTTGTATGCCTCTTTCTTTTCCCTGACTGCAATTTTCGCTTCCTCATTCCATCAAGCATCACCTTTTATTCTTCCTACAACTTCTTTTTCCATACACTTTCAGCACATTCTACAATCACTCCTTTTAAACACTCCCACGCACCATTCACATTCTCGTTTCTGATATACTCGTCCCATTCTCTCTGATTCAAGGATAGAGCATTCTCAAGCATGCAACCATAATGCAACCTTGCCTCACTGTCTAGCAAGCTCTCCACTTTTACTGCCTACTGCTTACGCGCAACATTCTCGTTTGGCACCCAATTTCTTCCCAGATTCACTTTGGAGAGTAACAAATAGTGGTGTTTGGTATTCACGCCACTAATTTGTTTTGTTGGCCACCAGAGGGAAATTCGTGGCTTTATTTTACCCGACATCTATCGGGAGTTTTTTTTTGTGCCACTTTCTTGTTTGGTTCGCTAGTGACAAGTTAGTCGCTCTGCTGATAAAAGAGAGAGAGCGTCAGGTCAACCACATGTAGAAGACTACGTTGGGTAGGTCACAATTTGCTCAAGGCCATTTCATTTACTTCATACAGCCCACTATTTTTTTAGGGTTTCCGGTTTTATTCATTTCTGTCTCTCGTGTTTCTCCCGATTGCGGGCGGAAGAGAGAACAAGTGGTCTGTTCCAAATTCAGCACCCCTCATCACTCACGTGTCCCACACTAACTCCCTCAATCTCTCATCATACACTACGAAATCAATCGTGCTTTTACAATCGCCCCTGAGCCAAGTTTTCATTTGTATTCTCTCATATTTAAACCATGTTTTGGATATAAACAATCCTTTTTCCAAGCACACACTCACCAAGTTTTCACCATTATCATTCACTCGAGGGTCACCAAATGGCCCAACCCTTCTCTCAGATGCATCCCGCCTCACATTAACCCTAGGTAGGGTGAGGCGATAATTCATTTCATCTAGTAAAAGAAAGAATTCATGTCACCTAGTAAAATTATTCTCTCACCAGGGTCACATTCATTCAAAAACTCTGTTTTTCCCAAAACTCATCTTTCACACTGTTACTCTCTCCATCCACTGGTGCATTACATGCCACAATCACAACTCTCCCAATACCTACTTTCATGCGAACCCAGAGCAATCTAGGGGATACTCACTCGTACTTCATTACTAGTAACTTAGCTCTCTCATTAAGATTGAGTCCTACACCTTGACAGCCGCGTACATTATTGTCAACTCCTGACCACAGTGCCAGACCACCGCCATCAACAGTGACAACATCCCGCCCCTTGTGCTTAGTTTCACATACGCACAACACACCCATTCGCCTCACTTTCATTTCATTCAATGACTCATGTTCCTTTCCATACTCTCCTCTAACATTCCAAGTACCTTAGTGTACATTTATCGGGCTCGCCAAGGCATTCAGTAGCCTTGAGAATGGGTAACGAGTCGGAACCCGAAACGTCGGCTGCCTATGACTATCTTACCCGGAGGCGAGCCCGAGAAATGTACACTAATGTTATTCGCCGGGAAAGGTGTTTCGGCTCACGCCGCAGGATTACAACTTCCACCCCGGTCTGCAAGCTTTCGCTTATACCCGGGGACAAGTAAGAGGTGGGAGGAAAGGATGGGAAGGGAAGGTTAGCAAAACCGCAGCCCCTTCGAGGCAGACACCAATGAGGCGGATTGAGGTCAAAAGGACCTCAATTGGGCCTCCACCTCCCCGAAGTGCTCGTATTAGTTTGGTTACCCAAACAACAGAGACTAGTAACCGTCGGTTTTGCTTTCGCAAAAAACCTACCGCACTTCTTTGCGAACCGAGAGAGCCCGTTGCCCAAATATTTGGGATTAGGTGTCTCTCTGACTCACTTTATGGGTTGACGTCGTGCGGTCTGCCGAAGTACGTCCTTGAGTCGGGGATCACCGGACCCATGGAGGGTCAATTCGAACCAATTCAGGTCAAAGCGTGAGTACATCCCTTCTCTAAGTTGTTCCCGTCGACCCAGATTCGCCGGGAAAGTGTTAAATCATACATTCCAAGTACCGATAGTCCACTTCGTATCCCTGAGTCCGTATCTTGATGGGCCAACCTTATTCAGCTTCCGCCGCCCACCGTGGCTTAGGCCGCCCGAGGCTACTTTGTGACTCTTATGAGTATGTCGTAATAATGGATGCAAGGTTACCAGCCTTTACAGTACCCTCACCACGTGCAGCTTTGTAATATAAGGGCACAATCAGTGAATTATTTTTTTCCAGAGAGAATGAATATTATAATTTACTTCACAGTTTAAACGCAACTAAGTGTGAGCTGTTTTTTCAATGCCTTAGTAAGGGGAAACTCACTGCGTCCAGAGACTATTATGAGGCAGCTTCTCTCGTTTTAAAACACATAAAAGCGAGTTGGGAGAATGTATTTAAATGCAAGTTGACAGAATACGAGAAATTTTTGCATGAAAAGATTTCTAGAAAGATTTATGAAGCTTGCGTTATAAGAAATTGCATTTAATAAATATGCCTGAATTTTAAGAAGTTAGACATTCGTCTCTCCATTGCGTGCAAAATAATTTATGTGACCTTAAAAGGTCATCGGCTTTTACTTCGGCTAGCTTTTATTTCAGCTGTTATGTTTGTGTCTCTTCATTGCACAAGCTTTTTTACGCATTAGTATCATATATTGCTATAGTTCTTTCCATTTCTTCATGCCAAAACATGAAGTAAGCATTTCTATAATGGAAAGAAGTTAAAGTCTTCGGTAGTTACCCCACGACGTTAATGAAGGGTTCTACAATTATCGGATGTTTCCGTATAATTATCTATGGTTTTATGCAGACGGAAACAATGGGCATCGGACAGTCTTGCAAAGATCGTCTCCGGTTGGGTTCCGTACACCAATTTGATCAGCGAAGGACCTATATATTCCTGCTGGAATCTCCAGCTGGCATACCGATAGATCCAAAGATAGATGATAAGCGTCCTCGGTATTTCATGTTCTATTTTTTTATCAGTGTCTTTCATACTAAGTACACACGCATATGGTGGGAAAAACCCTGAGGAGGGGAAATCCATCCTAAGGTTGTACGGCACGCGTGTTGAGGTGACAGTGTGAAGATAATTTTTACTCTTTGTCTTATCATTTGAGAATTTGATTATTTATTTACGTAATTTCTTTTATTCTTCCAGACATCAACTGAAGCCGCCTGTTTGCCGATTTAAGCCTACTGGATTTTGAAAACAAAAAATGTAAAAAAGTAAATAACTGAAAAGTTGAATAAGTGCTTTCTTTGTTTATAACCTCAAAACTCTTGTTCGTGAGCAGCAGCTGAGTTTGCAGCCCGAGTACAATTCAGTAATAAAGGTTAGTGTTAACTTAAGAAAGTGTGTACAGAGCAAGTGTTGACAGTGTAGGACAAAAGTGGGTAAGAAAAACAGAGTGTCTAAGTGTTTCCTTTCCCGCTTCTCAACAGTGTGGCGCGGTGATGAGTCTTTTGGTGTTCTATTTTGTGTTTCTCAAAAGTGTTTGGTGAGCGAAGGAATAAGTAGCTAAAGGGAGGAATGCTTTAAGGCGTAGCGGGAGAGTCTTTTAGTGTTGAAATTTTACCTCTAAAAAGTGATTCAGTTCTTGTCTCTTAAAAGTGCTTGGGGAGCGAGGGAAAAATAGGGCGTATTGTACATACAATCATATACATTAAGTCTGAATTTACGGTGATCTGATGCAGATCAATTTTGTTGCGACAATGGTTAATAAGTTCGCACTGAAAGAATTCAACTCTTAGATTTTGAGAATATTTCTTCACACTTGCACTAAAAAACCTCCTTCTTTTCACTTACCTTATTGAAGTTACAATTCAACACTGTGTTTAACACAACTTATTTACAGAGTGAATCTAACTTTCTTGACCATGCTCTTTGCGCGCTGAAGGAGTTAACTGCGAGACTGAAAAAATTCCTTCACTCCTTTTACGTTCTTTAGCTAAATTTCTCTCAGTCATATTAAATATTAAATCATTTTCCATATCAATTAATAATTCATCAATCAAGTTGGAGAGGTTTGGTGATTCTTTAATCTGTTCACGTGACTTATTGAAGTTACAAGCATACTGGGAGGATTAACTGTGAGAAATTCCGCTACACTCTCGGACTTTGGTACACATTGGGAAAAGATTCCACTTCAGACTCGACTAAAAACACTTTGCAATGAAATTACACTTTTTCTTTACCGGTGTTCGATACGAGTGGATATTCTAATGAGTCGGAATCATCACATAATTTCGCAAAAGCAGGAAAGGAATTATTGCATACCAACGCCAAGATTGAAAAGCAATGAAGAGAAAGGCAAGAGAAAGGAATACAACAGATGGAGAATCTACTGAACGACCTAGAGCGAGAACTTCACGGAGAAACACAAGAAAACGTGAAGATAGAAGAAGAATAAGACAAGGAGAACAACGTCGACGACGTATTAACGGAGGAGGAGGAGAAGGAAGCTCTACCGAGAAGAGGAAGCCGAAAACGTACGATAAGGAAGCCGTACACACCGCCTTCGATCAAGAAGAAGGGAGGCAAAAAGCAACAGCAAAAAGAAAAGATTCGAGCTTGGTCCCCGCATCCTTGAGTAAAATTTACTACAATCCTTTCCATCCAGCCAGTTTCTCGACTAGAGACGTATTGTGGAAGACTTTAGGAAGAAAATTCTCGAAAGATACAATACAAAAATGGCTGGATTCTCAAGATGCGTATACCTTGCCCAAGCCAATCAGGGAAAAATGTTCTCGGAATTATTATGACGTGTCTTACATCGATGAAACTAGGCAGTGCGACCTTAATGACATGAGAAATTTGAAGAAATATAATGCTGGTTATCAATATCTCATAACAGTCATCGACTTATTTTCGAAATATGCCTGGGCTGCACCTTTGAAGAATAAGACAGCTAAAGATGTCATCGAGGTTTTCCGCAAGATTTTGAAAGAAAGAAAACCATTGAAAGCTCAAAGCGACAAGGGAACTGAGTTTGCCAATGAAAATTTTAACAAATTTCTCGAGAAACGAGGAATAAAGCATTACACTACAAACCAGCCAGTCGTCAAAGCAGCCGTCGGGGAAAGATGCAATAGGACATTAAAGAGTAAAATGTACAAATATTTCACTAAGTACAATGCGTTCAATTACGTCCGAGTGCTTCCGAAACTGCTCCAAAGTAATAACAATCGGGTGCATTCTAGTATCGGAATGGCACCCTCGAATGTCAACATTTCGAATGCATTCACAGTGGCAAAAAGGCCTTTAGTCAGAACAAGAAGAAGATAACCGGAAAAGAAAACGATATTTGCGGTGGGAGATCACGTTCGAATCAGCAAAGGAAGAAATCCGTACGCGAAAGGTTACACACCCAATTATTCCGAGGAAGTATTTAGGATAGAGACTATATCGCAAGGTGTGAACGACCCTACGTACCAGTTGGAAGATTTAAATGGAGAATCAATGAAAGGGACATTCTGTAGGGAAGAGTTGGTTCAAGTTCGGTTCTCTGAAAGCACAGAATTTCAGATTGATGACATTTCTCAAACGTAGGGGGAAAGATAAAAAGCTTGAGTATTTCGTTAAATGACGATTTCAACAGTTGGGTGCCGGCTTCTACCGCGAAAAGACTTCAGTATGACGGCGAGTGATGATTTTCACATCACGCTTCTCAGCGATAGCTCTTGTTATTATTTCCCAGACAATACAATCGCCAACTTTTGCCCGAAGCTGCCCCATCGAATTTCTCTATAGAATGGCGAGTGGACCGTGGGCTTGGTAGAAATTTCTGTGCCGGAAGCGTACGAATCTCCGGTCGAAGATGCGAGGGTTAAATTCCTCCCAGATCACGTCATGAAACTGGATCAAAAGTACAGTTGGCTTAATCATTTTATGGATACAATGCGCGACTCTGTGCCTGTATATAAACTAACAGAATACGTCATTGAAATTAACAGTGAAAATATGAATGCAGTGCCCCCAATGGCATTGACTACGGGGAATAATGCTGTTGATATTGAGAGGAGTGATACTCAAGCTAATAAGGAGAGGGTTGCTAAGGAGAAGGAAGCGGTAGCAGCAAAAGAAACGAGTAATGTACAACATGCTGGAACCCTTTTCGTGTATACAGATTTGATAAAACGCCAATATATTGGAGACAGGTTAACCAGATGCTTGTGGGTCATCAATACAGGGAACGGAAGACATCAAATATTTCAAAGTCAATATTATTTACCTAGTGATCGAAAGGAATTTGATATAATTGAGATATTTCTCACAGATAAAACGGGTAAGCCATTTCCATTCATCGATGGATTCCATCCGGCGGCGGTGATATTGCACTTTAAAAAGAAGATAGCAACTAGTATGCGCCAAGATGCCGAATGAAGTGGATCGGTTGCGCCCGAATTGCGCCCGAACAAACTAAAATAAAGTAAGCTTTATAATAAATCATTTAATCTAAATAATCTCATTCACTCCACGCGCTGCTGCCGCTATAATCGTCGCGTGCTTCCTTATCTCTCCCGGAAGGTCAATACCACCAACCTTCTCCCCCCCCGAGGAGGAGATGGGAAATCATATAGAATTGTTAACTGTTTTGTGAAAACAGTGAACTGTTTTCCTCAGCAACATTTTATTTCCTGAGTAACACTTTTCTTCAGAAACATCCCCCTGAACATCAGTACTAAGAGGTGATACATTCGTATGTTCACTGCTGATTTTATTAACTTCAACGACATATTCTGGTAGCTTCTCCAGAGGCACACTGTCGCGCATCGCATCCATCAAATTTTTAAGCGAACTGTATTTTTTATCCAATTTCACGGTGTGATCTGGGATTCTAATCGACATATCTTCCACGGGAGATTCATACGCATCCGGTACAGAAATTTCCTCCAAACCCACGGTCCACTCACCGTTCTCTACTGAAGTTCGATGGGACAGCGTCAAAAGTAAGTGCGCGATTGTATTGTCTGGGAAATAATTACCAGAGCTATCGCTGAGAAGTGTAATGTGAAAATCATCCGTCATCATCTCGCCTTTTCACAGTAGAAGCCGGCACCCAACTGTTGAAATCGACACCATATCCTCTTCATTTAACGAAATACTCGAGCTTTGTACCCGTACCCTACGTTTGAGTATTTCATCAATCTGAAATTCTGTGCTTTCAGACAACCGAACTTGAACCGACTCTTCCCCACAGAATGCTCCTTTCATTTCTTCTCCATTTCAATCTTCCAACTGGTACGTAGGGTCGTTCACACCTTGCGATATAGTCTTAATTCTAAATACTTCCTCGGAATAATTGGGTGTGTAACCTTTCGCGAATGGATTTCTTTCTTTGCTGATTCGAACGTGATCACCCACCGCAAATAACGTTTTCTTTTCCGGTTATCTTCTTGTGCTGTCTAAAAGCCTTTTTGTCACCACGAAAGCATTCGCAATGTTCACATTATGCCATTCCGATACTGGAATGCACCCGATTTTTATAACTTTGGAGCAGTTGCGGAAGCACTCGGACGTAATTGAACGTATTGTTCGCGGTGAAATATTTGCACCTTTTACTTTTCAATGTCCTATTGAATCTTTCCACGGCGGCTGCATTGACGACTGGCTGGTTCATAGTAAAAAAGTTTATTCCTTTGTTCCTTGAGGAATGTTTTAAATATTTCGTTGGCAAACTCGGTGCCCTTATCACTTTTGAACTTTCAATGGTTTTCATTCCTTGAGAATTGCACGAAAACCTCGATAACAACTTCAGATTTTATATTCTTTAAAGTAACAGCCCAGACATATTTTGAAAATAAATCAATGACCGTTAAAAGATATTGAAAATCCTCATTATATTTCTTCAAATTTCTCATATCGTTAAGGTCACACTGCCATGTCTCATCGATGTAGGAGACGTCATAATAATTTCAGGAAAATGTTTTCCTGATTGGTTTGTGCAAAGTATAAGCATCTTGCGAATCTAGCCATTTTTGAATGTCATGTTTTGAGAATTCTCTTCCCAAAGCCTTCCACAATGTGTCTCTCTTGGAAAAACTGGCAGGATGAGAAGGGTCGTAGTAGATTTCACTAAAAGATGAGGAATCCACTTCTTGATCGAAGACGGAGGAGTGTATGGCTCCTTTATTTTTCGTTTCCGGCTTCCTCTTCTCAGCTGAATAGGTTACTCTTCCACCTCCTCCAGTTCGACCCCGTCGATTCTGTCGTGTTCTTCTTCCTCCTCCTCTCTTTCATGCACCTTCACGTCTGCTTCCACTTTTTTTTCTTGAAGTTGTCGGTCTAGGTCTTTCGAGAGATTCTCCATCTGATTTATTCCCTTCTCTTGCCTTTCTTCCCATTGTTTCCCAATCTTTGCATTGGTATTCAATAATTCCTTTCATGCTCTCGCTAAATTATGTGATGATTCCACCCCAGTAGAATATCCACCCACGTCGGATATCGGTAAAGGAATGGGCTGTTTACTGTATCGATTTCCGCATCAGGTGGTTTATCAATTTTTTTCGCGTTTTCCAAGTCGTGGTGGCTTTTTCTTCTTTGGGCAGGTGGTCGCTAAAATGCTGTCAAAATCATCTCGTGGTAAAATATCAGGTTCATCGCCTACTGTTTGTAAATATGAATCTAATATCTTTCGGTGGTAATGCCATTTTTGAGAATCTGCAAAATCTTTTCGATCTAAAACCACGCATTTCCTTGTCCAATTTGGACATTTGGTCTTTAACGCTCTGACCTTTCTCATAAGTGGTGGGGTCTACCAACAGAAATTTTTCAAAACTCATTGTTTTTTAATCAAAGCTAACCCACCACTGATTAAGGGGAAAACAGCTGCAAGAAGATACGATAAAAATCCTCCTCGTTCATTCAGTCTTTATGACATCCGAACTCACCAACTTGATGATAGTTTTACGTTCTTTTATATTTAACCTTCTTTATTTGTTTTAAAATGCCCTCGTTTCATTTTAATCCATCAAAGTTCTTTTTTTCCATACCTTAACCGTTTAAACAATGTTATAACTTTGTATTGTGTCCAGCAGCTTTGGCAGGACGAAAACTAGTGATTTTGTTGGGAAAAATGCGTGACCTGTAGCGTAAGCAATCGTTTGTCTCCTTAGCAAAGTCAAGCACTAAATAAGTGAATGGTCTTAATGTCACCTCCCTATATACTTTGGTGAATGCTGCTGGATTTTCAGGATAAACTTGACTGGCTAAATATTTGAATTGCGAGCGATCGCGGAGATTTCTAAAGCATACAATATACTTTGCATTCAACGATATCGTACGTGAAAAACGTGATTGAGAAAAAAATTTTTACTAATTAGAATGACATATGTTCGAATGATGTGAATCTTTTCTGAATAGCTCACTCTCTCTGTTGTCACTGAAGCAGTCATGCATCAAATCATCGATAATGTAAGTAGTTGGTATTTTTTTCGGATTCGAGAAGCTTTTTGGAAGTTTCCACAGCAGCTTCATGTTTGGAATGCCCTTTGTATTTGGTACACTACCGTAACAACACCATATGACCCTTTTTATCTTTCCATCCACTAATGATGGTAAATTTCTGAGAAATTTCAAAACGAATTTTGTTTTTCCACAGCTGGAGGGACCAGCTATTATGCAGGTAAAAAGATGTTTCCACTTTATCATCGTTGACACCGTGAGTTAAATGAACCCTCCTCTCTTTCGAGGCATGCTTTTATCCTTCGAGCATATCCCCCATGCGAACAAGTCCTTTCAAATCGTTTGTGATTCCGGTTGACGCTGAAGGATATTTTGTGGGACAATGAATTCCGAATAATTCGAGGTTATTTTTACTTGCTCTGACTAGTGTATTATGGAATTCGCTGTACTTAAATACATTGCCTCCGCGAAAAAAGTACAGGATGCCATTTGTACATCTGATGCTATATTTTTGTCTTGACTTTTGCCAAACTGATGTTAAATAAATGTTCATCTCAGAAAAATGTGAGACATTAGATTCTTAGCCCAAAACGCGTACTCAAAAAAACACGAGTCGTAATTTTTAATGTTAATGAGCGCAACTGTTTTTATTTTTTTTGGTAAATCGAAGTTCGATAAATGTGGATCTCCTCAAGGTTATGCACTTGTTGATTCATAACTCTAAGGCTTGAACCATCGCTAAAACCCATCCTGAACCTTTCGCCTGATGCTCATATTTCTCTTTCGATAGTTTGCCAAAAAACCTGTGAAAAATTTCACTAACGTCATCAGCTTCCAAAACGCGCACGTTCTCAGTTTTAAAAGGTTTTTTATCTGTTTCGTCACCTCACACAAACGGATATTTCAACACCACGTTAATTATCAATGCTGGGTTTTCTAACTGCTCACTGATTTTTGCGGAGAGTATACGTTTAATGCTGCCTAAAAAGTTACTATGTCGCTCAAAACTTCAAAACCACATACCCAATACATCTTCAATCTGTCTCGTATAGCCGACTCTAGTTCCACAACCGGTCGTATTTCTCCTCCCAGTTGGTTTAACGAATGTCTACGATGAACTTCACTCGATCCTCTTATGATTCACCAAACGATCACACAACAGAAACTGGCTGCGCGAAAGGTAAATCCCTAACTTATACACAAAACTATATTGGCCCTTCGTTTACCGCCAAATGCTATGGACACACCCCTTTCCCCTCCTGAGTAACTTTCACATAAATTAAGATTTTTCCTACTCCTTTTTTTCTTTCCTTACCTCTTAAGACAGTTTTTTTCCCTACTTCACTCCTAAGACACTAGCACATAAATTAACACACCGTTCCTTTTCCTGTCCACTTTTTTTCTTTTCAAAAACTCCTATGACACTTGAACTATCTTATATTATTTCTGCATTCCAGGGCTACATACACTGCTGTGTGCGAACAAGAGTTTTAAGGTTATAAACAAAGAAAATACTCATTCACCTTTTCTTTTTTATTTTTTTATTTTTTTTTTATTTTCAAAATCACTTTTCACTCCACAGGGAGGTCCAGGGTCCAGTTGCCTGAAAAAATAAAAGAAATAACGTAAATAAATATTCGTTTTCTGACAGGTAAAAACAATGAATAAAGTAATTAATAATTTAACATAATTACCTTTAATTTCTCACAACTACCCTTGTACCATCCCAGATTAGGTAAAATTTCTCCTCCTCTGGAGCTATGTTATACATGTTCAGGTCCTCCTACGTTTCAAACAGTTCGTTGCAAAAACATTTTGCCCCGTACGGCCTCATTGGCTTTTAAAAGCCCCACGAGGCATACTCCATACTTTCCATTTACCCGTTCTATTCCGTTAACCTTATAAAGGTACATTTCCTTCCACAAGGCTTTCTTTTTTAATAAGGGTGGATAATTTTTGTTTATTGTTTGTAGTTTCTGTTGTAAGTTTTCCATCTGAAACGAGAAAGAACGTATCAAATCAACAAACGGTTTAATACGAGAATATAGAGACAGATGAAAACCAACCAACCTTTCGAACAGCAAGAAGACGACTAACGCGAAAAGCTAGCGCCAAACGCTCATCCAGTTGCCAAGTGGGTGGTGATGGAGGAGGGGGCGTATGGAGTGGATGGTAATGCAAGCTCTGAAGGGTGAAACAATTACGCGTGACGAGTGTAATTATAGCAATGGGAACAATACAACCAGTCCAGAGGGAAATGTCTCTTGCAACTGCTGTTCGATCGATACTCTGACGACGGGAGTGTCGTATGGAGTTGTTTTAATGTGCGCTTAAGGGCGAAGCAATTATCACCCAGCAAACAATACAACCAAGAGCAGAGGGAGAATAATTGTCACGAATCCCATTCGATCATTACACCCAGACGTCTGGTGTGCGAGACAAGCGGGAGCGACCAATATGAGCAAGACCAGAGGGGGAATAAAGAGTAGTATATACGAGAGTCGACCGCGCGAAGAGTAACCCTGAGATATTTTTTTAACACGTAACGATTTTATTTTTTCGAAAACTTATTGAAACTGTCTTGCTTTTCATTATCTCTAATGGTTTGATTAATTTGGTCTTAAAAAAACACCATTCGGTTTTATATGTTTTCGGTTGGTTTTTTGCGGTTGGTTTAATGGTTTTATTCCAATTAAAAATAGCCAATAAATTGTGAGTTATCTTCACCACTGGTAATTCAAGCTTGCCCCTATCCAAAAATAAAAGGCGTCAAATACAACATTTCCTCGGCTTCGGTAAAACTTCTCGCAGCCCACCTAATCGTCCAATTTCGGCCACCACCAAATAACTCGTAATTCTCCCACCTTCTTCCATCAAACAATTTATAAATCCATCAACATCGTCATCTCTTCGTTCGTTTTCGGAAGTGCATACCAAGGTACTTGTAAAAAAAGATGTACAAAGGATTCACCATCTTCGTTCTCTGATACATCCGTTATGCTATCTTCATCCGTAGTATTGTCTGTTTCTGTTTCTAATTCAACATTATCTTCTTATTCTTCTTGCAAAATACTTTCCACCTCAAGAAACGGTGCGCGTTCCTGCGGAGCCATTGCATGCAACTTAAACAGGAGAACAGACGAAGCCAAAGGCGAAAGAGGTGAGGGAGGGGTGGGGGAAATAGAAAGGGATGGCGTCTGCTGGCGAACTTACGCCCGCTTATAGAAAAATGCAATACGGGAGAGAGAGAGAGAAACAAGGAGATGACATATTGGATAAAAATGTTTGTAGCCTTAATAAAGACTAACTTTCGTAAATATTTCGTTATTCGGTAATTATTTCAGCTTTTAATTTCCACTATAGTCTTTTTCTCGCAACAACTTTTTTTCGTATGTTTCAAACAATATAGATTTTCTCATTTCCCCTTCCATAAACAGTAAGTGGTATTTTTGGAAAGTGGGAAAACAAGGACGATGGTATTGAAGATGGCAGTGGCGATAATGCAATAGGTAGAAATCATTCGATGTTTGCGTAAAGTTCTCCATTAGTACTGTTATAACACAATACATGGCGTCGGTTATTCTCCATAAAACTCAATCCGGTTTATTACCGTAATACACATTTATCTGAGGTGCTCGCGCATTATCGTACATAAGATAATAATTGGCGTGACGAAAATTATACTGATAACTAATTAGTGTTATCGGAATTTCCGTCTCCATCTCTTCATACATTTATTCTAAATATTTTTTCTGCACACGAGATTTTAATTCCTCACAATACGCATTAATGCACAAAACGTCGACTGGAACATTACACAAACTTTTTAAACTGAGCGGATAATACCGCACCTCTATACAACTTACCTTACGGCTGGTCATTCTTATAATGAACAGAATTCTTTATTTCGCGCCATAGAGAAAGATGCCAAGGAGAATGGAGGGGAGAGTTGTTTGCGTCATTGTCTCTAATGCGCATGCGAGAATAAAAGCTTTATTCCAGCATCACAAAGATACATGGCTTGTGCCTCCCTCCATCGCTTGGAAAAATATTTTAAAGCCTTGAGAAAGGCCGATTCTTTCGGGTGATTGGTTTTCCAGCCTTCAATATCGACTATAGGTTTGTGTCTCTTTATTGCATTAACTTTTTTCATTTGGTTTATTCGAGATTAATTTTTCCAAATCTTCTACCATTAAAAAATTTAGTTTCTATAAAGATATATCCATAGATGGAAGAGCGATAGTATCTTTCGGGTCTAAATTAGGACAAAAATCCTGTTGTTTCCGTAAAATTCACCATTGTCCTGTGAAAAGTAAACTCTAAAAGGTCAATCATTCTCAAATAACTTTAAATTCCGAAGTTCCATACAGTACTTTTGACTGTGGTGGATACTTTTTTTTGTTCAAGAAATGATGTGTGGCCAATCCATAAATACAAATATAATCGATCAACGTACTCAGCATTTCTAATTGTTTGTAAATATCTTTTGAGCGTCTTAACCACCCCCAAGTTTCTGCCTTCTCGCTAGTAGCTTTGTTAATTTCTTTGTTGACTCAAAAGGCAGCCAATAATTTCAAGCTTAGCGGATAAAGTCTCGACCTAAGCTCATGGGAAGCTCCATTGCAATGAATACTTCTGAACGAGAAAGAAACTATAGGATGGATGGGAGTGGATATGAGGGATGGGTGAGAAGGTGAGAGTAGATATGAAAAGTTCGTTCTTTACCAACGTGACCTTGATAATCTAGGATAAACAATCACGAATACCTAGCATACTAATTAAATTAGATAAAATATAACGACACCGTCTGATAGCCCTAATTACCCGCATTAAATGACACCCTAATCTTTGCGACGAGGCGAATAATTAACTCACAACAGTCGAAAAACATTCAATATAAACAATATCAAATATCTCGCATACTAATTAGCGCAGAGAAAATATATTCACACCCTTGGATAGCCCTCATTAACCCGCATCAAATGACATCCTCACCTTTGCGACACAGTGATCAATACACTCGCAACAGCCGAAAACATTCCATATAAACAAGGGCAATAACTCGGTTAATAATTGACTCAACGAAAATATGATTTTACCATCCGATAGCCTAAATCAATCGACGTGGAACGATATCCAAATGCCAAACCCTTAAATCCACGGCAACCGTCACGGACCCGTCTCTCTCTTTGAGGCTAATGATCGTCCGAGAACACTAACATCTGGCGACACTTGGCTTGGATACGAGATAGCATGACGCAACCCATCTGTGTACGGGAACCGTGTTCTATTAGTTCCGTCACACGTCATCTGACGCTCACTCAATACCCCCACTCACCATCAATGCGGAAATTCCACCCGTCAAGGCAACCTAGAATTCACCGTACGAAAACATCTTCGAGGTCGCATGATGCATCCTTCTGAGACGCAATACCTCATCCCCTTTCAAGTAAAAGCACGTGTTAACCCAAGGATGTGATCATAATGTTTAGGCATGTTCTAAAACGTTCATGGCTGGGGGTATAAAAGAACAAACGAGTACATCTTTTAGCCATATATGCAACTATTGCAGGATGGGACAGGTTATGTCTCCAATTATATCCAGGCCTCTGATCCACGACGGGAGAGAGAACGTGATTGAACCGAACGAGCTAGTCTTTCCCATATTGCTTTTAGAAGGCATCGATGATACTTATTAGAATGAAGTCATCAAATACCGACGTGGATAGAAAAGTTAGCCACGCCCCCGAGATTTCTCCACGAATCATTGTGGTGGATGAGGAGATTGAGCCAACGATCGAGCCGTTATAAAGAGAATCGCGACAAAATATTTCTCATCAGACCCCATCGATTAACCGTGGTGTAAGGATGCGGGACATACTTCTATCTACAACTGTAGAGCTGGGTGGAGTGCATCAGCTTCGCGTCAGCAAAGTGAAAGAGAAAGTGAGAAATGTCTACGAAGTGTATCTCCCCTCACCGCTGCTGTAGAACAACGACGAAAACGATCTTATCCAACATATGAAGTTCGATAATAGACACTACGTTGAAGTGAAACATATGGATAAGATGATTGCTCTCATGGAGCAGAGTATTAACTTTTCAGGCTTCCAGAATCCATCTACTCAAGTTATCGAACGGTTCAACGTATCCACAGTGAAACAGTTGAAACTCAGGTGAAATGTTGGAGAAAGCCGTGAATCAAGAAACATCTATCGTATGCAATGTGTCCGAAATACATCATGATAACGTCATAGCGTGTGATGGTGCTTTCACGCTATCTTTACCAAAAGGATTGCAAGTGGTGGAACATGATGGTGGTGCTCGTGTATCAAAAGAAACGAAAAATATCCATACAAGCCTCGGATTGACCTGTGACGAACCAAATTGTGTGCGCCCAGTGACATTTACAACGGGACAAAAATCAAGAATAAACTATGGACGAACAAACGAGGAACAAGGAGAATTGATTCAATCTTATACCTTTATTCTTGTTGTACCTGATTATATTACTTAGCTCTAAATAAAAAACATTATTTTAAAAATTGTTTTTTGCTCTCATTTTTTATTTCCTTACCTCTAATGCAAAGGTATCATAGAAATAAAAGAGAAAAAACAGGTTTACAAAAAATATTTATTTTTCACAATAATATTTACAATATTATGTATACATCAACCACACATGGAGGTGTTGGTTACATTGTTTACGAAATATATCGTCTCATAGTTCAATTCACCATCTCCACTAATATTATATTGTTCTTGCAATAAACGCACTGCACTTCTGATCGTATATAATTGCACCTCCATACTCGTACCACTTTTGTTCAAATATCCATTCTCGAGCAAATAACTCTCAATACAATTATATCCATTTAGATAAACAGCATAATAAATGAACAAAGAAAACATGGTAATGTTACATAACAGAAAAAGACTACTTACAAAAAAAATCTAAACCATCCTTTGCAAAAAGATTGTTGATGGAAATCCCGTTAATTTTTAACAAATTTTATGAATTTACACCACTTAGCTAGCTTATGATAATTATTTCTAGCACATTGAAAATTACTTTGAGAATGAGCGTCAATTCTTCAACATCAGCGTCAACATCCCTCATCTATAGTCAATTTCTTCAGCGAGGGACAACCATAGAATTCCACATTAGCTACGCAAATACCTCTGGGAAGAAGACTAGTTAAGTAAGATGCCTTTTGCGCGCCTTTAATAAACAGATATTTATATTGCTGTATAATTATGCAATATACTCTCCAATTCTGTATAATCTACATCTCCAGGGTATTCAGACAAACCATGATAGTTATTTCTCAACCAAGGTGAATCTTTCACGTATGTACGCGGGCTGGTGATTTAAAGAGCCACGTGTTACATTATTTGTTTTGAAGATTGATTATGGATAATTCCTTGACTATACAACTCCCATCATTATTAGTGAATCCTTGAAATTCGATAATGGCACTCATCGCGATGTATGTCCAACTTACAAGGTTTTTACGCCCAATGCCGAGGGTTGAACATACATCAAAGACCTTTTGACTTGCAGAATTTTACTTCGTGCCAGAGGTCAAAAAGCCTTACACTCACACGCGCTGGAAAAATCAGAGCATAACCAAGTTATACTTTTTGATTACCAGGCAAATCATACGTTATGAGTACCATCTCTAATTCAAGTCTTTCCAAATCTAAATTAAACGTAGTATTAGCTAACTTGGTGGCGAGAAATTGTCTAATTTTATCACGACTGCTCGAAAGTCTCTGGAGGAAGAGATTTATCAGCTTGGATAATTTTATCAGAGCATATCATTCGTCACCGTTCAAGTTAAATGAGCTTATTTTCTTAGTGGACAAATGCCTCTTCCCAAAATAATTTGCATGCGCTAAGCAAGATGAGGTTAATTGTTCTTTTTCATCTTTGTAGAAGAAAACATCCACAGTCTTCCGAATTCAGAATATTAATCCTTTCAGCTTGCGAAACAATTACTCTTTTTATTCACGTAATAAAATTGCACCACGGACTCAAAGTCTCTACCAGGATCGTAACCAACACACACACTCTTCGACTTTGCACTGTTTAAATAATACACCGATTGAAGTAGCAGATTATTAAAGAGTGGAGATGCAGCGGGACTGGAATGGTGTCCAGCTGGTCTCTTCCTCTTGACGGGCGGAGACTGCAGGACTTCTTCCTCCGACGGTAGCATGACGACTGATGTACGGTGAGAATTTATATAGCTTTAGAGGACGATGTTGGAAGAGGGGCGGGGGAACAATCATCCGGACACGGATCAACTTCGGCCTTGAGACGGTTATATTGAAACCACTGGGCGAGGGAATGAGCGTCTCTCAATGCGCACGTGCTATTGCGTAATTTGTAACATGCATTGAGGCAGGAAAATGCGATAAAGCTGCATTTTTCAGGAGGGGGCAATTTAATTCCTTTTGAAGAGCGATGAAAGTCCGATTAGTGACATCGGAGAGAAATTCGCACTCAGCCTCGCTAAATGCGAAGAGGACGGTCGCTCCCTCAATGATGGCCTCCAAAACGGGGAGAAGCTCCGTGTGAGAGATGAATCCACTGTTGAAGGAAGTCTCATCGCAGTGCAGGGGGTCTTGAAACCGAAGCTTCTTTCCCCCAGCAACGAGTTTCCCATGTTTCTTGAAACTTCCCCAAAAAAGGCGGTTGGAATCTACGTCAACGGCTGCAAGCTCCGTCACTCAGCTCACTGATGCGACGATCTGCATTCTGCGTGTGATTCTTCTCTAATAATCACCTCCTCTCCCCGTGAATTGTATTTATTCTGGAACAGCAACGCTGGGCTCGGGGATGAGATCTCACGTCGCTCCTCACTCCATCGAAGGTGAGTCGGAACAGCTCTAGGGTGCGGCAGTCGTTGAGGTGTGGGTTAGTGTGATTGAATTGAGTGAGGAATTTGTTTAAACCTTTCCCTACAGATTTACTAACTGCATACAAGCAAAAACATTCCCCGCAAATGTCGGAATGAAAGCTTTGTATCTGAACGCGATTGTGAGCGCAGTTGAAAGGCTTTAAAATATCCAAAATTTTAGGAACAAAGGGGCTTAATCCGTACGAGTCGAAGTATTCTGAAAATTGACTATATATGTAAATAGCTACCCAATGAGAACCTGGAAAACTAGCCGGATCTAAATTTACTACGAATATGCCATTTTTCGGTGAGTGTGGTAACTTATCGGAAGGATATACTCCGCGAAATAATTCACCCAATCTATTACGTAATAGTCTATCGATTTGAACGCTATCCATGACTAAAAATTTGCGATAATCTTCCTGTTTTTATCAATTTCTAGTGTAGCATCATATTCAGCAAAGACCAAGCACGTCACGGTTTTAGCCAATTCGTTTTCAAATCTCGCCTCTATTCTCACCACACCCGTATCCCCTAAACTTACATAGTCCTCGTTACCTCAATCGTCGGGTGTGAGATCGAATACTAACATAAAATAACCGTGTCAAACATATCGTGAGTGCGATTGAATCGTTCCACGAGGCTGGCTTTTATGTCTGAATTATTTGTAGTGTAAAATTTCTCTCCACGACGTTAGAGAAAATCTCTTAATTTGGCGTTGACAAATTCACTTCCCTTATCGGTCTGAAATTTCAACGGCTGTCTCGGCAGAAATATATCATTGAAAGCGTTGACTATTTCATCCGCTCGTTTACTCCGTATAGCTCTCGCCCAGACGTAACTGGAAAACAAGTCTATCACAGTCAAAATGTAACAATTTCCTCTGTTGAACTTCTTCAAACTTTGCAAATCATTCAAATCACATTGCCAGCACTCGTCAATGTAGGTCACGTCGTAGCGATTTCGGGGAAATCTTTTCCTCGCCGGTCTATGGAGTATACGCCTCCTGAGAATCTAATCGTAATGTGTTTCTCGGAATCCTAGCTACTTTGTGTAATTTATTGAGTGTGGAAAAACTCGCTGGATGAGCAGGATCGTTGTACACTCTGTCGATAACGTCGTCGCCCACTCTGGTCCGAACGATTTCTTTTTTATTTTGCGCTTGCTTCTTCTCGGTAATTCTATGAGGGACGGCAACTTTAGTGACGTGTTTCCTTCCACCGACCGCTTTCTTTTTCGCGTCTTTTTTACGTTGGGTGTTCGTGACAGACTTTCCATCGCTCCTAGTCTTTCGTTCATGCGCCCCCATGTCGATCTAAATCGGCGTTTACTTTTTTCACTTCAGCTAATGATTTCTTCAATGCGTGAATCCTCTCGTCCCCCTCATCCGACCTTGTATGTGGTATGTTCTGAGCCAAAGGTTTTACTATCGGGACGTGTATGGGAGAGTTGATGTCTGAGAGCGTGCTCATATAATTATCGAGGATTCTCTTATATGAATGCCACTTGTCTACGTCCTTGAGTCCTTTCTTGGCCAAAACACCTTTCATTTCCTTATCTAATGCGCTCAACCTTGCCTTCATATGCCCTCGCTCGAGGACTTCCGGGCTTACTACGAGCATCTTACGCAAACTCATTTCCCTAATAGGCTACCTATGACACCGCTTAAAAATGATCCTAGTACCATTGGTAAGAAACCACCTTTTTGTACGAGACGCGCGCGTTTTCTCTTAACACTCGTTCCCCGCGTTGTCAACTTTCTCAACGTATTACGATGTTTGGCTACTTTTCGTTTTAACCTTTTATCTATCATATGATTCCCGTTATGGTATTCAACCAGCAGTCGCAGGTTGCTTTAATTAATCCGTCGTCGGAAGATTTCAGTATCGCAGAGCGTAATCTCGGTTTTGCAGATTTTAACGCGTGGAGCAAATGCTTATTACTCTTCAATCTTTTCATCGTCTACTGGCATGTATACTACGGTTACGATGACTTCGTCGTCGTAGTCGAAGGGGAATATGCTCGTTCGAAAACGAAATCTATCGTCAGTGTCCTGCCCGAGGTCCAGGACCAAATAACCGAATGGATTTTCCGTTGATTCCTTATATAACCTTTCCAAATCCTGCGAATTTTTCTGATACACCTGTCGTGCCAAATGACCGAAATGTAATTGATCTCGCGGATTTTTGAATGGTACTATGTACTTTGCATTCAGCGAAATGTTTTTCGATTGTGCGCTTTGGTAGAAAATATTCTGCGTGATTAAAAACACACATGTTAAATGATGACTCCCTCTCGTGAATAGTTTGCACACGTCTTTACTACAAGCCCCTTCACTCATTAAATCATCGATAACGCACATGATTGGAGCACCTCCAAATTCCTCAAAAGATGGTATTTCGTGGTGTATGCTCAGAAGTTCATGTTCTATATCTGGCTCGCTTCCTGGCTGCAACACTACACTATTTCATCTATGTCGTGGTCTATCATGCAATGTAAATTTTCAATGAACTTCGTTACAAAGGCCGTCTTTCCACATCCTGATGTGCCAGCGCAGATGCAGGTAAACGGATGTTCCCAGACTAACGTCATGGTTGAGACTGGAAATTTCGATTTGAGATGAAGTATTTAAAGTTTCTCAGGTATCATCATCGAATGCCTCATCGTGTGTCCTCTTTCACGGAATTTTGTAATGACCCCAAGCAAGCGTGTTACATCCATTTTCGCAAATGTATCGCTTATCATCACTGGCAGTGAGCGTTACCTTATTCATTTCCATGGTGTAAATCTCGTGTTTCTTACTTCGTATGACTCATTTTTCTAAATTCCGTTGAATTTTCATGTAAGCATTGCACGTAGTCATCAAATTTTAAACCATTTTCTACTACTGCTCTCCTTATCCCTCTCACTTTCTTTTTCCCTTACAACCGAGGACCTTGTATGAATAGTTTACTTCGCAGACCAATGAAATGAGTCATTACTCGTCCATCGCATTCGTCTTTGAATTTAACTATTACTTTTTTGTTTTTTCCGAATAACATGGATGATCTTTAGGATAGTTGAATTTATCGAACGCGTCTAGGTGTTCTAAAATGTCCTTGTTTATATCATCGGTTATAATGTACTAAATTAGGCTGTCGGTATCAGTGTACGCCAGTGAAAGGTTTGTTCCATATTTCGACAACATTGTACGACAGTAAAAATCATACATTGTTTTACTCACACCTAGAACACAAAAACCAATGTATAATGGCTTGTTCATTTTGATTGTTGCCTTTCGCATGTGAACGGCGATCAAAGAAATCAGTAGATTGGTAGAAAACTCTTTCAAAGAAGACAAAATCGTTCTGTCTAAAAATGTAGATTTATTGATCAAATTTTGTATTTTTTTCCTCCGTCACTAATTGCATATTAATTGTTGCGCACATCCTCCATTGTCTTACCAAATACAGCATTATTCATGAGCTTACAAATTCCTTTTGAAACTCATTAACTGCTCTTATCCTTCGGTCAGTGTTCAAATCAATGTATGACTTTAACCAAGGCGATTGACTAAATTCTATTATTCTATGAAATTTTTTGAGATTCATGCCTAGTGAAAGAGCTTGCTTTAGGTTGACGTAATGAATGATATATTTAGCCTGGTCCTCGAGCGATGTAATCAACTTTTTATGTTTTCCACCGGGTGGAATTTTGTCTCTGGACATAGCGGTAAATCGGAATGCGTATCGAGTAGGTGCTGGGGGTACTCGAGATCTACCTCTAGAATATATCCCTGTTCGTTTTCATCGGAAATTTCTGTCGCATCAAAAAGTTCAATTTCGTCAACGGAGAGCCATCTAAAATTTGCATATCGTAATGGTCTTGATAAAGCCCAACCATACAAGTTGTTTGTTCCTAGATATGTTAAATAGGTGGTGTCTAAATCTGAATCGTAATTATCCATGTATTTATTGTTCGCTTCACAGTAGCGCTTGTAGAATTACCTATACCTATCTGCTCGTTAATTTTCAACCGGTGCGCGTTCGTGTTTTCATGTGGGTTCGCCTCGTCTATATTATAATAGATTTCGCAGTAAGTACAAAATTGTCTACCCTTTGCCTTGTCTAACGCATCTCTCATCTTATAGTAAGTTTCCATGTCGGATATGCTTTCGTCTTCAAACACAATTTTTTCGTAAATGCTCGTTAGCCCCTGTCTTAGCTTTTCCGCGGTGTTGTCATGTCTAGAATTAAAATTGTTTAAGATTTCACTAATGGAATACATGGTTAGTTGGGAAAGGAAATTGCTGTAATGATTAAATTAGTTGGTATTAGAAATTATTAAACTTGTTAGCACACCCGTGCTCTTATTTCCTCATATATAATGTGAGGCATTTATCTATACATTGTAAAGAAAAAATTCCTATTTCAAACAAACGTCGGTAGTGATTACTGTTTTGCTTACCATTCACTGAGACGATGTCCTTGAAATATGTAGTTAACGATGCAAGGAGTTTTCGTAGTTGTTTTTACTTTGTTGGCTGCTACTATGGAAGAGAAGATTTTTTCTCCTTTAATTCGGTTAATATACCTGAAAATTGATCAGATAAGTTAATGTTTCATTGAACGTTGTCGTTGGTACCGCCACCGTTGTCAGAAATTGTAAACAAATTAATATCGAATTGAAACATGATAAACGCTAATTGCGTCATAAAATATGAATAACTTGATGGAAAGTATTGATTCATATAACATATGCGTTCGATACATATCCTATACGCATCGATACATATCCTATACGCATCGATACATGTTCGATACACATCAATTAACTTCGATATTCTTGATTAAAACAAGTAGGTGAACGATTTTGGTAATAGCCTCCAAATCTATATCATCAAAATTAAGGGTAATTATATACCCTGACCCTGAACCCCGACGTATTACCTTAAATATGATTCCTGCATTAGATGCGTATTAAAAAAGTAAGCAACTTTGCAATTTAAACTATATCCCTATCTATGTATCATTCCACGTCGATTGATTTAGGCTATCGGATGGTGATATCATATTTTCGTGGAGTCAATTATTATCCGAGTTATTGCTATAGTTTATATGGAATGTTTTCGGCTGTTGCGAGTGTATTGATCATATACCGCAAAGGTGAGGATGTCATTTGATGCGGGTTAATGAGGGCTATCCAACGGTGTGAATATATTTTCTCTGCGCTAATTAGTATGCGAGATATTTGATATTGTTTATATTGAATGTTTTTCGACTGTTGTGAGTTAATTATTCGCTTCGTCGCAAAGATTAGGGTGTCATTTGATGCGGGTAATTAGGGCTATCAGACGGTGTCGTTATATTTTACCTAAGTTAATTAGTATGCGAGATATTTGTGATTGTTTATCCTAAATTTTCAAGGTCACGTTGGCGCAGAACGAACTTTTCATATCTACTGGGGAGGTTGTGCGCAAGATTGCAATGAGAACTTCCGCGCATACACGCGACAGAAGCTGAAGGATGAGGAAACATAAGAGCGTCATTTTTATTTTGCCCCGCAATGGAAAACGTGGTATCTTCTGTACACAAAAGAATAATCAATGGAGGTAAAATAAGAATTAACAATACATGGCTACAAGAACGATTGTTGGAAGTCTTCCTAGATGGTGACACATCTTGCTGCTTGGTACACCGGTATATAAATGAGATATTCGTCGACGTCATCCTTAACACCGAAAGTGCGTGTGGTTTAGTGATTTCAGGACTAGTTTTCGACCCACCATTGGAGTTTTTTCAGCGGGAAAATAATGCAGACAATTACAGAAGAAAAGAATAGAAAAGCTATCGTGTCATGAGCAAATCCCACAATTTACCGATGAATAAACTGCTGAATATCGTAAAAAATGCGACCACAGTTTTACGAACAATAAACCGATATAATTCTTAACCGTTAATCCAGCCTTATTTAAAAGGCAAAACGAACGAACTGGCCCTTTTTAAAAGGCAAAATAAACAAACCGGCCTTTTTTAAAAGGCAGCCATTTACACGACAGAGACGGAAACAACTGAAACGATGAAGACGCACGATACGTTCAAGTTTGAGTCTGTTTATCGCAATGTTATTTTCCCCATTCGTATCAAGCATCAATGTTTTTGTCATTTCCTCTCTCAAATACATGAATGCAGAACCACGGTAATAATAGTAGCTTAAACTCATTGAGAACTGACCTAACGTATCGGATAGGTGTATTATCATCGGTCGTTTGTGAAAAAGTTTCCATCGATTGGTGGAATCGAAATTTACAGGCGTCCGACATTAGTTAAGTTCTCGCTCCATAAATTACTTTAATGTGAGGTGGATTTCCTTTTTCCCCTCGGAATCTATGGTTATGATTTTTATAAATCCAAAGATGATTTGATACTTCTCTCGGTAATCTTAATATTTTGTATCTCACTAAATAGAGAATACCGACCAGCTCTGTTACTTTCCTCAAATGCTTTGGTCATGCTTAAATTGACAGAAATTGAACACAAAGATTTCAAGCTCATGGGATGAAAACGAACTTCTCCGCAATCCATTATCTCTCTCATGTCTCGGGTGCCCATCTCGCAAATGAGAGAGAGCACGCGAAACTAATGAGTCTTAAGTGTTTCAACGAACACGCGTTCGAGACAGCCGCAGTCTTCCCCCGATCGATCTTCCACTCTCCGTCACGTGACGTCTAGTGCGGGGAGGGGGATGCTAGAGCCACCGATTGATGCGCCAATTGGTGATAGATATTGGTACCACTGTCCACGGTCCCCTACTATCTATCTACTCAGGGGGGAGGGGGAGGGAAAATGGAGGCTAGCGCCACAGATTGTGGCTCCAACTGTTGATAGATATTGGTACCGCTGTCTAGGCTTCCTCTTTTTATTTCTCCTGTCATTCAATTTTCTCGGTATTATCGTGTCTAATTCTTTATAGCTGTCTTTTGTACGATGTAACAACCCCTGATTTTAGTCTTCTCGTGATTCGCTTTGATAATCTCATGGTTGACGCAAAACGCAGGCAATATTTTTAAGCTGAGTGGTTAAAATCCCACCTCACCCTGGGGCTCGCACTCTATTGCAATGAAAGCTTCTGCACGGGAAAGAAACTACATGATGGAGGGGTAGGGAAAATGAGGGAAGTGTGATGAGGGGGAAATTGTGAGCGAGATTGCAATGAGAACTTCCGCGCAAGCACGAGAAAGAAGCTAGAGGGTGAGGAAAGTTAAGAGGGTCATTTTATTTTGCCCCTCAATGGAAGACGTCGTGTTAACTGTGCACAAAAGAGAAAGCAGTGGAGCTAAAATAAGAATAAACGAGACTTGGCTAAAAGAACGATTGTTGGAAATAATCCTAGATACTCGTCGCATTGTTTACGGTACCTCACCGCGGGCGTCAACCAAGTCCCCTCCTCCAAGTTCGTGAAATGAGGAATTCTCATGCGTTCAGTTTCAATTTCTGTCATACCCAGTAACCAATCTTGCTGCATGTCGCACGAGTCGGCAAAAGACACATCGACATCATCATTAGCGCCGAAAGTGCGAGTGAAATAGTGCTTTCAGGATTTTATTTCGAACCAGTTTTCACTGACAATTTTGATTTTTTAGCGGGTAAAAATAGCCGACAATTAGAGAAGAAAAGAATTGAAGAGCTATTGTGTCACGAGCGAATGCCACAATTCACCGATGAATAAACAATGCTGAAAATCGTAATAAATATGTTCACGATTTTAAGATCAATCAACCGATATAATTCTCAACCAATAATCCAGCCTTTTTTTAAAAGGCAACATAAACAAACCAGTCTTTTTTAAAGGGCATCATAATCAATCCATTTATATATGAGAGAGACGGAAACAACTGAAAGGACGACATATGTTCAAGTTTGAGTCTGTTTATTGCAAAACTTTTTTTCCCCATTCGTATCAAGCACTAATGTTTTGCCATTTCCTCTCTCAAATAAATGAATGCAGAACCTCGGGAGTAATTGTGGCTAACGTCATTGAAAACTAACCTAACGTATCGAATGGGTGTATTATTATCGGTCGTTTGTGAAAAATTTTCCATCGATTCGTGGAAATGAAACTTATAGGCGTCCGACACTCTTTGATAGATTTGCTGCCTTCTCGCTCCATAAACCACTTTAAGGTGAAGTGGATTTCCTTTTTCCCCACGGAATGTATAGTTATCATTTTTATAAATCCAAAGATGATTTAATACTCGTCTCGATAATCTTAAATTTTTAGTACCTCTCAGTCAATATAGGATACCGAATATCTCTATTACTTTCCGCAAATGCTTTGCTCATGCTTGCGTTGATAGAAATCATTCACAGAGATTTCAAGCTCACGGGATGAAAACGAACTTCTCCGCAGTCCATTAGGTCTCTCATCTCTCGCGCGTTCATCTTGCAAATGAGAGAGAGCTACGAAAGAACAAGTCTTAAATGCTTTAATGAATATGCGTCCGAGACCGCCGCTCTTCCCCCCTCCGATCGATTTTCCACTCTCCGTCACGTGACATCTAGACGATAGGGAGGGAAGAGGGAGGCTACCGCCACCGATTGTGGCGCCAACTGTTGATAGATATTGGTACAACTGTCCTGGGTCCATCTTTTCTCTTCTACTCCCATTAATGGGCTCCTGAGTGCATTTTGTGAGGTTTGGTTTTATTTGGAATACCTGCTGCATCCATCCATTTATTTTCTACCAAAGCACGGTACCTCACCGCGGGCGTCAGCAAAGTCCCCCCCCTCCAAGTTCGTGAAATGAGGAATTCTTATGCATTCAGTTTCCATTTCTATCATACCCAGTAACCAACGTAACATCAAATATATATCACGAAAATACAGTAAACCTTGAATAACCCCCCAAAATAGGAAAACAATAACTCATACGTAGTATTATAAATGAAGACAAAATGTAAGAAACTAATTGTTGTTAGAAGCTGGTGGATAATTACAATTATACGAGATCTAGAATGTAAATGAGTATACGAGATCTAGAATGAAATGTAACCACTACCCTTCTAGATGCATCAAAAGTAATTAACTAACGACTCAACGAAAAGGAGAAATTAAATCAACCCGATAAAGAACATAACCCATTGAATAAAAGATAAATTTGAACGTTACAACAAATATTCAATAAGATATAATCATCCTAAATCTCAATCTAATGCTGGAATAAAGAAAAAAACACCAACGTCGGAGTAAACCAAAAAACGTTAAGACCCGTACTCAAAATGAAGAGTAAATACAAGTAAAAATACCAGTTATCAAGCTAAAATAAAAATTGAATATATAAAAACCATCAGAATGCCCTAAAGATTAAAATTTAACATAAAAGTAGCCCTCTATCACCAAAATCAATAATACGGTATTCGCACAAATAAGTTGTCTGTCATCTTTTTATAATATCGATTGTCCACTTTTTCACTGATTCCGCAACTAACACAAGAATGTCTAAATAAAAATCTAAACTTTAAGTAACAGTCTCACTTAACAAAGTGAGACACTTTAAGCGTCAAAGGAACACACTTTTGATAGTCATACTTTATCGTAAAGTGACTCTTTGTAAAGAGAGCTATTTCAGCTTGGACTATGAATCGCACTCCTACCACAGTGGTAGATGGGAACAGGGCACTCGGTTGCTACGGTCTTAGCAATTAATAGCAATCTTACATTAGGGATAGTTTCAACAATGTCCAGTCTTACGTAAAATACCTGAATGGCACATACACTGAGAATTGTACATCAAATTTCGCAAATTGCTCCTCATGAACAGCGAAGCACAACGTACCTTGGTACTAGAGATAAGTCCAGCCAGGATCCCAGTTCCTCAAAATCAGCATCGGCCATCACCTGTCGCCAGCTGTCAGGCAGCCTCTTCCACATGTCTTCAACAAAAAAATCCTGAATAATAAGGGAAAAAAGGATTGACGTTCGTTCGTGAGAGTTACTGCCTCGAAGAATAAATTTATCACGTTTTTTCATGCTTTAAAATTTCTCTTACCAGTTTTTTAAATTGTTCAGAATAAACCGTTGAAGTATGCTGCATATTTTTTTAATATAAATTAAATTTACTTCTCGGGGGTTCGCCCCTGTCATGACGCGTCGCCATAGTTATTTAAAAAGCAATCGCTTACTCTCTTTCCGAGAGTACTTCTCGGAATGAAGAGACGGACAGGAGCCTCGGTTTCCAGAGGAAAACTAAAGCATGTGGAGGAGTTATTTGATAGTTTTGCTAGGCTGATACAGGTGCTGGGGTGTCATCGGAGCAAAATCTACTCACAATATCCCACCGCTACCCGGAGGGGGAATCATCTGACAATTCCTCGATGTAACGTCTCTGATAGAATGTATTGAGGATTTCACGGACAGGTGTTAACCGAGATAATTAGCGATCTCACATGATGAGAGTCAACCCATTTGCTCATATGATTGGATAAAGAAAGCCATCGGTCAAACGCCGTTAGCATGTACAGTTGAATAGGCATGGCAATAATAAGAATTATAACCACATACAAGTAAATCTCTACTCATGAAGATTTTTGGAGTCTAAAATAGCGAATAATGGAGATTTTATATTTCTTGATAGCAACATCCTCATTCCATCCGAAAAACAGACAACCTAGTAACTTCAGCAATATTAAAAACAGTGCGAAAAAATACAAATAATGAAAGTTACCTAAATACTGAAATTTATGAACTCCGAGGAAATTATGATAGTTTTTGCACATTTACTCCTGTTGTTCCAGTGGAATGGAAGAATACAATCATCGTTCCATTGTACAAAGGGAAGGGATGAAAGACCGAATATAATAATTATAGGACCATTAGTTTACTGAGTATTCCGGGAAAAGTGTTCCGCAAAATTTTAATCGAAAGAGTGAGGAATATTACTTCTGACAGAATATGGGGGTGCAGTGTGGGTTTATGCCTGGGAGAGGGTGTAATGACCAGATTTTCGCGCTTCTGCAAGTGACAGAAAAAAGTATGGGCGTCCGAAAGAAAGTGTACTGTGCGTTAGTCGATTTAGAGAAGGCATATGACCTAGTAAATAGATAGAAGTTATGGAAGGTTTTGAAGGAGTATGGAATGAATGGGCAGCATGTTATGATGGCGATGAATGACAATAGTAAGGCAAGCGTGAGAGTTAACGGAGTTCGGAGTGATTGGTTAGCAATAAAACAGGGCGTAATGCAAGGATGCGTAATGTCACTATGGCTGTTTAATGTATTAATGGATAAATGTGTTAAAGGTGCATGTGGTGAAAACGACGGTATTTTGATTGGAAATGTAAACGTGCGAGTTCTATATGCGGATGATGCTGTTTTGATCTCAGAGAGCCAAGAGGGATTACAGAAGCTCCTAGATTAGTTTTGTGAATCAACAGAGAGAATGGAATTGAGGGTAACTGCGTGCAAGACTGAAGTAGTAGTTTTTGCTAAGGAGAATGGGGAGAATAACTGTAGGATGAGGGCGAATGGTGAAGTAATTGAATTGGATAATTTTGTGTACTTGGGTAAGATGAATGCGAAAGATGGAAGAATAGATGAGGAGATAAAGAGACGTGCGAATTGTGGAAGGAAAGTGGAAGGTAGCATGTGGAGCATATGAAGAAATAAGTGCCTGTCTAAGGAAGCGAAAATTGCCATGTACAAACGAGTACTTCTCCCCATTTTGTTGTGTGGTAATGAAACATGGGTATGTCAGGATAAACATAAGAGTCAACTAAACGCCGTGGGTATGAGTTATCTGAGGAGTATTTGCGGAAAAAGTAGGAAGGATAGGGTCGGGAATGAGTGGGTAATAAATGAATGTGGGTCAGGTGCTCCAGTAATGGCCTTATATGAAAGGAGTGTGCTTCGTTGGTTTGGCCATGTTGAGAGAATGGATGAGAGTCAAATAACGAAACAGATATATGAGTGAAATGAATGGTGCGAGAGGTAGGGGTAGGCCGAGAAAGTTGTGGATGAATGTAGCTGAGGAAATTCTTTGGAGGAGGAATATTAGGAGTCTTAAAAACAGGAGTGCGTGTATGAAGCAGTGTGTGGGGTTAAATGAAGCAAAAGAGGTTTGGAAGGATAGGTCTGTATGAAGGAAATTATTGAAGCAGAGTTAGGTGTACAATTATGTATCAACGAGTGAAACTTAGTGACTCTGCCCACCCCGGAAGGGAATGGCCTTATTGGTATGTATGTATGTGTGTAACATAAATATTGTAAATAAATACGTTGCGGCCTCGATCATTCGGATTCTTTATGCAAGACAGTTTCTTTAATAGCAGGCGATATGACATTGGCAGCAAAGAAAGATGACAGACATACCATCAAAATAAGCATAAGAAGGGAAAAATGTAATAACAAAATAATCCCAGGGAAGGGATCTTTTTTAGAAGGAGTGCGTCAAAAATGGAGGACAATTCCTCCTGTGTAACATGACTTGAACTAATCTGACCAGAGTGAGTTTGGATTTAATAAGCGTCAGAAGCTATTAGCATGAACTATTCCCCACAAATATGAAATACGATACTCATTTGCTTACTACTGAAGAAGGTGATACCTTCCTCGGTCACGATTGTAACAAAGAAATTTCTCGAGATCCAAGGGAAGACGAAAAGTCATGGAAAAGTATCCAAAGAAAAGTCAGATGAGCACGATGCTGATGAGATAAATGTCACTACTCACACTAGAAGTTCGAAAATTCGTAAGAGAAATGTGGTGACTGAGAGTAAAAATTATTATACGAGGCGTTTTCTAAGTAAGTACCGTTTTAAAATAAAAACAAAAGAAGTACACTTTTCTAAACAATTCTATTTTTACATGAAAACCTGTACCTTAATCTACTTTTCTACATAATTTCCACTAATATTAAGGCACTTATTGCATCGTAGAACCAGCTTTTGAATCCAATCCTCATAGAAGTCTTCCGCCTGATTTAAAAACCACTGTAACACGGTCGTTTTAACCTCATCATAGTCGCCGTGGAGCTGACCACCACCAGATGCATCTTCAAATGCAAAAACACGTGGTAGTCGCTGTGCGCTAGATCGGGACTGCACGGAAAGTGATTAAGTTTTTCCCAGCCAATTGATCCGATGAAATCTTGAGTTCGAATAGCCGTGTGTGACGGGCATTGTCATGGAGAAAAACAATTCCCTCACTCAGTATGCCACGCCTTTTGTTTTGCATTCTTTAAAAGCTCTAACCCATTTCCGTACCATTCCATTTCTCACGTTTTTTCCATCAACTTCACTGATTTGACGATTAATTTCAGCCGCTTTCACGCCTTTAACACTAAGAAAACGAATTACAGCGCCCTTTTCACAGTAGGCGGGATTCTCAATCGGCCGAGGCATTTCAAATACTCCCAAATAAACGTAAACATGGTCGAATGTTTCCGAATGGCGTATGTGGCTTCCTAACAGATGTAGCTATAAAGCACCCATGCGCCGAATGCCGACTGCAGCACTGCAGTGGCCGGATTTCAAAACGGTACTTACTTTTAAAAAAACATGCCTCGTACTTGAAATAATGAATGAAACTGATGATGTATATGATTTTACACTTTCCCGGCGAATAACAATTCTCAAGGCTGCCTATGAATTTCTTACCCGGTGGCGAGCCCGAGAAATTTACACAAAAGAAACTGATGATATTTTTGTGCTTCAGAAAAAGCAAACCTACATGGCCAATAACTGTCTGAGATGGCCAATAACTAAACTGATAACCGATGTCTTACTCCCAGCCCTAAATCATCGTGTCTAGTTCCTCCTGTACTCAGATAGCGGCAATTAAAAAGGAAACAATTGAGGTTTTCAAATATGTTGAGAAACTTAAATTCAAACGGCCGTATTCATAGATTTCAGTTAAAAGGCGCTAGTAAGGCGACAAACTTAGTCGGCTACTAAGAGCACTTGGTCGCACACTAAAAAAAGGTATTCATAGATCCTTTCCTGTGAGCCACTAGGAGCTATTAACTTAGTATGCAACCATCGCCACTATCGTAGCGGAGTACATAATTGTTGGTAGCGACTACCCTAAAACAATGAAGCAACACTTGGCAACACTGCCACAGGCTTCGTTGTACGTGTATTCGTATGTCAATCATCAATATTGCTACGAGTGGCCTTTCCACACTAATCCTTCCCGTTCCATGTTATTCCTAACCGCGCAATATGTCGTCGCTTGAATGCTAGAAGCATGATTTTTGAACTATTGTTTCACTCCTGTTTTTACCTATCTTCGAAGTTCATTCCACTGCTCTTATACATACACTTCCCTTCCTTATTCGTGCGTTTTAAATGCTTCACTACTCATTGAACTGCCGATTTTACATTTTTGCCATAAATGTCTATATATTTTAACGATTCCCATCCCTCTCCCCCGCCCCAACCTCGGAGCGTGAATGGAGAAAAGGGCTTTCCGGAGTGTTAGTGGATTTTGAAATTCGCCTAAAAATATCGATGAATATGTTTTAAATGGGGATTGATGGTGTAGCAAAACGCATCAATAAGAATTTGCGAAAGTTTTCGTGATTTTTGGAACGTTGAAAGGGAGGAAAAATTATTAAAAATGCCTTGTTCATTATCAAAAATCCCCATTTACGCACCGAGGTTGGGTTGGGTCGGGTGGAGGAGGGGGAATCTTTAAAATATATGCATCGACGTATATGGCGAATTTCAAATCCATGAACACTCCAAAATGCCCTTTTCGCCACTTTCAACCCTCCGAAAATCACGAAAGCGGGTTTATAAATTGTCATAAATGCCTTTTTCAGTACCAAATACCCCCATTAATGGCCTGTGCACCGTCCCACCCCAGCACCCCTGTTTCACTCCACAGGGCCCGTAACCTTGTCGGCTGGGGAAATAAAGGGCACATTTTAATGATGTTATCGTCGTTGGTACTCATAAAAGCACGAATTTCTAAATCCATGAACACTCCAAAATGACCTTTTCCTTTTACTGGCCTGTGCACCGTCCCACCCCAGCACCCGTTTCACTCCACAGGGCACGTAACCTTGTTGACTGGGGAAATAAAGGGCATATTGTATAGGTCAATTCCCTTATACCCAGGTCATGACACGCACTTGTCTAATGTAATCTACCATCTTGGATCGAATTTTTGGCGGGGTTCAAATTTCGCATGCAGATGAATGGGTGTTAACGGTAAAATGAGTTGCTTGAATAATTTCTCCTATGCCATGAAACTTTTTGACTTGATAATCAAAGCTAAGAAGCTTTAAAAACCGTTTGGATTTCCGGTCTGAGACCTCCCGTTCGACTCCAGGAAAGTTATAATCATTGCTTCCGCCTCCGTAATTGAACACTGGTCGTAGGCACAAAGATCCACGAATATCTCCCTGAATAATTTAGATAATGCCATTAAAATGTTTGAGCTGACAGAAAATACTAAGCAAATTTAGGATTCATTTGGAATTTTGGTCTGACGCCTCCCGCTGATGCTTCCCACTCGAACATTCAATTATGGTCATAAGGACAAAGATCAACGCGTATTTCTGAAAATAATTTAGATAATGCCATGAAAATATTTGAGTTGACAGGCAATACTAAGCGGCTTTAGGATTTGTTTGACCTTCCGGCCAAATTCCTCCCGTTCGACTCCAGGAAAGTTGTAAACAATTCTTCCTACTCCATAATTCAAACATGGTTTAGGCACTAAGATACACGTATATTTCCTTGAACAATGAAGGCTATGCTATGATATTTTTTCCAGTAGAGAGGTAATACTGAGCAGTCTTACATTTTGTTCAGACCTCTGACCTGACGCCTCCCGTTCGACCCCAGGAAAGTGGTAAACAATGCTTCCGACTCCGTAATTCAAACTTGGGCATACACAACTTGATCCACAATTATTTCCATTTATAATTGAGATAATGCAATACGTCGTACGAAGATAATAGGCAAAACTAAGCCGTTTGACTTCGGGAAAGTTGCAATTATTGCATCCTATGGAAAAATTCAAGCTTGGACATAAGCAAAAAGCTTTACGTTATTTCCTCAAACTCTTTGGATTGATTTATGCATTTAAAATATTAATTTTCTTCAGTTTTTATAAGGAAAAGAGAAGAGCTAAAATAAAATAATTGGAGGAAGAATTTAAGCATTGAAAATTGAATGCCACGCAGTGGGACCGATTCTGCGAACGACCCCATGGCAAGAATAGACGCTAACCACTACGCCACCATGCACCTACTATTGACCGGAGAAATTACGTATAAAATTTAAAATAAAATGGCTCCAGGGGGCTTGCAAGTTCGTTGCTGCCCTTTTTGGCGGAAAAGTATCTATATATTCCTTCCGATGGTGTCATTGGTGCTCAACAACAATTATTATTTGCACATTTTCATTTTGGCTAATATTTTGGGAGTAAACAAGCTCAAAAATCGTCAATTACCTAAATACTAAAGGACGGTGTCCCCTTTTTGCCTGGTAAATTTTTTAGTAAAAATTATCCGTTAGGTTCTAATTTTGCCAACAACTGACGCTTAGTTATAATTCAGCATCATATTAGTGATTAAATGGCATGCAGAAATAATTACTGTGCGCCAAAATATACTGAGGAAGGCTATCCTAAAATACGAGGTGAGAGACGGTTCTTGTTTCGTCGTGAAAAATATTTTATCTTTATTGAACACCAAAATATACCTCGTAGAGCCAACCTAGTCCTTTTATAGTTTAAAGATAAAAATTCAGTTTCGTGTTTAAAAGAGAATTTGTTACATGGATCAAGGCTAAACACTTTTGCATACTCGATGAAGAGTGACAGTGCTACGAAACGTCGAGCTTGATCCAAAATGAAGAAATCAGACTGCATCATGGGATCGTATCATGACCTAGGTATAATGACCTTGGTAGAGGTGGAGTGAGTTAGATCCCTCTGTCGGAGCTTTGGCGAAACTGGGAAAATTGCGTCGAAAAAGTCGGAAAAATGACGAAAATTGGTCATTTTCTAAGGTGAATCCCTCAAAAACCAGTGCTTTTACAATTTTCCTATACAACTTGCTTGGTACTATGATTCTTCAAGAACAAACTATGTCACTGTTATAATCCTGAAATACGACAATTTCTCAAAATAAGTGTTTTAAAGGTGAGTGACGGAAGCGGAGATTTACCGATAAAACATAAAATATGTGATAAACTGCTGAAGCACTGGAAGAAAGTTTTTTTCACTCTGTGAACCAAGGAGTATAGAGTACAGGAGGGCTAACGGAGTAGGGGGAGGGGGGGAAGTGAGGCGGAATCGTGAGCAAGGAATCATGGCTCATTCCGTGATTTAGTGAAAGAAGAAGACTTTTTGTTTAAAACATGGCTTCTAGTTGCTTTGTTCCTGGGTGTGCCAGTGGCTACAAGTCAACCTATCGACAGAATAAGGAAAAAGGCTTGAAAAATCCAAAAAATCCAAAACTACTACCAAATCATGAAGACAGAGATTCCACATTCGACACACCAAACCTCACTCTTCCAGCTCAAAAATTGACAGAGAAAGAAACAAAACGGATACAGAATAACTGACACGCTACAGAATTATTATAAATAGAAGGCGTTGTGGAGCATGGAGTAGGGTAAAAAATAAGTACCCGACCATCATATGCTCCAAGTGCCACAGTTCCATGCACAGAAGCCATGCTCAAATGGTAGTGAAGTGCCACGACTGTGATAAAACTGAGGGAGAGGCATCCAAATTAATGAGGAAAGAGATTTTGAAGGATTCATCTTAAAAATTTACTGCAAGTAGGATTAATAGTTTTTTTGGATGATAAGACCATTGCTGAGTGAAAATAAATGAATGTGAATTATGAATGTTTAACTACAACTTAATACACGAGTTATTTTCTTGAAGGTTTCAAGCTTTTCATAAATGCAAGATTATGGTACTTGTAAGATTACATAGCTATATTGTGCACCTAAAATAAATAGTGTAAATACAAAGAAAGTTATATGTATGTGCTGGGAAAAAATGTGACAATAGATAGAGCACAGTAGGTTTCAAAGGCAGGAATCAAGTATTACAATCCAAAGAAGCCTACAAAATGGAGTCTACAGATTTTTTCTTTGTGTGACTCTGAAAATGGTTATGTCATCTCTAACATTCTCTTTTAGGGCAGACAAACAACAGAAAGCCTTATTCGTCCTGATTCACCATTCACATCTCGAATAGTTACTCATTTGGCAAAGAATTTGCTGGCATATACAAATGGTTCAGGCTATCACATCTTTACAGACAGGTTCTACAATGGAGTATGACTTTTGTGCCTATCAGTGTGATATGAAAATAACGCGCCTCCCATTCCAGGACAAGAGTTTAGTAACAATGCAAAGTACATTCTTTGGCCTTCAAACACACCTTGTCACTGGTTACACGAAAAAAAAAAACCTGTACAATTTGAAAAACAAAGTTATTCTAGAATAAACAAAGAATATGGGAGGGGTGGACTGTACTGATCAGTACTGTGGGTGTTATGCATTTATTAGAATGACATACAAATGGTGGAAAAATTATTTTTCTGGCTCTTGGAAGAGGCAGTGGTGAACAGCTACACACTAAATTCATTAGATAACAAGGAAAGTAGAGAAAAAGTACAGACACATCTTTCTTACAGAAGAAACCTTATCCGTTGGCATGTGGGTAATATTAGGAGCAAGAATCCTAGAAAAAGGGGTAGACATTCATCAACTGTCACCGAGGAAAGACTGAATGGTAAGTTGCAATTAATAATGCAAAATGAAATAAAATCAACCAAGGACTGCATGGTTTGCAGCAGAAGAAATGAGAAAGGTGGAAGGAGAGAGACATGACTCTTCTGTGAGACATGCAACAGGAAACCTGGACTTCATCCTGGAAACTGTTTCAAAATATATCATACTGAAACATGTTATAAACAATAAAAAACAATTTAAATTCACTGTACTCAAAAATTACTCATTGTACTCAAATAAATAACTTTCCCAGTTTATTTTTGTGATTATATCTTTCATAAATGGGGGATAATTACAAACAACACAACACCCTTATTCATGCTAAAAATAGATAGGACCTGGGGAGAGTGGAAGTTGTAGAAAAAATGGATTGGAAAGGGTTAAGCAACAGAGAGGCAATTTCTGAATACAAAGTAGGTATGAAGTGCGTAGCATTTTGACTTAGTGAGCCTGATTTCCACAGCCATCCACCATCTCTGTCTCAGAGGCGGAACGTTTTGGTTTTTCCTGTCCTGAGGGAGTTTGGTGGAGGGAGGAATATGTACTTCAATCCACCCACTTTTCTACACCACAGTAGTTAAGCGAACTGATTTTGCAAGATGAATGCTGCCAACAGATAATATATAGACAAACAATATTTGTAGACCTGTCATTTACTTGTTTTATTAGTTCTGATGATTTCCAATTAATTACTGTCCACTTGAATACACATAGAATGGACATGTGTTCAAATTGACACTGGATTATCAAGATTTTTTCCCATACCAGTAAATACACTACGAGAGTTGAAAAAGGCAGCTAACTGTATTAGTAGGACAGGGAAGTGATTGAGAGGTGAGAAGCCATTTGCTTCAATGATAACAGATGACAGCAAGGTTAAGGATTAGTAATTATTTGGATAGTGGAAGAAGGGCGAAGAGAAACATGGCGCTAGCATTAACCATAATGGTTCACTTCCTCATGCAACAGAATACTAACCATGTTAAAGTGCTTCCCACATCAAATAGGGACTGGCACTTCAGAAAAGAAACACACACTATGGCCGGTATTCATAGACGGGATGAATAATCAATGATTGCAGAATCAACGATTATTCGTCAATCATTGATTATTTGATTTATGTATTCATAGACAGAAAACAATCTCCAATTCATTAATCACTGATTCATGAATCACTAATTATTTGGGACAATCTGTAATTGGTGAATTACAGATTGGATGTATGTTTATTTTTGAGTGGTATGAGAAATTGAAGAGGCAAAACATTTTGTGGGTATCGTTAAATTTTTATTCAAGTTGAGTATATAGTTTTATTAATTGCATATTGAAAAAGAAAATAAAAAATGGATTGGCAATGTTTTTTTGATAAAAATGAATTAGCCGTGACTACATTAGAATTATTTCTTAAGATTATTCAACGTTAATAAAGGCGTTGCTAGGGAAAATCAACAAACAGTAATCTCGTATTCCGGCAAGTGTTGATGATGTAGCGTGTGCTGTTTAACGTCAGGAATTGTCCGACCATAAGTGTGGTCTCCTCTTTTTTCTATTCTCACAAAGAGACACCTGAGGCACCGATTCGTCGCCTGAACATCATAAGAAACAGGCGGTCTGATGGTGTCAGCTATTTGGACGGCCAAAAGATTAGTTATATGTTTCACAGTTATGGACACCGTAGGCTGCGAAACAGAACTATCAATCCCTACATATGTACGTAAAACACTAAAGAAGACCAAGAGTAGCAGTAGCAACATTTATATCTGATCATTACCGATAAAGAAAATTTTAAATATGTAATTAGTAGCAATTGATGATAGCTTACGAGTAAAACATTCACGGAAATTTCGGCCGAGGTTAAATTCAGCATGAAGATTTTTTAAATACTGCGTGATTAAAAACCGCTGTGATATATTTTTTTAAATTTGTAATATGATTTCAACAATTCAATATTGATGCCTAAGCGTAAAATCTCAAAGCAGTGAGCCACAGTAGCACAAGAGGAACTGTCAGTCCTCGCGGAAAGTGTCGATATATGAACATTAGTTCTAAGAAGAATATACTCGAACACTACGGGTTTTGAGAATCGGTATCCTCTATTAAACTCTTCGTCTGTCAACACTCAAGTCTATTGTTACAGCAAGTTAGATTACGGATTTTAAACAGAGATTGACGTATATAATAAGCGGTCCATCACCAGACCCCAGTGAGGCCATTGACATTAAAGATTCACCATGGAGCACGAATTTCGTGGAAAGTATCACGATAAAAAAGGCGAGGTGAAGTCATATGATATGACATGTAACTCGGAGGAAAAAATTCTCTCTTGGCGTGAATATAGAGATGGAAAAAAAAGGCCGCCGAGAGTCTTGAACGGCATGACCCTCACGAACGAACCCGCGACGCTCACCACTGCACCAAACGAATCTCTATTCAATGCTGGCGATAATAATACTAATACACAAAGTCGCTTTGAGGCTGATTGAGACGGGTGATGTGAGGCTCCGGAACAACCTATCGAGAGTAACTTTTCCCAGCTTTTTTATACCAAAGGCGGATATTTCTGATAATAAACTGATTAATTACAATACACCTAGGATACGTTTGACGAAGTCCAAGGCGAACTAGCCTTTGACCTCGTGCACGACATAGTAAATACGGCATTCAAATCGGCGAGTCAGGGTACGTAGTCTCCCCATGTGAGTAATTTGTATTTGTTGGATCCCTAATGTGTGTTTTTCGCAGCCTTTAGTGATACGCTGGTACATCGTCATCGGCAATCACATACGCCAATGTATCCGAACGAATTTCCATTGCATGGAAATCCTAATCAATTCAAGGTAATCAATAATCCTAATCGATTCAAGACGTTCATATAGAGTATTATATGCCTTTAGCACCGTATAAAATTGTAAATTTGGAACGTAAAGACATGAATATGTCGTAAACAATCACAGAACTACCGACCACCCACAAAGAAAAAATCTAATTAATTACGGTCGAGAGCTTAATTCACGAATCAATGATTATTTGGCCAAATAATTACAGTTTGCTTGACTATGAATACTAGAAATATAAACAATCATTATTTGACGACTATGAATGCATAATAATCAGAGATTGATGAATCTCTGATTCAAGAATCATCGATTGACGAATCACTGATTCTTTGACGACTATGAATATGAAACAGTAATTAATTAGAGATATAATCATGGATTGAAACGAATCTGTAATTATTGAGGACTATGAATACCGGCCTATGGCCCAATTCTGAATGTGTCCCAATGATGGGAAGCCAGCAATCCACTCATCACACCATCTCAAGGGCTTTCACATGTTATTACCACATGCTATGTAAAAACTGTCAAATAAGAAATGCGACCCAGTGTTGACACAAGGCACAAGCTAGGATCCCTTCTGAAAGGACTACCTTGAGAGCCAGCATACCGTTGCCCACGACCCACCACTAGGAGGAAATGCGACCCAGTGTGTCAACACTGGGTCGCATTCTATCTTGAGTATAACAGTGAAAGCAGGTCTAGGGTATTACTATGCTTTGGTTTCTCTTGTGGCATACCGGCGAAGATGTGCCAAAACTGACCAGTAGAGCGCCGTAACCGTTAGTAGGGAAAGCTGCACGTGGTGCAGGTACAGCAAAAGCTGGTAACCTTCCTTACACAATTACAACTTACTCATAAGAGTCACAAAGTAGCTTCGGACGTCCGAAGCCACGATGGGTGGATAGAAGCTGAATAAGGTTGGCCCATCAAGATATGGACTTAGTAATATGAACTGGACTATTGGTACTTGGAATGTGAGAGGAGTGTATGGAAAAGAGCATGAGTTGTTGAATGAAATGAAAGTGAGGCAAATGGATGTTTTGTGCGTATGTTAAACTAAGCACAAGGGGCGGGATGTTGTTACTGTAGATGGCGGTAGTCTGGCAATATGGTCAGGAGTTGACGATAATGTACATGGCAGTCAAGGTGTAGGACTCATTCCCAATGAGAGAGATAAGTTACTAGTAAGGAAGTACGAGTAAGTATCCCCTAGATTGCTCTGGGTTCGCATGAAAGTAGTTATTAGGAGAGTTGTGATGGTGCCAAGCTATGCACCAGTGGATGGAGAGAGTGACAGTGTGAAAGATGAGTTTTGGGAAAACCTGAAAGAGGTTTTGAATGAATGTGACTCTCATGAGAGAATGATTGTGCTAGGTGACATGAATGGCTGGGTTGGTGTGAGGCGAGATGCATCTGAGAGAGTGGCTGGGCCATTTGGTTACCCTCAAGTGAATGATAATGGTGACAACTCAGTGAGTGTGTGCTTGGAAAAAGGATTGTTTGTGTTGAATACACGGTTTAAACATAAAAGAATACACATGTATACTTGGCAAAGGGGCGATTGTAAAAGAATGATTGATTTCATAGTGTATCATGAGAGATTGATGGCGTTAGTATGGGACACGAGAGTAATGAGGGGTGATGAATGTGGAACAGACCACTATTTGGTACTCTCCAAAGTGAATCTGGGCAGAAAGTGAGTGTCAAGGAAGAATACTGCACGTAAGCATTTGAGAGTAAAAGTGGAGAGGTTGCTAGACAGTGAGGCAAGATTGCAGTGTGGTTGCATGCTTGAGAATGCTGAATCCTTGAAGCACAGAGAATGGGATGAGTATATCAGAAACAAGAATGTGATTGATGCATGGGAGTGTTTACAAGGAGTGATTGACGAATGTGCTGAAAGTGTATGGAAAAAGAAGTGGTAGGAAGAATAAAAGGTGATGCTTGATGGAATGAGGAAGCGAAAATTGCAGTCAGGGAAAAGAAAGAGGCATACAAGAATATGATTACTGCCAAATCTGAGGAAGTGCGTAGTGAGGCATGTGAGATTTACAGAAAGAAAAATAATGAATGCAAAAGCGTTGTGAAAGAGAGCAAGGAAAGAATGTGTGCGGATGAAGCTAGCATGATGCAGAGCGATTTTGAAGGCAATAAAAAGCAGTGTTGCAATTGGTTAAAAAGGGCTAAAATTGATGAAAACAGGGGAATGAATGCAGTAGAGAACAGAAGTGAAGAGATCGTGTGGGATGAGATCAATATCAGGGACTGCTGGAGGGAGTATTTTGAAGAATTATACAATAATGTTGCAGGCGCTGAGGATGAACCATGCGAAGTAGTACATGAGAATGTGATGATAGAAAAGGAGATCAGTAAGAATGAGGTCATAATGGCATTGAGAGTATTGAAAAATGGTAAGGCTGAGAGCGTAGATGGGATATCCAGTGAGATGTTGAAGTGTGGGTGTAATTTACTCATTTGTAGGCTGTGTGAACTATACAGGCTTCTGTTGTTCCAGTGGATTGGAAGAATGCAATAATCGTTCCACTATACAAAGGGAAGGGAGGAAAGACCAAATATAATAATTATTGGGCCATTAGTTTATTGAGCATTCCGGGAAAAGTGTACAGCAAAATTTTGATCGAAAGAGTGAGGAATATTACTTCTGATAGAATATGGGGTGTGCAGTGTGGGTTTATGCCTGGGAGAGGATGTAGTGACCAGCCTTTAGCATTTCAGCAAGTGATAGAAAATTGTATGGGTGACAGAAAGAAAGTGTATTGTGCGTTTGTTGATTTAGAGAAGGCATATGACTGTAAATAGAAAGAAGTTGTAGAAGGTGTTGAAGGACTATGGAGTGAATTGGCATTTATTGAATGTTATGATGGCGATGTATAATAGTAGTAAGGCAAGTGTGAGAATTAACAGGGTTCTGAGTGATGGGTTTGTAACAAAACAGGGTGTAAAGCAAGGATTCATGTCACCGTGGCTGTTTAATATTTTTATGGATGTATTAGAGATGCACGTAGGGATAAAGACAGTTTTTTGATTGGAAATGAAATGTGCAAGTTCTACTATGTGTGGATGACGCTGTTTTGATCTCAGAGAGCCAACAGGGATTACAGAAACTCCTAGATAAGTTTTGTGAATCAACAGAGAGAATGAAATTGAGCGGCATACAAGTCTAAAGTAGTAATTTTTGATAAGGAGAATGGGGAGAATAACTGTAGGATGAGGGCGAATGGTTAAGTAATTGAACAAGTGGATGATTTGGTGTACTTAGGTATGATGTTTGCGAAAGTTGAACGAATAGATGAGGAGATAAATAGACGTGCAAATGCTGGAAGGAAAGTGGAAGGTAGCATGGGGAGCATATCAAGGAATGAGTGCGTCTAAGGAAGCGAAAATTGCCGTGTACAAACGAGTACTTCTCCCCATTTTGTTGTATGGTAGTGAAACATGGGTATGTCAGGATAAACATAAGATTAGACTAAACGCTGTGGGCATTAGTTATCTGAGGAGTGTTTCCAGCAAAAGTACGATGGATAGGGTCAGGAATGAGTGGGTAATAAGTGAATGTGGGTTAGATGCTCCAGTAATGGACGTGTGTGAAAGGAGTGTGCTTCGTTGGTTTGGCCATGTGGAGAGAATGTATGAGAGTCAAATAACGAAACAGATATATGAGTGAAATGAATGGTGCGAGAGGTAGAGGTAGGCCGAGAAAGTTGAGGATGTATGTAGTTGAGGAAATTCTTTGGAGGAGGAATATTAGGAGTCTTAAAAACAAGAGGGCGTGTATGAAGCAGTGTATGGGGGTAAATGAGGCAAAAGCAGTTTGCAAAGACAGGTCAGTATGGAGGAAATTATTGAAGCAGAGTTACAAATATGTATTTATGAGTGAAACTTAGCGACTCTGCCTACCCCGGAAGGGAATGGCGTGATTGGTAAACCTTGTTTGAAAGCTCGTGGCCCGTGCACAGGAACCCTTTTTTGACCTGGACGAGTCTATTTTCGCAAGCGGCGCTCGCAGGGGGTTTTGAGAGAAAGTGACCATTCGCCCTCGCATTCGAAGGCTTGCCTTCCCCTCCAAGTTTCCTCCCCCGAGTACACCCTCCCCTCCAATCGTCAACATTTCGTGCATTTAGGGGCCATGAGCTTTCAAACGAGCATACAGCTCGTATGTATGTATGTACGTGTGTAAGAAACGCAATTGGATTCATGAACCACGGTTGGGCAAAACTGCACAAACAATAGGTAAGGTAACATGTAATCTTAATCAATTCAAGCAAATAACTATACCAGGTTATGTGAAAACTATAAAATTATTTAGTAGACTCAGCATAAATAAATATAATCACAATTAATTCATCGCATTAAATGGGACAATGGAGAATGAAGTGGCAGGCGCGGCTTTACACGAAAAAGAAAGAAAACCAGATATAAATGACCAAATATGGAAACAGTTAGTAATAAAAATAGATATATGAAGAAGCCGCTTCACACGGTACACATTTTAATGTACAAACGAAAGTATGAACTCTTACATGAGGAAAATTGTACCGTATAAAGCAGCAAATTGTATGATTGTCTGAAGGACTTAACGGTAAATAGAACCTGCTTTATTTCCAATCAGTTTCTTGTACCTTCTATGAAACATATGTTTGTACAATAAATTGTACTGTGTCTAGCGGCCTTAACAACAGAAGTAAAGTTTAGAGAAATTCACCACAAGTCACCGCCAAAAACTGGACAGTAAAAATTGCCTAAATCCAATTGTCAAGTTTCAATAGGGTTTCCAAGTCGTAAATCACCAACAGCAAAATAGAAAATACCGGATTCAAAACATATAGCAGGACGGTACAAAGAGCCAATTAACTTCTAGAAGTGATGAGAAGTACTTCGATTTTTAAAAATAGTGATCCAATAATTCATTGATACAATTGAATGGTAATTTGACGCTTCCATGGCCGTCGTGAAACTGTTATTACTCTGCATCCTGACCACCTACGGCTCTCTTATTATCCCCATTTAATGCACAAGTATTTAGCATTTATTAATAAATAAAGAACAATCATTTATTAATATAAAACTTTGTTCACGTGTTTCTCAGCCGTTTTCTCACCATTTCTGGAGGAATTTTTTCACGATGGCCCGGAAATAACCATATTAAGCAACAGTAATAATGCAAGTAAAACATATAGGCTCACCAGAATATATGCATCGATCAACCACGAATACGATTTTAATATTTGGCAGCAATTCCGAATGGAGGCCGACAACTCGCCATTGGAACTCCCATAACTCTTAGCCATTTCCTTGCACTTCGCAAATTTCCGCAACCGCAGATTTATAAATATTCTCTTCAACTACATAACCTAGCAGCTATAAATCACCGTCCGTCGAGTTCGGTTGACTCACATCATTCGCATCAACAAGCGGGAAATGAAACCAAGCAGAAGTTAGCCCACTATTAAAATGCCCCGCTTCTGAAGGGCTACCAACATTATTAACATACTAACAGGATATCGATGGCGACTCATGCAACGAGGACTAAGTTCACTCAGCAGGAATAATTCAGAAATACAGTATCATCATCGTTTCCACCCGGTACCATAAAACATTGTAGAAATATCACAATTCACTACATATTATATACATGATTATTAAATCAGCATTTGGCACCAATTCCGTCCAACATGGTCCACACAATATCACCACCAAAATAGCATACTAACATCATCATATCTTAGCGAAAGTCAATACGTATTGATAACGATATGGATTATCGATCAACCAATCCAAATTTGTCTGTAAATTTTTCTGATAATTTTTATCACATCAATATACATGTAAAATATGCTTTCCCAGCAATATTTCCATTCAAAGGGGTTTTGTTTAGAAGAAATGTTGAAGATGTGAAGGAAACAATATCCTTTCCCTGGAATTTCCATCTCTTCCCACACAGCACAAGGACGTCCCGCCGGGACGAGGCCTGGTCCCATGGACGTCCCTGGGAGCTCCCGCTATGTCCCAATGGCATCCAAGGGACGTCCTATGTCCGTTCCCGCGGGACGTCCCGGTGGGACATCCCCGGGATGTTCCATGACCGCATAACCTTTGAATATTTCGGGCGTCATCTTGGGATTCTCCAAGATCACATTTAAAAACAAATGTGATCAACCTGGGCAACAATGCCATCCTTACCTTGCTGCCTTATCCTTACCATGAACTTCATGTATCCACATCTGTTAATTGCAGAATTAATAATAAATTTCAACCTTTAAGGCATTTATTTGTGTAAAATAGGTACATGATAGTAATCATGTTAAATTACAACTAAAGATAAAAATCTGAATTTCACAAGTTTTAATGGCAGATCAACACAATAAAACTGCAGTGTTAAACTAATGTAAAGCCCAACAAATTATACATCAACTAATGTAAAGCACTTCACATTATACATAATTCTCCCATGGCAAGGGTCGAACCAGTTGTCACAGTCCATATGAGCACTGAATACTTCTCCTGAGATTACAAATCATACCCCACCAGCACACAAACGTTAGAGTAACGTTCGTATAGCATTCGTATATCTAACGTTCGAACAAACGTGGTTTGAGACACACTATAATGTCCAACCATAAGAATGTTTTTTCTTGTTTTGAAGAAACTGTTAAGGTATAACGTTCGACTAACGTTAAAAAACGTGAATTTTACGAAACCCCCGCGCCTAATCTAACCCACCTGGTTTTTAATTTTACCTACATTGAAATTTATAAAAAGAAGGTCGACAAGAGTAGGTACATCATGACATATAAAAAGTCAATCAGCGAGTGAGAACTATTCCACACTTTTTATCACTGACCGTGATATAACAATACCGGCGTGGGAAGTTGATCAAATAGAAGACGAATAGGGCGCATATAGAGCTTCGGGCATGAAAACAATGTTGAGTGAGGAATGACAACTTCAAAAGTTCATCCTCAATAAATACAAACACGTCAATACTAGCTTAACTCCAACATGAAACACAAGATCTACTTCCAACTTCTAGTGAACTTTTTCTGGTAAAATAAAAATAAGACATCCTATCAAAGTGTTCTTTATTCATACAAAATTCATTGGATGAGCTTAGTCAAAAACAGTAATTCCTTTCAATTTTTTCTAGACGAAAATATCCACATTCAACATTATGGTAGGGCGGTGATTAACTGAACTAATGTTACTTACCCAGAGTACAATATTTGCAATGACAAAAAGGAGGGAAACAATCCGGCTTACACACGCTGTATTGTAAGTAAACTAGCTTCGAGAAGCACAAAATTGGCAGCCTCTCACCGAAAACCCCATCCTTCGATGAGTGACTACCCCTACCGAGGGATATAAAAACGCCCGGAGTGTGTGCTTCTCAAGGAGAAACATTAGGGGAAGTCCTACGATGAGCATAATAGCCATCACCCTCTTGAGCAAACCAGATTTATGCTGGTGGAGGACGGGATAAGCAAGGAAAATTTTGGAGAAGCAGAGAGTGAAGCAGACTAATGACGGCCGTGTTCTTCCCCGGTGCGGGTGAAGATTGTTTCCCGGTGCCGCGATTATGGGGATCCAAGCAGCGACTCCATTGACAGCTTCAAGAATTCTTGCATCAACAGCAATCAGTAAGAACGTCGCTGTTTGCGACCCGTCCACCGTTCTGGATATCCAGATAAACTCTCACTTCCCCAGTCACGAAATCAGAATCTCTTTTCCCTTTGCCCCCATGCATCTTGCCCTCACCAAACTTTCGATAAAGTGCTAAAAAGTATCAGACAGTGACCTATTCCAGTGATCAAGAAACTTTATTTAAGGGCACATGTGAAAGTTAGCTCAAAGTCATTTTTTTTGTAACATGTATCATTTTTGGAAGGGGGAAAAGTCTCATTGCATTCACTTTTTTTCTGTTTTATGTATGTATTTCATGCTGTCCATCTTCATCTGAATCCTCAAGTGTTGGAGGTTTCATTATCATATATTCATCCTCATCAGGGTATTTTTTTTGTTAATTTGGTACGTCATCAGGTATTGTGAAATATATTCTGGTGGACCAAATAGACCAATTTACTCGATCATTCCCTCACTTGGAACGGCTGGTGTTCCCCTCTTCCTACCACGTATATGATGAATGTGTTCCGATATATATAGCATACATATTATGTATAATCACTATATGTAGTTCTTCAGTAATTTTTTCTAAGGGAAGATCAAATGTAGTGCAAACTGGTGTCATCAAACAAAACAAAAATATCCATGACAAAATGTGGAACCAGCAATTACCTGATTTAGTCATTTGCCCCTTGAGTGAAGTTGTGTGTGTATCACTTCTGAGCAATCAACTCCCACTTAAGGACTGGCAAAATTTAGATGACTAAGAAAGCTTCATTAACGGAACAAGGCCCTAACATGCATTAGACACTGTGATAAAAGATTTGACTCATTCTGATAATCTGGCAATTAACTTTATTCGAGGCTTCCACAAATCAGGATGTTTCAGCAGTAATAGGCAGGTGAAGTCACGGCTAACATTCACATTTTATGCACAAATGTCACAAACTGATTACAGCGAGGGAAGAAATAGAAGTCAAGTGAGAGGCTGTTATAGAAAATAAAAATTTGCTCTAATTTACCCTTAAGACTTAAAACAAGAGCCACTAATACAAACACTCAGAAAATCAATTGGCAGTTATTGAAATACATTTTATTATAAGAGTAAAATAAACCAATCACACAAAGTTATTACAAAGACAAAATCCAAATGTCATATCAAACATTAGTGATTTAATAAACATCCCCATTAAGGAAATACAAAAAAACAGAAAAAACACCACATAGTTTTATGTAAGACTGAAGTTCCATAGAAAACTAACTGAAAGTATTACTCAATGAATAATAAATTGTGGACTTGGGCTGATTCCTTAAGCAGCTCACATCAATCCAATGTTATGCACTCTTGAGGATTGGCCTATAAGGAAGAGAGAGATTTTACATATTGAAACAACTCAATACAAAAACCTACAGAAAATTATACATCATGGATGTCGGTTAACACCAAAAAAAGAGCCAGGTCACTGGTCATATCTGATAGTGGGGTGTTGGGATAAAACTTTTCAGAAAAAAAAACTTGCCAACATGTACAGAATTAATAAGGATTATGAAATAAAAACATACGTCTGGAGAATAAAATGCACAGTAATGTTACATCATCAAAAATAGAATCACTAGAATAGCCATGAAACCAGCAATGCAAGGTATGTTTATGCTTGACTGGTCAGATTGCAGACTCATTCCCCCACATCCAACCAGGGTGGCATTGTGAACATGGCACCGTAGACAGATGCACAGATGCATTGGGAGGAATCATAGCTAGGGAGATACTTCTGTGAAGTCACCACACACAACAGGAAATCACATATTGCTCCTTAAAATAAGAATACTTCTGAAATTGGAGTTGCAAACCACACCTGCCGGATGGCAACGCCATACGCTTATCTATTCATTTTTCTCATATACACTCAGAGGATGCATCATTTTAGAAATTTAATGGAGCTGTGACCCTCGAGTGAATAATAATGGTGAAAACTTAGTGAGTGTGTGCTTGGAAAAAGGATTGTTTGTATCGAATAATGGTAACATAAAAGAATACACATGTATACTTGGCAAAGGGGTGATTGTAATAGCATGATTGATTTTGCTGTGTATGATGAAAGATTGAGGGAGTTAGAGTGGGACACGAGAGTGATGAGGGGTGCTGAATGTGGAACAGACCACTATTTGGTACTCTCCAAAGTGAATCTGGGCAGAAAGCGGGTGCCAAGAAAGAATGTTGCACGTAAGCAGTTGAGAGTAAAACTGGAGAGGCAGCTCGACAGTGAGGTAAGAATGCAGTATGGTTGCATGCTTGAGGATGTTCCATCGTTGAAGTAGAGAGGATGGGACGTGCATATCAGAAATGAGAATGTGAATGATGCGTGGGAGTGTTTAATCCCTCAAGCATGACTTTAAGCGTGACTTTAAGCGTTTAAGCGTCAAGCAAGAAACAGAAGAATTGACACAGATGGAGCTCTCATGAAAGCTAATACGCCTTAGGAAAAGTTAGATGATCTGAACTTTAGAGCACGGATGGATATATACATACCAGGTAAGTTTTGTTAATTGGACCACATATAGGTAAGGAATTCAACATAAATACAAGTTCTTAAAGCACAAGTGCAGTGGTGTAACTGCTCACCTAAGAAGTTACAACCTGGATTAAACACCAACTCAAATGAGTGTCCTGTGCAAGTTATGCACTCTTCACCTTTAGAGAGATAATATGGCTAGTACCATTTTCCTGTAGATGTGAAACAGAAATACATATCACTGGACTCATACTTCTAGAAACAACAGCTTTCTTCTACTGTTTTGCCTCAGACAACATCGAATACAAAAAGTTGTGAATTTCTGAATAATTACAGGAGCTGGAGGCATTCCCACGGCTAATACGTACCTGCAGAGCAACATATGCTCCACGAGTTTCAGAGAAAAAGAAGGGCCAGATAAAAGCATCAGTTAAAGGCCAACCAGTTGAAATTATGTGTGATGACACATGAAGGGCACAAACAGGAAGGGTCGGTGTGTCTTCATCCTCTTGCTATGGGTTCTGTCCTGCTCTGCTGAGCAGAAGATCTTTGTCGGTGCAGTTAAAATGCTACAACAGGCAAATGCATCTGAATGTTCAAGACTTGTAATGACTGTGATACAAGAATTTGAAATTCCTTATGATAATGTAGTAGTTCTCGTAACAGATTCAGCTAGGTACATGACTTTGTGTGCCCAAATGTGTAACGTTTTCTGCCCTACAATGGTACATGTTCAATGTTAAACCCATAAGCTGAATCTTGCAGCAAATTTATTTTCTTCAGAGCTTCAACACTTGAACACATGTGTGTCCAATGGAAATATGCTCTTTTTGAACACTAGAAAGAGGAAACATAGATATATTTCCTTCTTAAGAGAGCACTATCCAGGTTATGATTCAAGGACGACTTCTTTTCCATCACCAGTCAAGACAAGATGAAATTCTAGGTACAAGTCTGCTCTTTATATTGGGGAACATACTCAGGATATGGTAGACTTCAGCAAGACTGCGGTTGAAGGAGCTGCAGTGAAGTACTCCACTGAATTGGAACAGCAAAACATTCTGATAACACTGCTCTGCATCAAAAATGATGTTTTCAAATGAATGTGTGTTCCTAAATGAATTTTCTGCGCTGAGTTGAACGGTGTAATCAGTTTTTTTCTATCACGTCAGGTTTTCGAGAAAATCAAGAATTTGTGTTTCATAAAGGCCCCGTCTGTATACCATAGTAAGACATGTAAAGTACTGAGCATTATGAAGGAGTGAATGATGATTGTGTTGTACTCCTAAGGCTGGTTACACACTTGGCGGATTTATAAGCTACGGAGAGTTTACCGTCGCCGCTCACAGAAATCTAGCGTTTACACACAGAGCGGTCAAATCTTCGTCGCCGTCATACAAGTCAGATGAATACTTTTGTCGCCATATGGCTCAGAAAGCACTTTGTGTAGTCTGAAGTGGTCAGAGAGAAAATTCTAGCTTTATTGTTATTCCGTCGTCGAATGAAGAGGAAAAGAACAGTAGAAAAACCAATAAATACTCAAGCAATAGTGTCGCACTCAAGAGAGTTTAACTCGCACTGAGCAAAACAACTCCAAACGATCCGATCAGTGCATAAGCTCTAACTTACTTTAGTGTGCTACTCCTGGAACAGCGGCGATGACCAATTTTCCGCTGCAGAAAAATCCTCGTGTGTGCAACCAGCCTAATAGTGTGGTAAACTGAATGATTTCATTAAGTGACAAATTGTGAATTCTACTGCAATGTTCACGTGGCTGCAAAAATGACCCAAACACATTGTTACATACGTGGAAAGTACATGTTGTGTAAACAAAGACTAAACATAACACATTCGTCAAAGAAGCCTACTTTGCATATTTTGGACTCGTACTTGGCGATGAAAATAAACCATGGGCACCCCAGAAAGTATGTAAAACTTGCGTGGAAGGGTTGAGGTTGTGGATGAATGGACAAAGAGAGAAATTTTATTTCGCTCTTCCAATGGTATGAGGGGAACAATTAAACCATACAGATGACTGTTATTTTTGTCAGGTTAAGTGCAAGATTTCAGGGCCAAGATCAAAAGTGACATTGTTTATCCACATTTGTGATCCGCAATGAGATCAATCAAACATGAAGAAAGCCTACCTATCCCTTCTCGTCCATCTTCAACCTGTAAAAGCCTCAAAAGGAAGTTGAAAGTGACACAACAGAAATCAGGGGATCAGATACAGAAGAGTTTGTGCCCAGTGCAAGCGACAATACCCAACATTTATTTAGTCAGACCGCATTGGATGACTTGGTCCGTGATCTTGCGTTACCAAAAGAAAGTGCTGAACTGCTAGCTTCTGTACTGAAAGACAGACATTTATTATTACCTGGCACAAAAATTTCATGTTACAGATTCCGGGAACAAGAAATTGTTTTATTATTCTCAAAGAAAGGTCTATGATCTTCTGCAATGATATACCGAAGCTTGTAACGTGGCTTGGTGTGAAGTACGCAACTTCTGAATGGAGGATTTTCATAGATTCTTCAGTAACCAGCCTGACAGGTGTTTTACTCCACAATGGTAATGTCCTTGGATCGGTACCAATTGCTTATTCAATTACATTGAAAGAATCATATGAAAGTTTGCAATTTATACTGCAGTGTGTGAATTACTCCTTGTTTGGGTGGGTTTTATGTGGTGACTTCAAGTTATCAACCTTTTACTGGGACTTCAAATGGGATACACAAAAATGTCTTGCTTCCTGTGCGAATGGGATAGTCGAGACCGAAAAAATCACTGGCAAAGGAGAGAGTGGCCAACCAGAGGACCCTTGACACCCGTAACAAAGAATGTTCTTAATGTACCCCTTGTCGAACCCACAAAAGTTCTTCTCCCTCCCCTTCGTATTAAATTGGTATTATGCGTCAGTTTGTGGGTGCCCTAGACAAGGACAGTGAGTGTTTTAAATACATATGTAGTGTTTATCACAGAATGACCCCAACTAAGGTGAAAGCAGGTGTTTCTACTGGACCTCAGATCAGGAAATCAATGTGTGACCCCAATTTTGAGGATACAACGAGCCAAACAGAAAAGCAAACCTGAAAGAGCTACAAAGATGTTGAGAAAAACTTCCTAGGGAACAGAAGAAGTCCAGATTATAAAACAACTGTGAACAACATGCTGGAAAATTTGAGAAAACTAGGTTGTAATATGAGTATGAAGTTACACTTCCTACATGCCTACATTGACTATTTTCCAGATTGTTGTCTTGGATTTACTGCGGGGAACAAGGTGAACGTTTCCACCAAGACTTAAAAGACATTGAAAGAAGATACCATGGTGGTTATACTATTAATATGATGGCAGACTATGTTGGTCCCTGAAAAGGGAAAATACTTCTCAGGCTTATGGAAGAAGTGCAAAAAGAAGAAAATTTTTGCCAATAAAATAAAAGGTTAGGTCACTAAATTATATCAACTGTTATTACTTATTGTAAAATGCAATCGCTCTCTGTTTACAACGACAGGATTCTAATATACGGCAAGTTTATAACCATGACAATGATCTTGTAGAGGGATATAAATATGTACCAGTAATGGATGAATGTGAAAATTTTGTTTTGATTTTTTAAAAAATCTGGACGTGATAGAAGAAAACTGATTACACATTTGGAATCTGCATCTCAAAATCAGGGGGAAACGATAGTCAAAACCAAAACATCAAAAAATTTTTTTCAAAATGCAGAGCAGTGTAATCACTGCCAGTGCAGCCATTCTAAAAGAACATGGGCATCAAATAATTGACTCCATCGTCACCTGAGAGGGATCATCATATCCTCTCCTGCATGAATTGCAAAGTAGAATTGAAGGACTGCTTGACAAATTCAAAGTAGTCAGCAAAGAATTGCTAGACAGTCAGACAACTTCTGCCATTATTAATGTTAAATCTGTGGTGGGAAGGGGGGAGAATAAACAGATATTTGGAAATCTGGGTAGTTTGTGTGAGAGCAAGTTAACCAGGCTCTTGATATCGGACACTGCCATAGTGTTCACTTCAAATATGGGCAAACTATTCGATGAGAAGAATATAATTCAAATCTCGGAAACATCCATGGTGCGGACAGCAGCATTCATTCATCTTTTAAAGAAACTTGAGAGCACAGTGCTACTTCCAGGATATCTTTGCATGCAATCAATTGTAAAACAAATGGTACAGAAAATTGAAAATGGAAATGTGCTTAATATATTGTTGAGCATCAAAGGAAACCACAGTGAGTTCGTGGAATGTTGTGTGAAGGCATTGTGGGTTCCATGCTCAAATGTTATTTCCTCTCATGAAAATAAATTATGTGACTTAAGAACCAATGCTTCCCCAGAAACTTTGGAAATGCAACTAAATGTATACTTCGGCTCTACATTGGATTGAGGAATCAATGTGTGTATGGCATGCATGAGATTTAAATGATGTCCAGCAGTAAATTTGGGATATGTATGTATACATAAGATTCTGTTATGTATGCAATTATTGGATTATGTTATTATAATATTTTACCCTTCAACTTGTATCATTTATATAGTTCTTTGTTTGTTTTTATTGAGAAATTTTTCTTTTTACCACTGTAACATGAAATTTGAGATTTTAACCCACTGTGACTAAGATTTTTATACCACTTCCCCTTGAGTTTATTTACCTTGAGCTTTTCAGGGTCCCTATAAATTAAATATCAACCTCAAGCTGCTTGAAATTAGGAAATATTTCATTATAAGAGTGGTTCCAGTACAGATCAATCAGATGTTATGAATATTCCTCAACAAAGTTTGCTCTAATCCAAAAGTTAGATCATTATTTGAACCAATGTCAACTAAACTTTGTATAGGACCTTTTACACCTAGTTCTCCAGAACTTTAGTGCATATTGACTATTAGAATGGAAACTTAGTTATATATTGTTTGAATAATGTATAGAGTATTATTCACAGATATGTACTTCTAAACAAAAAACATAGCAGCCAATAGCAATCAGTAATGCAGAGATGAAAGACTACCTCATGTATATTAAGGTCAACTATAGCCAAAGAAATAGTCACAATGTGCTACACTCACCTCCAATGTTTCAGATGAAGGGCAAAAAGCAATCGATGCAGGCAGAGTTCCTACTAATGGAATGTAAGAACATTTCTTCGACCTCATCAGCCTTTTTCTCAGACTCTCAAGTTCCAACTTGACACTTGTCTCAGGAGCAGGTCTTTTGAGCGGATTCTTGTACCCAAGACCTTTTCTTCCCACACAACCTTCAGCCCTGGAAATGTCCAAATAAAAATCTGCTCTCCTAATCAAAAAAGGCTTCTCCATGGCAAACAAAACTAAACATACCATTAGCTAGTAGAAATTAACAAGTAGAAAATCTGCACAAACAGGCTAAAATATTGGTTAAATAGCCAAAATGTAATGAATAAAGTAATTACATAGAAATTTCCATTTCACCTAAAAATTGGGAAAAAATATAAAATATCTAAATGTCAAAGTTTTTTTTGAGTACAACATTTATGGTGCATCAGACGGAGTGCTACTAATGTAAGCAGTCTCTCGTGTGATTTGAGTATTCGATAAATTCATATGTTTGTGCCATGTGTCAGTTAGTGTAGAATGAAAACGGGAGCTCCTGATGGAGAGAAATTCAGAGAGAAACTGATGACTTGCCAATCTGTGGCCAGTTCTTTAACAACTCTTGAAATTTGCAATTTGCAGCAAGTAAACTTTTGAGAAATTCACATAAAAAATCACATGACTGGATTCTAAATGAATAACTACCTGTGTATCTCACACCAGTGTGAGACCAGACCAAGAGAGGACAACCCAGTTCAAAGCAACAAACTGCAGGGCCAGTTCTGCAGTTCAATAGCAGAATATCAAAGATAGTAACTTCTACCAAAGGATGAGACACTTAAAAATTAAAAAATCTTCTCCCAAAATTATCAACACACGACAGCTGATAGGGTTCACATTCCCTTCAGCTTGAACTTCTCCTCATGGATGAATGAAAATGAGAGAAATAATTTTGACTGACGCAACACCCATCATTATGTATCTTATTCCTTTCCAATTCAGTCAATATACATGAATGGCTGTTGACAAATACACCTTCATTTGCAACCATTGCAGAGGGAGCATTAAGACATGACTAATGCTACCTGCTCGACTCAACTTCTGTCAAAGGTGACTTGACAAATGTCAGGCAGCACGAGGTTACCAATTGCCACAGTAAATGACAACACACCTTGGGATTTTGGTCATTCTGATACATTTGCCAATAAAATCACATCCCTTGAATATTACCAAAAGGATCCGTAGGGAAAGAAGCTCATGGGGAAGGACCTACCCAGAGCCGTCACAAGGTGGCACATATCCCTAAATGGATGGATATATTATCGCTGCAATTTAGGGATGAGTCATGTAGTGGGTGGATGGAATATCTCTAAGTAAGGGAAGAGATGGTGATATAATGGGAAGAATGAAGGGATATTAGGCAGATGTTGGTCTGCAGAGAAAGGGATAACTGCCGTCCTAGGATAAGTTGTGTGCAATTGTGTGGCAATAATCCCTTAATCCCAGTTTCTGATAGGCTACGGCTAGCCAATCAGGGCCCCTCTATCACTATTAAATGATTACAGCGCCACTAACTGCATTGCATAAGCTGTATTCCAACTCGTTAGGCATTAGGGTGCATGCGACTAGCTGCTCAAATATTTGGCTACCTTGAGCGAAGTGAGCCCGAGTTGGGACAACCTTCGCAAGTAACGTCATCTACTGAGCTAGGAAGAAATTAAAAACAAAGGAATTATGAAAGGGATCTGAAGTAAATAAACATGATATCCGTGATACATATTATCGCGGATAGTAGAAATATTCTTAATGGTCCATGTTTATGATGATATTTATAATACCCTTGGCCCCTTCGGCTATTTTTGGCTGCAATTTGGGAATATCTTCATAATTATTTTCCTAGTTTTGAGAATCTCAAGTTATCATTGGTAGTGATACTCCTACTGTAGGTTTGCTGGGTGATAAATTCGTATTTTCTTAACTAAAGGTATAGGGTTGTCATTAGCTTGGGGAAAATACCGTTTAAAACCAGAAGTTATTTCGGTCATGTAATAGTTGCTATTGAAAATCTTAGAAGATATTGTTCAAGGCAGATTGGTAGGCATTTCAAGCATCAACTATCACCATTACTAGTAAGCATTTTCAGCAGTAACTACTTTAAGTTTATTAGTTTTGGGGAATTTCTAGTTGTTAACCATTTAATTCTGAATTGTGTTTTGTATAGTTTACTACTGACTTCTCAGTGGTAAGCTAAATTTGGTATTTTTATATGCTAGGCTGATAGATGCTAGACACAGAAAGTGTTGAAATCCAGGAGTTTCTCTGACTTTCAACAAACTTTCTTTTCACAGGTAGAATACTTAAAAAGGGATTGTCTTAGAGTGTAGTAGTTCCTCAGTTTGTATGAGTGGTCTAGCGTTCATTTATTAATCCTTTTTTATCACATATGCATGCTATTTACCTACTTGCTGCCATGTATCTCCCTCCAAATTCCAATAGTTCTGCTTGTGAGAATCATTGCAATAAAATTGAAGGTATAAAAACTGTATATCAATACAGAGATGTTCTATTACTTGGTGATTATAATAATCCTGATTTTAACTGTAATTGCCCAGTCATTTATAAATATTTACTTATTATAATAAGTCAGCTAAAATCATCCCACTTCAAATTATCACTTGAGACAGTCGTTTATCTTGAGTTATTTCAAATTAACAAATCCTCTAACTCCATGCATGAGATTGGACCTGACTTTCTGTAACAAAACAGAGGTTACCTCTTGCATTGATGTCAATCCACTTCTATCTGCTGATATTTATCATTCAGCCCTTAACTTTATCATTCCTCATAAGGATTGTTCTTTTTATAAAAAGACAGATAGGTAACACTGATTATGACTATGGGAAGTGTGCTTTTACATCAATAATTTCCTTTATCGAAAACATAAATTGGTCGGGGCTGCTGAGTAATATAGGATGAGTTTTTTTCAGATATACAGGCTAATTACTTAATTATTTTTAATATATTTTTCTAATAGTAGACAGCGACTTATTTAAGTATTCATAAAAGGTTTGACAGCTTTTTGTATTTTCTTTTTATGGTTAACATTTTATAAATTATTTATTTACATATTAACATTTTGAGTAAGGCATATATATTCATATTATAACGAGCCCGCTTCTATTTCAAGTCTCAATTGTGTTCTCATTAAGGTGTCAGATAGTTCTCCTGAGTTTTGCTATATGATGACATTTTCATATTGAAGTGTAGGTAACGTTTTCTCTCGGATCACACAACAGTCATGTGCTATTTTTGTAGAAGGGGAAGGAAATGATTACGACGAATGTTTTCTCTGGCACATGCAGCACTTTGCATTTTGGGAAATTCAATATGGAGGCACATTTAGGATGAACTCCATCTACCCTAAATCCGACGCCCGAAAAAGCCAGCTATTTCCGCTCCCTCTAGATGCCTAACGAGTTGGGACTCACTTCAAGATGGCATCCTCCCTAAATCTGCCGAGATAGCTGCCTAAATGGCGAGTTGGGATACAGCTATAGAACTGCGAAAAAAAGATGTGACTATCAATGCCATCTATTGGCAGTACTAGGAACCTAATTCATACTTGAATACTCTCACTATATACTTATATTAGTAGCAAATTGTTACTTTTTAATTTAACCAGTCATTCAAAGGGCACTTTCTTGATCTGCTATCAGCCACAATAAACCATGATGCTCAAGGGCTTCCAAGTACCAACTTCCATTCTAGAACAGCACCCAACATCACACACTGCCAATTCAGCACCTAAACTGAAAACACAGAACACCCAGAAACAGAACATGTGGCACATTTGCACGACCACTGAATATACATCCTCAAATAAAACAACAAAAAACCCTAGGAAAGGATATCAAAGAATAAACCAAACACTTGATCAGATCATCACTCACTTTCCTAAGCAACTACTGCCCATTGTAGTAAATGGCATGTTTCAAGAAGTCATATTTACTGGGAAAATATTTGCGCTTGTTTTTTTGTTAAAACTATTGGATATATAACCCCAAAAGAGAAGTGATTAGTAAATCACAAGGGCTAAACTACCTTCCAGTAAAATTTCATCAACAACATGGGCCCCACTAAAGCACACTAGCCTCATAAGTAGCAGAAATAAAATTCCCGGGTTTTTCTTCATTTTCCCAGACACTTCAGTTTTTCTCCCAATTATTTCAGTCTAGTTTCTGTATACTACCTACTCCATACTACCTATTCCTATAGGGGGAAAAGACAAAATTGGTAATGAAGTACTTGGAGCAGTATTATAATTTTTTTCCGATGACTTGGAGGCTAGGTGGCAGGACCAAAACTTGTGGGGGCAGGCGCCTTTCGTGCGAGTGTGGAACAGTTCGAAGGCCGCGCTTGCTGCTCTGGAGAGAGGCAATTGCCACCTAGAGAGGAGTGGCTCCAGCTTCACGTTGCTGAGGTACTTATCCCCTCATAAGGGAGAGTATGGGTGTCAAGTAAATCAGTGCACACGGTCATTTGATGAGGGACATTCAGTGAATGCAGATGACTGCAATATTGATGAGGAAGGAGCAATTTTCAATGAGTTTCTCTCCAATCATACTGTCATCAGCAAAACATTGTAGTTCATGGAACAGGAAAACTAAACACTTGGAGTGTTGAAAAAATTAAGATGGTCATAAAAGATAAAATGCATGTGGCAAAAATGCTAAAGAAATTGGAGGATTATATAAACAACTAGCAGATGATTGGGTGAAGTTAGGGCTATTTTTACCTTACAGCATATTAAAGTTACTCACTATACTCTGAAAGAAAGTTTTGCAGTGTGCATGAGGGATATTACTTCTCATTACCCACTTCATTACATGAGGAAACAGAAGCTGAGAAAATATTTGGATAAAGAATCAATTTTGAAGCATGCCACTGCAACCAAAGGAGATTGTTAGCATCAGTGGCATCATAGGTAGGGAATCGGGGTGGTTGGTGACCTGTACATGGTTACTACACTGGCAGGCAGAGTAAGCAGGAGGTTTTATGCGACTCAGATCACAAGAAGTGACATCTAATCCATGAAGAACAGACATTCCTATGTTGGTTACAGCTTAGGTCAGAGGAATCTGACTCTTAACAATGTAACAAGCTGCAGTCACGCAAGTTGCATCAATTACCTGGACTGTAGTCAGAGGAATTTTCAAAAACTCTCAGCAAATTTTGTCAATCAGAATAGCATCATGTTGTGATCGATGTAAGTGTAAAACATAAAATAAATGGTAAATACTGTAAGTACTACATGGGTCCATGGGTGGGACACATAGGTTCAAGCATTAAATTAATTATCAACGGGTGTTAATTTTAGTTTGGTGAAATGTTTTGAGGCAGTTAATGGAATGAACTATCATGCAATATAGGAAATGGGAGGAAAAAACAATCTTCAGGACAGACCTTGAGAAAGCACAGTACCCAAACTAAGGCACACTACCTCAAAATTGGAAATGAATGGACTATCTGTCACTTTCAGTTACCTGAACAGTTACTTCCTCCACATTAGCATGGATACTTGGCACTTATGCCATAATAGGGTGTGGCCAATGAGTCTGAGCTAATAGTCAAGAAAAGGCCAGGAGCCTTCACTAAGGTTACATCCAAATACATGGGGTTATAGTTTTGGCAGCAGTCACTTCCCTTTACCTAGAGTTGGCTATACCAGTAATTTATTCTTTTGTGTAGAAAAATACTCTGCAGCTAAGACATTAATTGTGAAAGGGTTAAGATTGGCAAATTATTGTTTTCTACATTAAGACCTTAAACAAAACACAAAACAATGGTGAAATTACTCTCTATAGTCAACCCTGTATAGGCACACAGTTTTCCACAGTCAATGGTGCTAGATATTTCTTTATAAACTTCATACAGATGAATCTGAGTCGAGGGAAGTTGTATTTAGCAAAGTTTCATCACATATTGAACAAATAGCATTACCCCTATACTCACCTGACAGGTTCAGCAATTCCCTGCTGATTAGAGCCCAAGCCACCTCCTGACCACCCCAGCGACTTCAAAAGCTTGAACCCAACGTTGTCTTCACCTATGGGTACATTGTCATTGGAGGTAGGGACATAATGATTCAGAACTTCATCCTGAATGCAAAGAATTACTCTCTGGTTTTCCTGGAGAGCATTCTGAGTGCCGGGGAATCGACTCAGGTTGGCCAAAATGTTCTTCTGGTTAGCAAGCACTTCACTTTGATAATTCACCATGTCATCATTTCTGCACAGATTATCAATTCGATCCAAGTACACTTGATTCAGTTTTGAAAGTAAAAAATTCATGCCACCCCATGTTTTCAGCTGCAGTGCATATAATTCATTGTCCAAAAAAGGTGCCCGGCCACTCATTTCATACACAAAATCTTTTGAGAAAACACAACAATTGAAAGCTTTCAATATTTTCCCCTCATTCTCAATAATCTTCCTCTGGCCATTAACAATGTTAAGGTGGGCACCCATAATATCATTCAACATGGCTGAAATCTCATTCTCATGAAAAAGGATTTTATATCTGTATGTTGTAGTTACATTGTCAAGAAAGCATACATGGTTGTCTTCATTTAGCATCTCCAATCCATTCTTGATGTTTGGTGCTATTCCACTAAGACTGCACATAATATTAAGAAGATTGTCCAACATACTCGACTGGTTCTCAATTATGCGATTCCACTTTTCCCCAGACATCCTCCGATTCACTAGCAATGCCTCTCGTCTTCTTAATTCATCACTAGCTTGCTTTAAATTTAACTCCTCTTCGAGTAAGGAAACTTTTTTTGAGTTGATTTTATTTAAACTACCCAAAATTTCACTCTGATGGGCTATTAAGTAACACTGATCCTCATAGCTTTGAAATTCACAACAGTGTTTGCTGTTCTGACTAACTGAGAAATTACCCACATATCCCAAAATAATATTTTGCTTCATAATGATTGAGTTCTCAACTCTTACCACATGATTGTTGTAATATGACATGTGTGGATCCTCGAGATTAGCGTTTCTTGAATGTATACCCATAGAGTCAGTAATACGTTTAATACTATCACTAATTAGCACTTGATTAGTGAGAATTTTTCTTTGTATTTCCAGAATGTTTTGCTCCACAAAGTTTACAGATAACTCATCTCTCCCTTCAATGGCACATGGTTCATCTGAGACCTGCAAATGAAAAAGCACCATTCAAATCCTTCCATCAACCATTAAGATATACAGTGAGACCTCAATATAGCACTCCCCTATGGCATGTTTTTCCTGATTTTACACAGTTTTTATTAGGTCCCAGACAATACCTCATATGAACAATGTTAAAATTTACCCGATAACACAATTCTTCAAATTCATTTTTTCCTCAAATTTAAAATTTAATTTTGGAGTCACATTTGCAATGTGTCATACAATTTTATGTTTATAAAATTCACTTTTTAGTATTTCTCACATCTACTGATATGGGGCTGCACTTCTGCTACGCTACATATTATCCGAATCTTATTGGAAAGCAATCAGCATCCTCATGCAAAGCTTGGGTTTCGTACATACTAATTTATAGACACAATTAACAAAAACATAGATTAAATACAAACACGTTAAAGAGAAACAAAAAACTTTTGCGATGTTTCGGCGGTCAGCCACCTTCGTCAGCAGAAGAATAATGCTCTACACACTTACGTCTATATTTCAACTCATAACAGCAACTCTTGAAATTAATCAAAAAGAAAGTCTGAGAATGCACCTGCATTGTTAGGGGAGCCTTCCTCCCAAACATTGTTCGGCTTAATTGGAGTTGTTTAACCTTTACCGAGTGTGTCTCTCCGGCACAAAAATTGTGTCCCTAGACTGCAGAGCGTGTTCCTTTGGCACATTGATGGACATTTAAAAAACCTTGGTCATTTAAAAAACCCCGGCCAGCAAGGCTTACGACTACGGAAAAACTCAGTACGGTAAAGGTTAAACACTAGTAGTAATAGTCATTCTCATTACTGAGTTGTTGGTAAAACTGACTATGCATACAAATGCAGCCATCCATCTTTTAATATATGTTAGCCTTCTAATTTGAACTTTAACGTATTTTAAGCTCTGCAAAGCTGAACAAAAATAAGTTTTAAAATATCGCATTTCATCGGGTGCATTGCATCGGGTTGGGTTCAGGGGGCAGAGCACTCTGGGAGCGGTGGAGCAGAGCGGTGGAGCAGAGTGGTGGAGCAGAGCGGTGGAGCAGACCGCTATGTGGTATTTGCTCCGTTCCCCTGAATGCTGAGGTTGAGTGAGGGCTATGGTGGGACTTTCGAAATTCGAGCAGACGACAATTCTAGCTGAAGCTTAGTGTTTCAACTGACGAATGTTGGTGAACAAAAGCTGAATTACGCTCGCCTGATATAAATATTATCTTTTCCAGTTTCATTTATTGATATCAAAGTTTAAATTATAAGACAACCTGCAAGCATAATATAAACAACAACAAATATCAACCAATATGGTGGCTGGTTTTTCTGGTCCTCAGCAATAATCAAGTGATTGGTGATATATAAACACAAATATTTAACACGCAGGGAGATTAAAAGAGTAGATATATGATTCCGATATTTTGACGATAAGTAGAAAAATGTATTCTTACTTGTATTTCACTGGTGCACTTTTATTTCAGAAGATACATTGTGAGAGTTTTAGTGTGAGTGAGTTACAATGAAACACCCTCTATCATTTTATGGAATTGTGACCATTTGTTTAGCAAGTGCTGGGAACTTAATGTTTCATGAGTAGATAAGAGATAATATATTCACTCTATGAGGATTTGATATATTAATGGACTTTGCCATTGTTTTAAATCAGCAATGGATAATAAAAATGCTCAACACAAACACTGAACATGTATAGTAGTTACTAATTAGAGCATGTATCATAGGAAATTCATTATGAGAACTTGAACTTCAGAGCAATTATTTTTTATTTCTTTGAAAATAATGTTGATGTAAGGCTGGGGAATATATTCCCATAGGGATCTTATTGTATTCTGTGTCATTTGAATGGCAGGAGTCTTAAAGGTATGAGCTGTAGGAATGTTGAAGACAGTGAAAGTGGTCTTTGGAGTGAGTTAGGTGACTATGAAAATTAGAATTCGAGAGAAAGATATGGAGATTGTTTCTTATAAAAAGAGCATAGCCGAGTCTAAGTTAGATGGCAATAAAAGGCTTTGGAGAGAAGTAAATAAAGGTCTGCCGTAAGTTCTGAACAGGACCTGATGCAAGGAGACTGATGAGCAAGATAGTTCCCTAGTCATAATAGAGACTATATTTGAATAATGCATTTTAATTTCACCAGTTGTAAGACGCATCAATTAAATATTGTATTATTAATGGTGCAATAATATAGTTTTATATGGCAAAAATTGTAAGTAATTAAATGAAAATATCTAAACAAGTCTTTAACTTGACTCATTTTTTTCGCGCGGATCGTTCTAAACTCCCTCAAACAGAAGGTTAGTTGTGATACCCAAGAACCTACTGTGGTGACAATATGATTAATTTTCAAGAATAGTTGAGAAAACATACAAACTAAATGCTGTTAGTTTTTGGATGACATCTAAGTGTTAGAAATTCCACATTTTGTAAATAATGTCTCTCTGGAGTGCATATACATACCATTTCCCATATAAAAGGGCTGGCATTTTTTGGCAAATATCTCCGAAAGTTATGTGGTAAGGGGTTAAAGTTTTGGTGCCATTAGAAGGGTGAGATATTTTTCTTTAAAATGAGACCAAATTCATTGATTTCTACGTAAAATGATATTACGCTCAAACTACATTAATGGGTAGCTTTTATAATGAACAAGCCTTCAATGAGTGGCCTATGTTTACCCACAACATGATACCATAAGATAAAAAGAATGCACAATTGTTGGATTAGATTGATAGAAATAAATGAATCATGAGGATGCCAGTGTATAGTTTCTTCATTACGGTTAAGAAACATGCAGTGACTGTGTAAGTAGAGACTAATAATACATATAATAAGCAATAAATAAATATTGTGGAAATAAGCTGCTTCAGGCTGTGGCTAAACCTGTTGATGTGGTCTGGGATACCGGGATTCGGCGCTTGAAAATAGTTTATTAGGACCACTAATTTTAGTTCTGTTCTCCCAACCTACGCTTCATTTCTCCTTTGGGTTAATTTTTTGACACGAATAACAACACAGCTCAGGGTGTATAAGAAAAAATTATATGAACTTGTTCCAACAAGGCTATCAGCTGCAAGAAAATTGATGCCAGGCAACGGTATTTTCACGAAATACATACTTATGATGAAGTTGGGCTTAAGTTACCCTTTATCCAATGCAGAGCTCTCAAGTCAATCGTGCCTTGAATATTACTTATGTCTAAGTAATCGTCATTTTTGTTCATTGCTTAACTTAATCAAGTACAGTGTTTTCATAAGTCGAAGCACAGATTTGGGCTTGAAATCATTGAAAATAATGTTTATTAAAGTTTTGCCTTTTCCATCGTTACAAAATTTGCCGTGATATGTTGCTGGCTACTTAAATTACGTAGGTCATTTTTTGGCAAAACCCAATTGAGTAGATAATTAATGCACCTACTGTCGGCGCAGAAATTATGTGCACTCGAGTTTGGGTGCAAATAAAAAGTTAACGAAAAGACTTACAGAGAAACTAATGAGACCATCATTTTTCTCATTTATTTCTACGTTATGTAACAGTAAATTTTAATTTTTTTGATGAATTTTTATATTTTTTACTACAGTTATAACGTAAAAAGTACCGGTTATTTACGGCGCGCGGGAAAAGCTCCGACTTTGATACTTTGTAACTCAAACACAAGATCTTCAATGTCAACTATACTTATGTAAATGGAGGATAGATATGTTTGCTATAGATTGTGCGAGTTGAAGCTATGTATGTTTCATAGAAATAAGGTTATTATTAATTTTTTAAAGTTATTGCATTTCAAAACTGGGGCATCGTAAGATTTTGTTCTTGGTCTCGTTGCAATTCGCATGCCTTGAACGTTTCCAATATGTTATTGTCCAAAACATCGATAAGCGCGTTTATTTTAAATCGAGTGATAGTTATAATGGCCGAAGTGAGAGGTCCCATTTGGCGAAACGCCTAGCCGAATCGGTGCTGTGTTGCCGCGTATACCCGTTCGGGCCCCCAGCGCTCGGCGCCTGCACAAGTCGGCCTGGAAGGTGGCCCTGGTTAACAATGTAATCGCATTCCTTACCCTTTCGCTCATTCACATTTGCAAGTTATTTTTGGCCATGATTCACGTGAGGTATTTAGTAATGCGTTTTATATATAATTTTTAGCAATGCGGTAGCGGTAATGTGGTGATAAAGGTTTGCATTAGAATAAAGCTCTGTGTACAAACAAAGTACGGAGAAATAAAATTACTTGTTAAATACGCCTGACATTTAATAACAAGACGCAGGTTTCGACACAGGTTCTGACACGAGGTGTCAAAACCCGGGTCTTGCTAATGCATCTCAAGTGGATTAAAAAAATTCATTTCATTTCTCCGTTATGGATAACTTGTACAAATTAAAGCCTGCAAACCTTTCCTTTCCTAACACGGAGCTCGAGGCTGCGCCGAGCGCTGGGGGCCCGAGCGGGTGTACGCGGCAACACAGCACCGATTCGGCTAGGCGTTTCGCCTAACGGGACCTCTCACTTTGTCCATTATAAATATCACTCGATTTAAAATAAACACGCTTATCGATGTTTTGGACAATAACATATTGGAAACGTTCAAGGCATGCGAATTGCAACGAGACCAAGAACAAAATCTTACGATGCCCCAGTTTTGAAATGCAATAACTTTAAAAAATTAATAATAACCTTATTTCTATGAAACATACATAGCTTCAACTCGCACAATCTATAGCAAACATATCTATCCTCCATTTACATAAGTATAGTTGACATTGAAGATCTTGTGTTTGAGTTACAAAGTATCAAAGTCGGAGCTTTTCCCGCGCGCCGTAAATAACCGGTACTTTTTACGTTATAACTGTAGTAAAAAATATAAAAATTCATCAAAAAAATTAAAATTTACTGTTACATAACGTAGAAATGAATGAGAAAAATGATGGTGTCATTAGTTTCTCTGTAAGTCTTTTCGTTAACTTTTTATTTGCACCCAAACTCGAGTGCACATAATTTCTGCGCCGACAGTAGACACCCATGATTACCAAAAACAAAGTCGATAGTGATGCCAAAAAACGAACAACCAAAAGTTTTGGACCTGTCTTCACTGTCTGAGTCTTAACTCTTTTACTTATAAAAGAATACCATATGTGCCATCAAATTACTTCCTCAACAGGTTCAAAAGTCTGCAAGAAACATCATATAAACGTGTTGTATAAGGTCAAAGCATAAACTGTCACAGACACACGATCGAAGATAACATTTTTCAACATATCTTTCCGTCTGCATTAATAGTTCCTTAGCAGTTAATGCTACAATCGCCTTACTTGTGAAACTTGGGATCACTAAGAAAGGGCCATTCTGTCTGTTGTTGATATAGCATGAGCTTTCATAGGTATCTGAATTCCCGCTGATCTCCTAGCGCTCAGAGCAGGGAGCGACCCAGAAGACCACTCTGAAAGATGGTCGACCGCTCCGTCCCCTGACTGCACCCTACTTTAACATACGTGTAGCTGTAATCATTTGACCTGCTTTCCATCCTGTTTTGATACGTGCGAGAAGTTGGAATGGACACATGTTAAGTCACAAGCTTTCGGTTTATAAAATATGAGTCCATTAATCTCAAAGAAATAGAAACAAAGCGAAACGTACAGCATTTTCAGTGAATGACAAGATTACGATTTTGGCTGAAGCAGATTCTCAAGTCTGAACACGGATCGAGCTGGTGTCACGATTAGGACGTGTTTACACTGAATACAATATTAAAAATTGTGAAGTAAAAGCATATTTCTTAAAAAAGTGTTTTAGTAACATTCTCAGCTTTTTGAGCAAATGACTTATTTTATTTGATATTCATTATATATTTTATGTTTGTCATTGTCTTTATCATATGACAATCACTGTCTACAGACCAATTAAAAGATATAAATGATTATTAACAGGTGTTATGTCCTATACGGACCACGGACCCTTTTCTATGCATCAGAAGTCTCTCAAAGTCTCACTATTGAAGGAATTGGAATTGACTCTTGTTGCATAGTTCAAGCAGTCACATGAAAGTAGCGTATCAATTGATGCCAGCCACCTGAAGAGAAGGCCTTACACATAGCAACTTGCCTGGGACTAGATAACTTAATATGAAGCATATACAAATTCACAGATAAGTGCTAAATTATTTGAGGACTATCTCATTCATTTAGATGGAAAAATGGGTGGAAAGATCAGTAAAATTTTGCTTTGTGTGCAGCCCACCAATTGAATGTATTTCTCAGAAACATAGAAGTTGTATTTCTTCCAGCTATATGTTCCAGCACCTCCCCTTGAGACAATGCCTTTTCGAAGGCACCTAATGTGCCGGGCAGGAGCATTTTGTGTGGTTATGATGTCAACAGCTATGCCAATGGTAGTTTAATTACTGGCCGGTGCTCAAGGTTTCGCATTAAGATGTACATACATATTGTACATAATAACATGTAGATATTGTATGTTCATGATAATGTATACATATTAAGTATGCCCACGATGATTATACACCTGTTTTTTCCCCTTAAGCAGTTCTACCCAACCCGAGAAATATTTATCTATAGTTTTACCCAACATTGCCATGGGGTGAAATTGTCAAAATTTTCCAGGGAGAGTGGCACAGTATGTGGTGAAAAAATTAATGTCAAACTGTACAGCATGCCAAAATTCATGTGCGTACCTGCTGTTTATATTCTGGTAACTGCAGATCAACATTGATTGCTAAATGAGGTATTTATTACATACAATCATAAATATTCACAAATTTGGAAAGTATCGCTATTTTGTAACAACTGAAATATCTTTCTTTGACTTGTCAGTAAATGATGCAAAATTATTTTCCGAGTACATAATAACCAAAGATATGTAAGTATCACCATCAGCGACTTCCCGACGCCGACCCCCATCCCCCGCGGTGGCCGACTTCTGCCCTCAACTGTCCCACACTCGAAAGGTGCCGACACGGAGATGTACCTTGCACCTCAGGTGACCGCTTGCCGGCCAATTACAATACGCCAACCGAGCATCACGTGGTAGACGCCAGGTGAGCTGGGGAGTCGGTCGTTGAGGTGGCGAGCAGTCGGGCTTGGGACAAGTTTTGTGATGTATTAAAGTATCTTTCGTTCTAAGCGGTCTTCTTATTGCCGCCGTTCCCTGCAACTCTTTGGAAGAACCCGAAGTTTTTTTTTTACTTTTTTTTTACCGAAATTTTTACAGAAGAAAATTGATGTAAAAAAGGCACTGAGACCACTGAGAAATGCGTAAAAATAATTTAATTGATGCAAATGACCCAATGGGACTGTTAGTGTAGATGGACCTAAGGAAAAATATCCATTATTTACTAAAAAGATGGTACATTGTGATGTCAATAAAATTTAAGCCTAGAAAATGCAGAGGCTAAATTGATGTTTTTATAATCTTTTTTACGCCATCCAGCACGATGACTTAAAAATGATGATCTCAACAAGAAAAACATTGATAATTTTTATGCATCTGAAGTGAAATGGTTGGTGGGGAGTAACAACCCAGAACAGCATTGTGAAGATAAGGGAAATAATTTTAAGAGAGGTAGCAAAATTGGGTTTTTATCTAAGTGCTGTAAGCACTCAAAGTCTCTAAAACAAACGCAAGCACCTAACAATTTAGGTTGCGTAAGTACAATGTACCCAAATGAGTTTCACCCGTAGACTCAAATTACTACATTCGCGAGCTAGGGTAGCACAAGTCGGTCAGCAGTAGGGGCTAAATTAGTTGCGTTAAAGAGATTTTTAAAATTCAATGTATTACCTTAGAAGCCTAACAGTGAGAAGTGTAACAGAGAAGAGAGTTGGCAACTACTTTGGGGCTGTAAATCATCTTTTCATGTTCGAGGCGGCAGTGTGGAGGCAACTGTAACTCAAAAGAATACAATACAAAACTCAAGGCCAATGATCAACAAGTTACTAGTCTCCTTGGTACTGGTGGTTTAAAGAGAGCAGAGTTGGCTGGTTTTGATTTTGGGATGGAAAAGGAAATCTCTTCGTACTGTGGAGTAGGGAAAAATTATAGAGGAGGTGGATAAAAATCCTCACTTGACTGAAGAGAGTTGACTTGGCGAAGAGGCTGCTCGTGCCAGTAATGACCCTAAACAGCATCGTGATGAAAAGGGAAGCAATTTTAAGAGAGGCAGCAACATTGGATGTTTAATCTAAGTGCCGTAAGCACTCAAAAAAAAGGCTCCATTTGAGGAACTGGAGAGCCGTTAATTCACCTGGTTCCAGCAAGCCCGAGCCACCAATTTGCCCATTAATGTAAAGGAAAAAGCCCATGATGTAGCTATGAGACTTGGAATCGACGATTTTACTGGATCCAAGGGATGGTTTAATTGATTCAAAGTTAGGCATGGACTGGTGTTCAAAAGTGTACGTGGTGAAAGCATCAGTGTGAATGTGAAAATTCAAATGAAGCCTAAGTAGGTAATTTTTTTGAGGTTAATAACTTGGGACTCCAGAGTCAATAAAAACTTATTTCTGCGACCATTGAGAACACATCTGTTAACATATTTTCCATCACACCAAAATATTTATGCCTAAAAACATGTTGTTATTCATTGTATGTATGGGTAATTTATAGTTCCTTAACCAGATATAATGGTGAAATGAGACAATTCTAAAAGTATTCAATATTAATGTATTTTTGTTAAACATTCACAAATTAATACTTTTGACTTACAAATGACTATAGGCATAGTCAATATTAACTTTAACTTAAAGCTCATATTATAAATAGGAATATCACATTTGGCCCAGAAACCTTTAGTGATCCAGTACAACACATACACCACTAGGTCACTACAAATCAAAGTGATTAGTAGAATTGAGGAAAAATAAATAAAATTGTGATTATAAATTATGAATATCATAAAAAATATAGCCATCAAATACCTGCTAAGCAAAAAAATTGAACAACAGGTCTTACTATTGGCACCAAAGTAATAAAATTAAGAAATAAACTTTTTCCAACAAACGTTTAAACTGAAAAATATGGTATCCCCTTAATTACTAAAATAGAATAAACTTTTTGATTACTCAATCATCTTTTTCATCAGAAATACTGCTCCCAGGCTCATCATAGGAATCAATTTCTGTGTCTGGATTCCAATCCTGATCACTGTCTTCAGAATCTGATGTTTGCCACACTATATCATCTTCTGAACCATCAAGTTTGTTTGATATACAGCATTTTTTAAAACTCTTAGTTATCACAGTTTCTTTCACAGAATTCCATGCTCCTACAATCCACTGGGCAACCATTGCCAGAGAAGGCCTCCTTAATTTGCCTGTGTTGGTGTATTCTTTTGGGCCTGTTATCATCCACTCACCATAATTTTCTTTTAATTTACCTTTGAAAGGCTTGTTAACTGATACATCTAAAGGTTGTAGTTGGCTAGTTAAACCCCCTGGGATAATAACCAGATCCATTTTACCTTTTGCCAGCTCAATCTTCACACTTTCGGTAATGTGGCCTCTAAATGAATCAAGTACCAGCATGGATGGCATATTTAGAAGGGCACCTGGCCTCTTTTTCCAAACAACTTTGATCCAATCCAGGACCAATTCTTCATTCATCCATCCATTTTCTTGAACCCTTATGTGGATTCCTGGAGGAAATTTTTCCTTTGGCATAGTTTTTCTTTTAAAAATAATGTATGGTGGTAATTTTCTACCATCAGCAGTAATAGCAAGCATGCACGTTACTCTACTCTTTTCGTGTCCCAACGTTTTTACCAGCACTGACTTAGCTCCCTTTTCTTCCACTGTTGTTGAACTCGGCATGTCAATAAAAATAGGTGTCTGGTCAGCATTTCCCATTTGCCCCAATAAATATCCTTGCCTCTGCCGCAGCTGGATGACATACCTTTGGTAGACAATTATTTTCTCCTCATAAGAAGCTGGAAGGCGCTGTGCTAGCGATGTTCGTCTTCTCAGAGTGAACCCATTCCGCTTCATCATTCTTCTTAGCCAGCCTGAACTTGCTCTGAACTGATCCCTTGGAATTCCGCTGTCCAGGGCAATTTTCAATGCCTCGTCGCAAATCATTCTGTAAGTTACGCATAAAGCTTCTGCTCTGCATTTGGGCACAAATTTGATGACATTTTCTTCTAATTCTTTAAATCTGCCGCTCTTAGGCCCCCAAAATGACTGCCGCGATGTATTAGTGCTTCACCTTCGAGGTAACTGCTCTTTCCAAAGTCTTTCTTTCTTTCCACGCCAAATTTTTCAGCCGCCATGTGAATATTATGATTTATAGCGTATTCTGCTACGGCTATTTTGAAATTGGCGTCAAAACTCAGTCTTTGATGGCTTCTAATCTGCTGCAGCGTTGATCCTCGTCTTTCCACTTGATCCATCACCCCACTGTTAAACATAAAATTATGCTTCAGAAAGTAAACATCGCGGAAATAATTGCGAAGCATTATATGTCATAACTTATTAATCCTACTTACCTAAGTGAAATGAAGATATGTATTGCTCAATAAATATGATCACACCTTTGATGCTTGATGGAGGCGCTGGATTTCGATCCAATACAGTAATGCCGTTGCTTCTAATTATTGAACACAATGGTTATGAACAAACTATGGTTTAAAGCCGTCGTTTATTGTGCTTTTTCATAAACAAAAGCATCGATTACTGCGCATTCTTGTTCGGTAATGGGAGCGGTCACAGTGTTAAAAAACATGGCACATAAACGCAGATTTGGACGCAATAAGACGTTAAATTGTCACGAAAGGTTCATTTTCATTTACGAGTTTATTTTTCACAATGTTTTGAAACATATAACTATAAAATGAGTTCTAAATTTGCAGTGGGTACATATGCGTTCGATTAATTCAGTAATATTGTTTGTTTACTTTTGATTTTATGTATTTCTTGTTCTGTGTTATTAAGTCATCGGTATCGATTTAATTATTTTAGTAATATTTTACCAAGAGATATTAACAGCAATTCGATGAAGTCTTTGAATACGTGTGTTCTACATGCTATTTGAATCGGAAGAATCGTCTTTTCAACGTGGGTGGTAAAATTTTCTTAATTTTTAGTAAAGCATAGCAATATTTACTCATTTCTCTGATTATATCAGTAATACTCATAAATATAATTCACTAGAAAGACTATACGAGAACACTATCATCCGTTGCGCCGTTATTTATAACTTGGTGGTGAGTTTTCGTTTTGCTCGAATATAGTCCCCCCCTAACTTTTTTCACATGAATTTTAGGAAAAAAAGGGGCTATATTCGGACAAATACGGTAATTGAAGGTTATGAACCCAGAAACATTTTCAATGCTGATGAAACTGGACATTTGATAACATATAGTGATTATACATAATTTCCAATCATTGTATAGACAAATGATGTGGTACGAAGTCATTCACACGGGTGCATATACACCAGGGTTGAAATTTGCCATGAAAAAATCATCTGACTTGACCGGGATTCAAACCCGGATCTCCCAATTGCTGGTCAGGTGTGTTAGGCAGTAACAGCACCAAGCCATCTTCCATCAAGGAGAATTTCGAGGGGGGTTTATGCGAACTAGATGTTCACGCAAACTTGCGTGGACAGGCTTGGTGGTGTAACTGGCTAACACATCTGACCGGCAATTGGGAGATCCAGGTTTGAATCCCGGTCAAGTCAGATGATTTCTTCATGGTGAATTTGAACCCTGGATTATACATAATCACCACAGTGATTATGCATAATCACTATATAAAGGTCTATAGTAATTTTTTCTCAGGGAGGCATGGAAGGGAAACCTATACGATCTGTGTGTCACAAATTCCTGTGTAGGTACGAGCGATTCATTGAATTAGGTCTCAAATTTGTTTAGGGACCGATTTTGAACACAGAAAAAGGCATTGCAACGCATTCCGAGCACAGCTAGCACATAATATTATTATATTGTTGAGCTACTCTCCTGATTTGGTCACCTGTTTACAAATTTGAAATAATCTGTTTTAAATGCAAAATAATATCAATCGCGGGGACGGCTATACTCTCACATATTCCTGGAAAATGTTTTCTTTCTAATGTCTCATGAAATATGGACAATGGCAGGAATAAACAGTGGTTTATTCATTGTGAAGCCATGGATTTTAAGGATGATGACAGCGACAGGTATTCCAGTCCTATTTCCCATCATTTAATTGCATCCCATTTTTCCGTTCAAGCGATCAAGAAAGTAAAATTGACACTAATAGCATATGGCAGTGAGTGGGTATGTGGTGCTACACATGAGTTATAACCAAAAGAGAATTGTTTACATTATGGAAATGTAGCTAACAGTTAAAAAAAACAAAATAAGGTAAAAATTGCCTTCAGCTACCATTTTCCCCATCACTGGAGACCTAATTAATCCACGACTTAAATTTGATAAATAACGGAGTGACTCAGGCACTTGTGAGAGATAAATGCACTTAAATTCATGCATTTTACACAATTGATAGGTTTCGTTTTGAAACGCTGATTTTTTTAGGTGTCTACGTCGGCAAATGGAGAGCTTTTCTGATGCGATTTCCCCCAAGATTCATAAAAACAAACTCAGTTTCTCTGTGGGGACTGGGTCAGAGATTCGTAATTTTGAAATTTTCATATTTTCGAATTGTCCCATGTATTTAGCCTTTTGTTGGGACCGACAGTTTTGCTTTGTAAAAGCGAAACTTTGTATTTTCATGCTTCGCATTATTGAGTTTCTACTGTAATTAGATTTTAGATTAAGGGAAAACCTAGAACAACTCGTGGGTCCATAGATTTTCAAGGAAATGTAAAAATGGATTTGAATATGTTTTTACAAACATCATTAAATATTTATGTATTGTTAATAATAAGGACATATAATGATTAAAGCACTGCCGAGATTTGAGATTCTGTATTTTATAATTGATAAAAATATGAGATTCAAATGTGATAAATTTATGATTCCACACCCATCATTGAATAAAACCCATATTATGTCACCGCTACATAAAACAATTCAAACATGCTTTGTACCTCTGCACTGTGCCGATCATCTTCACTCATTACTGCTTCGCTTGGAGCTTCAGTAATTTCTAGCTTAACATTTCCAGCCTGTTCGGTATGGGGGGGGAATGATGGACCAGGGTGGAAAAGATGATGGACAGGAGAAGGATCTGCTTCCAATACGGACCCAGCAAGCTCTGGGAGCGTAGTTTGCTGGTTTCCCCCATCAGTTGAAGTCAACTAAGAGAGTAAATGGACATAAATTTATCAATAAAAATTAATCTTGCAGCAATTTTAACATCATTATTTCACCAGAAAGAGATTTACAAGAATTAAGAGCAGGTTCTTCATTAGAATAATTACATGCTAACGCAATCAGATTAATCATAAGAATTTTTGTGGGGGAAGGTTAGTCCAATCTATGGAATGAAATACACCAAGAAAAAAAATTTTGACTCAACCAGCCTCAAACTCATCATAATTTGATTGAATCTGAGTGATTCCAAGGAATTCAGTTTGATTGAATTCTTCCAAAAGAGAGCCTAACAAACTGAGTCTGGTTGTGAGGGTGGCAGATGCACTACATCACTGTAAACCCTACATTGTCCGACTAAAAATATTCAAAATTTCACCTCACAATTTATCATATCGACTGCATTGTGCTTCAACAGTGTGGCTATTTGAGTGATCTTTCATTGTACTCAGGCTGTGTCCGAAACGCGCACGCCTCCGTGTTTTCCCTTCGTAACCATTCTCTCCTACAAATCACGCACCCAGATACAGTGAGGGTTTTTCTCTACCTCCCCTCTGAGCACGTCACCTCCCCTCAACTCCTCCTCCACCTACTTGACAGCCAGGGTCCTTTTCACTTTACCCCTCCCACGCGCTCAAGCGGAGAGTGCTGATAGGCTCTGGGTGTCACAAGAAATCATATATAAAGGGCCCTCCGGACCCTTAAGACACACAGTGCAGAGGAGGGAGTCGGCGGCGACCACACCACAGCGAGCATATTCTTGGTGACCCCCAACTTGCCTCAGCATACCGGGACGCTACCGTCCTACACTCTCACTGCTTGTGCGCCCAGCCGCGAATGGTGCTGTTTCTGACGGAGACTCTCACTGTCGCCTATGCCCCGGCGATCGAGAGCGGAGAGGCACATCTGCCGCACCGCGCAGCAGAGACTACAGAACTGGTCCAGCACCAGAAGGACCTAGTCTCCGAAGATGCCGAGCATCGGACGACCTCAGCATCCAGATATGCTGCCTGCCAGCACCAGACGACCTTCGCATCCAGACTTGCCGCCCGCCTGCCCTGGACGGACTCCGCACCCGGAAGAGTGGCATTGGGAGTGGCTACGGGAGTTTGACCTGCAGCCCTACCCGGTACTAAGCCCGCTGAAGACACCGCCTTGATACCATTTGCAGCCAGTGGACAGCCTGCCGACCCCATATGCGGACGTGCCGATCATCCCACGGAGACCCTAGGATGCAAGGGTGATCAAGAGCTTGAACGTTTGGCCCCTCGCCGACCAAGATCACCCCGACATTGCGGCAGTGAGCCGCCAACGAACTATTTTGTTTTTTTAGACTCCTTCAGGAGACAACCATGTGACTATGAACTATGAAACTGTCAATAAAAACGGTCCAACCATACTCCTGTGTGCCTCTATCTCTTACCCATGACCTCCCATCTGGGAAATGTGCACTAGGTCGCACCCGATTGTTGCAGCAGAAGAAGATGGGGAAGCAACACTTTCATTATGTTGTAAAATATACATATCAGCAGTCACATCAAGTTTTATTTAAAAATCACCAAGCAGTGCATATGAAGCACCACCTCCATAACCTCCCAGAGCACTTTGTATGCTCATACACACTGCACATCATTATCCCCACCATTTATATTATAAGTTCAACCAATACACAAAAGGTAGTTTTATTTTGGAAAAATAAAGTTTTATGCTTCAGAAAACTGTACACCTAAGATAGACGCATAGCAAAAAATCACTTTTATTCTGCTGCAAAATTTTCTTGAAACCATTTTTGTTGCTCCATTGTGATGTGTTTCAGCATTCCAAATGTAAGGATCCTTACAATTGCAGTGCTAAAACACATCACAATATTCGAATATTTAGCTGGTCCTTTCAAAGGATTAATAAAGGGGTTATTCGGTTCTAAAAACCCATTGGCGCCATATATATGCGTGGAATTTAAATGCACTAAGATTTCGGTCTAGACTATTAATGAGGCCAAAAGTTGAAAGAAAGGAAAGCTAGTTCCTTCCTTATCAAGAAAAGGCCATATTACTCGAAATACGACCATTATATTGACGTTAACTGGAGTCACCATTTGAAACTTTGTCACACCATTTTGTGCAAAATTTTGATACTATATCCCATGGTTGTGTCTCCAAAGCCACTAATGCACTTTGGCAATGTGCATAAAGCAGCAAAAGCATGCATATCAGCAAAAAAATACTGGAAAGGTTCAGAAACACCTCACTGGAAAATAAGTAATAATTCACAAGAATTCGGAGAAAAAGTCAGTTGTGTTCACTCAATTGTACTTCTTAATCCCTCACACTTAGAAGGAAATACACTTATGAAATTTCTGTTCAGTTCTATTGTTTTTTTTAAAGCTGAATAATTAGATTATAGATCAACCCTTTCGCGCCAAAGTCTCTCAAAGGGAATTCCTTTCTACGAGTAGCATGAGAATTTTCTGTACTCCTCTCTACAGAGCTCTCTTGTGGCGACGAATTGCTCAGGTATGCCTTTTGCCCATTTTGGAACCTCACTCAGCGGGACACCGTGCCCTTCCCCCGGGCACTCGGCTCCACCCCCCGACCCTTAGCAGCCCCTCTCTCAGCAAGCTGTAAGTTTGTTGCATTAACGTTGTTTTTTTTAAATCATTCTTTGCTGTATACTTCAATAACTTATACCTTAAAATGAATTTCTAACGTTATTCTGAGCGTTTTACAATTGTAAACAAAATTCTATCGTAAATATTAACAAATTTAGAGTTCTATTTAGAGCTCAAACTATTGACAGTTCCACACAAGAACTCCGTTACTATCAACGCTAGAATTTTGTTTGAAATTTACTAAGACTCAACAAGAAACAAATAATTCACTTCATAAAGTTAAAAATTTTATAGAGTGAAAAATTGCCTCGAAAAACCATTGCAAATACAATAAATTAACTGCAGATTCATGCAGCAAGAAGGGCTACTAATGATGCGGAGTGTCGAGCTGACTTGCCGAGGAGGGGTCTCTCGGCTGTCCCTAAGCTGGGTCGCAAGAGTTTACTGCATACCTAGGAATACTGCTCCCGTATCGGTCACTTCCCTTCCCTCGCATCAGCTATACCCGACATTAGGTCTTTTGCATTGGTTTCTCTCCATCGGCCATAGCCGACATTCATTCGTTTGTGTAGGAAAACTCACGTCGGCTATACCCGACGCTAGGCACGAAAGGGTTAAGGGAAAACCTAGAACAGCAAATTTTTTAATGTAAAATTTTCAGTTCTAGCTAGAGAAATAGCAAAAGCCCATAATTCAGCCAAAAAAAATGCATGGGAAGGTTTTAAAACACCTAATAGGAAAATAACTAAGAATGCACAGGAATACGTAAAAATTAATCACTTAAGGTATGGGGCCCAATTAACGTTCCTATCCCTAATTGTCTCCCGTCCCCCAGAGTATCTCGTAAGTAGGTGATGCTATCTGTCGAGCGACTGTCAGAAACTGTCACTTGCAATGCCATACTAGGCTAGTGTTGTTGGTGTGGTGATATGGGAAGGTGCTTGCCAGTTATCAACAAAACTGTGAATTTGAAAGTTGAAGATATCTTTTGACCTGCATTTGGAGATGTATTTGGAGCGTAAGAGTTAAGTATTTTTCCCGATCTTTTCACAGCTGTATTACACTTACAGTGTCTATTTTCATGTTGTGTAAGAGAAATTTAATTCTTACGGTCCTCCTACCGATGATGGTGGCCATTTGTAAAATGTACTTAGTTCCAAATACCGTCCCCTAACGTGATTCCCAAAATCATCTAACTTATTGGGAACCCTTTTTAGATTTCAAGCAACTTCTCTAAATGTTTAGACTGGTTTTATAGAATATTTTCAGAAGGAAAATTCTACTTAGTGGCGTACTGAGGGTCGACGACACCCGGGGGTGGAGTGTTTGGTCCCTCTCCTACTATCACAAGTGACATCATTTTTACTACTTATTCATACATTTGCTTGTTTTATATCTGTTTAAAATGACACGTTGCCGTAAGTGGAATGATGCTGACATGTTTGCAGTAACGACGGTGAAAGAGAAAAAACTTGGTTTCAAAGAGCCACCCAGTTTATTCAGTGCCTCGAGTCACCCTGACGACTGCGTGGAATCGCCTCAAGATGCAACAAAAAAGTTGAAAACAAAGCTTCCACACTTCCATGAAACCCTCCACGTTGCCCTCTCACTTCGAAGCGGAACTTAAGAAGCACTGTCAAAATGGATTCTCATTTTTATGCAATGACGGCAGTCGATCTTTCAAGGACAGCATATGAACTTGAAGTCTGGAATAATCTTCCTAATCCTTTTTCAACAGAGAAGAAGAAAGCTGGTCAAAAATGGAGATACCTTTTTTTCAGATGACATCCAGAGCTTTCCTGGCTGGCCAACCGACTTTTGCGCACTACCCGAATTAGACCCCACTACTGAGAGGCAGTAGTCTCAGCAGAAGGCCTTGATGGCATAGGAGTTCAGACCGATATCAGCAGCCACAGCTTTGGGTGAGAGTGAAGTTCACGGAATCGGCCAGGGTAATGCGATGTGGAAGGCAATGGGGAAACCAAAACATTAGTCTCCCTAGAAGATGCATCCCTACATTTTAGCCATATATAAGACGTGATGGCAGTCCTTCCAGGAAAGTATTCACAAGGTAAAATAGTCCCCCAATCGGATCTTCAGGTAGGAACTACTGGGAGGGGTACATCAGTCAGTAAGGACAAGTGCAGAATAGGAACATGGAACGTGAGATCTTTGAGGTTGAGTGGGAAGATGGAGAACGTAAAGATAGAGATGGAGAGGCTAGGGGTAGATACACTGGGAGTCAGCGACATCAAGTGGGTACGGGCAGATGACTACTGGAGCGATGGATGCCGTGTGATATATTCAGGAGACGACCTAAGGATTGCAGGTGTATGCATCACACTGAAGAAAGAATGGGGCAGGAGAGTGAAGTCAGTCTGGTAGCACATCGAAAGGATTCTAATGGTGAATTTGGAAGGAGAGCCAATGGACACAGAGATCGTGCACGTGTACATGCCAACGTCTAGCCATACAGAGGAAGAAATAGAAGAAGTGTATGAACAAATAAAAGAAGCCCTTGGGGTAGTGAAGGGGAAAGACAACCACATCATCATGGGAGACTGGAACGCAATGGTAGAAGAGGGAAAAGAAGGACATAGTGTAGGATACTTCAGACTGGGCAAAAGAAATGCCATGGGAGAAAGAGTTTTGCAATGAGAAGAATACAGTAGAAGGGAACACTCTCTTTGAGCACCATCCACATAGGAGGTACGCATGGAAGATGCCAGGTAATATTTCCAGATACCAAATAGACTACATACTTTTCAGAGATAGATACAAGAACTAAGTCAAACAGTACAAGAGCTATCCCGGTGCGGATATTAACAGTGACCACAACTTAGTAGTACTGGACAGCCACTTTTGATACAAAAAAATTAAGATGATAAAACAAGAATGCGAACCAATATGGGACATGAAAATATTGGCGAAAGAAGGAAACAGAGAAAGATTTCCTGCAGCCATCGACAAGAGATTAGATGAAATTAGGATGAAATGGACATTGAAGAAAAATGGGATGAGCTGAAGAGGACAATCCCGGGAGTAGCAGAGGAGCAACTGGTGATTAACACTGTCAACGTGAAGTAGCCATGGATAATGATGGAGATTAGGAAACTAATAGAAGAAAGAAGAAAATACAAGAACCCCAGAAATGAAGGAGAGGCAACCCTCTACAAGAAGCTAAGGAACCAAGTCAATACAGAATGCAAGAAGGCTAGGGAGGATTGGATCAAAAGCTGCTGCGAAGAAGTCAACTTAAACATGAAGAAGGGAAGGGAAACTGAAACAGCACACATGCTAGTGAAGAAACACTTTGGAGAAAAGAAAACGAGAACCAACAACATCAGAGATGCGAACGGGAATATAGTGACAGAGTTTGAAGACTTTGCAAATAGATGGAAGCAATACATCGAAGAACTCTACCAACGGCTGATGCCGCTTGAAGAAAACCTAATACAGGATGAGAGCAAGGTTCACGAGGAAGATCAGGGCCCAATCATACTAAGGAGTGAATTTGATAGTCTCTCACATGTATCCAAAATACTCACACAAATAATAAGCCAAGAAATGGAAAGAAAAATTGAAGAAAACCTTTCGGAAAACCATTGTGGATTTAGGAAGAATAGGGGTACCAGGGAGGCCATACTCCACCTGAGAGTAATGGTAGAGAAAACAATACATGTGAACAAGCCATTGTATGTTGCATTCGTGGAGCTGGATAAAGCCTTCGACAATGATGAGTGGTACAAGATGTTCAGACAGCTGGAAAAACTCGGAATGGATTACAACGACAGAAGAATTGTCAACCAAACATACAGGAAGCAAGTCATCTCAATGCGACTGAGAGACAGAAGTCAGATATAAGCTAAAATTAACAAAGGAATAAGACAAGGATGCAACCTCTCACCAGCACTGTTCAACATTTACTTGGAGGAGGCCTTAGTAGAAGCACAAGAGATTGGACTGAGTGTGATAAAGATAAACGGAGAAGAATTAAACATGTTCTGCTTTGCAGATGATATCGCAGTAATAGCTGGAAATTGCAATCTGGGGCCTTATTCAGTAAGGAATCAATGCGGTTGAAACTTGGTAAATCCGTGAATGTGACGTCCAATTCTTCGACAAATCTCAACTTTTGAATGCTCCCCTTTGAATTTCACGTGGCTGTGAGGTCAAAATTCTTCACTGTCGAGACTCGGAAATTCAGAGGATATACAGAATAGACCCCCTGATCTTCAAAGGTCACTAAACATAATGGACCAAGATTTCCAAGAATACAACATGAAAATAAATAAGAAGAAGATCAAAATCCTAGTCTGTGGAAGAGAGAAGATGAATATAGAAATCGCTGTGAGAGGAGAGAAATTAGAGAAAGTAGATTTCTTCACCTATCCCGGAAGTACCACCACATGGGACGGAAGAAGTATGATGGACATCAAGTAGAGAATACTCCTGGGTAAAAAGTGTTTAGAGTAAAGGGACAACTGTAGGGCTCAAAGAAGATAGGACTACAAACCAGGAAACAGTATGTGAAAACATTTGTGTGGAGCGTAGCAATCTATGGATCAGAAGCATGGACCATTGGGAAAGCTGACCAGAAAAGACTAGAAGCCTTTAAAACCTGGTGCTGGAAGAGGATGCTGAAGATGAAATGGACAGAAAAAATAAGAAGTGATGAAGTTTACAGAAGAGTGGAAGAGGAAAGGACCATATGGAACACCATACCATAGAAAAGAAGAACAAGATGGATTGGACACATCCTGAGACACCTAGGGTTTGTGAGGAACATAATTGAAGGCAAAATAGAGGGAATAGTCCCCAAAGGAAGACCCAGGAATAAGTTTATGGTCCAAATAAAGAGGAAAGCACATAGGAAGATACACAAGGAAGTAAGGGTAACTAGCATTAGATAGGGAAAGGGTGGATGGCTGCAGTCAACCAATCTTACGATTGAACGACCAATGAATGAATGGGGATATTGAATAAAATTAAGAAACGAATGAAAGATGTTTACATAAATAATGTATAAAATGAATTTATAATAATAAATGATCATGTATGCCTGTGGTATGCCACATGTCACTCTGACTGTATCACAGTTATCATCAATAACTACTATTTGTAAGCGATCACTGAGAAAGTCACCTATCCAATTCACGGAAGTTCTTTTGTGACACTTTTTTTATTTGTATACAAGTTTTTTTCTAGGGAACCTTGTCAAATACTTTCTTGAAATTGAGGGCAACTATGTCAATTTGCCTTTTTGATTCACCTGCTCTCAGGATATCATTAAGAAAGAGTGCAAATTGTTTCGCAATATCAATCCTTCCGGAAGCCAAGCAAAGCTATACAAGAAATTTCAATCGTCCAGGAATGTCATAACACAGTGGACTCTCTTTACTAAAAAACCACATTCAAAATAACTCGTTCTTACAAAGCAATTTGTAGGCCCCAATCGATGAGGTATCTAAATGCGAGGTAAAAAAAATCAATATTACAAAATTTCTAATGTACATCAAATGAATCCAGTTTACAATTTAGGTATTTAGTTTTTTTTTAATATGTAGATATACATGTGATTTTTATTATTACCTCAGAGAGAGTTCCTTATGAATTACTTTTTGTTGATACCTTCGTTGTTATTAATTATTTCTTTGTCAATTGTTATAAATTTAGGAGTTAAAAAAAACAAAATTAAATTAAGTGTTGTTAAAGAATTAAGAAAATTTCTAATATCACAAAATTACGAACCTTAGTGCCAGTAACAATAGAAACAAAACTTACTACCAAAACTTAGTACCAATAGGAACAAAAAAATACTTCATTATGATTTTTGATGCATTAACAACAGCATTCATGAGGGCATCCACAACACTGCATTATTAATCGTTAATCTTTGCCACTAATACTGTGCCAAAGAACTTGAGAACTACTACGTAAGAAGTGGATACTTTGCATAAGCTATTTAGCTGGGTTGAGGGTACAGAAATCCCACTCGGTTAGTGAATTTGGATGGAATCAGAGGCTGCTGACATTCAATTTTTAAATTCCCTGATTTTTCCCTGATGGATTTACCAATTTCCCTGACCAATCACCAAAAGGTCACCTATAATTAGAATATATTTTTTTCTGCTGAATTAAATCTTCTACAGCAGCTTTAAATTTTCTAATTATTGTCTCGTATTTTTAGAACTGCAAGCATGTGTTTATTACAAACTAGTGTGCTCCAGCTACTTCTTGACCTGAGTTTCGGAAGTTAAAATAACACGAGAGGCAAGATTTTCCGAACAACATAGCCACATATTCCTTGTGTTGAGCCTGATACATTGTGCTCAAGAATTTTAACACAACTGCAAATATTGCAATAAGGATATACAAAAGGGATACATTGTACGTCTGATTCACAACAAAATAACTAAGATTCACAACTAATAAGATTCACAACTGAATATTCACCAATTGATGGGGCTTATTCCATGCACATCAGCGACAGACTTTAGTTTCGGTTACTGATATTAAGGCAGGAAAGACTGGCCGATAAATGTAATGGTAAAAAAATAATGAGGATTCATATCCCAGTTCCTCCCTGACTGTTAACAGAATTCCCCGACTTTTCCAGAAATTCAAACTCCCCTGACAATTCCAGGTTTCACCGGTTTTCCCTGACGATTGCTAGGTAACCTGAGAGAGCGAGAGAGGTCAAGGAAGGATGAAAGCGAAGAAAAGATGAGGACGCCTCTCCATCCCTTTAACCCCTCCCAAGCTTCCACTGTCCCTCTTCAAGTCATCAACCCAAAGAGAGGTGCTGGCTAATCCTCCCCTTCCCCGCCCACTTCCCTGCCGCCCGTCCTTGGCTCCACCCCACCCACTCCCTTTCCCCTCCTCCACCTCCCAACCCCTTCTCCAATTGGACTCGCCTGGGGCCCTCTTCCACTCAGCCGCAGCAGCTTCCCGTTACCACTTGCAATCGGTAGGGTCACTTTAGTCTGAATCAGCAAATCATTGTCATTGCATCATGATAAACTGGGAAAACTTTTTGCCCACATGAGGCAGAATGACAACATCACATTTGATGTTTCAGCATCATACTTCTATGGTCGAAAAAGTATTCTTTGATCACAATGAAATTCTGATCGCATAGCTGCTACACATTACATGATTGCATTTATATTTCATTATATTGTAACACTTTTTCCCTCTTGTCAGGAGAGAAAGCCGCCAGTTCTTCCATTTCATTGAGGAAAATTTGTTGTTCTAGACTTAAAAATTTAATTGGCGAGAAATGATAAAAAATAATTCCAACCAACATCATGAATGAAATATTTTACATCTCTCCCTTTAGGAATGAATGCAACCATGGTGCAAATGACCTTAGCCGTAGGTCGCCTCCCCAAATATCCAATCCAATCCAATGAACACAACCATGCTTACATACCGCACACTTTTTTTTCAACAGATGAGCAGTGTTGGTAAATGGCACAGATTTGTCTCATGCTTGAAAACAAATGCAGAGTCAACTAAGATTTGAGGCTATGCAAAATGCAAGTAAACAAAAGAAAGTCCCAAGCGTCATTTGTGGTCTATTATTTACATAGTGGATTAACTAAAACAATTTATTGTATTTTAGAATGGATTAACATGGCGAAGCGGAGGTCTACTGTGTTCCTGGAACAAATTAAGAATGTTCACGAACGAGTGGAAGTGTAAAGTTTTGGTTTATGTTTCACCTCCCCCACCTCCTTCTTCATCCTTTCTACTTAGAAAACGAATCAGAGGGGGCGATCGAGAGCATGGCACCACCATGGTATGAATGGTGAGCATAGTGCTGCTTTGTGCCAAACGGAGGGTAGTAGTTTTAACTCCTCTCTCTTTGCCACAAACAAATCAACCACCGTGCTATTTCCAGGGTTTTTCAGAAAAATGTAAACATTCCCCGAGATTTCCAGGACAATAAATTTCCCACAGTTTTCTAGAGTTTCCACGCTACTGGACACCCTGATTTACTTGTCATTCAAAGGAAAGCAATAGAGCAATAGCCCTAATTGTGTTTAGTGACATATATTACACCATGTCAGTACCACAATGAGCCTTAAATTGAGCGAGGATGTTCTCCCCACATGGCACCCGAATTCATTAAACACCTTTCCCTTCAGCCATCTCTTACATATTGAATTCAACCCACTACAGGTATAGAGTCAGTACAACTCAAAGAATAGCTTCTTAATAAAGTATGTGCATTCCAAATTGCTTCTTCATGAACAATAAATGATGTGAGAATAGTTCTTTAACTACACAGTAACGTTCTTCACCAAATTCGATTTGCACGATTCGATCGATAAGTCATATCACTTTGCCATTGCCTCAAGGGACATATTGATTTTTATGACCAATGGTTACCTAGTTTCTGACAGCATTATCCATAAATAGACTAAGTTTACAGTCCACCACTCACTCATGACATTATACATTACGTGAGCAATATTTGTCTCGTGAAACCTCACTGCAGGACTCTCTAAGCTACCTCACTTGAGGTGACATACCCACCGTTTCACAGATATCTCCAATACTCCAGCACCACATTACTATTAGCCATACACAGTTCTTCCAATACTCATTTATTGCTCCCCAACATGGTCTATGTTGGCTGTCATAAATCTTGCCACCCTTGACAGTGTCACAACTTTTTAAAATAATATTCTGTTATTTAACACGTTCAACGCTGACTGACGACGATCGTCGTCCGCCGAGTTCTATCCGGTGACGCCGGACGACGATCGTCATCCGAGCGCGCATTCTCTTTTGAAGGCCATATGCGAGAGACGCCAACCCTTAGCGCTTCCGTTTCGCTCATCAGTCATTCAATAGCCCTCAGAGCATGTGGATCTCCAGCAGCCCGAGGATTCCATACTCAGGAGAGCCCTAGCTGCAGTTTCTTTCCCGTGGTAAGTTATACTTTTTTTTGTTAATGCTAACTCTTCTTTTGTGCTTTTAATGTGTAACAGCTCTTTTTAATCGTAAAAATACTTTCGTACAGGGTACAAATGATTAGTTGAAAGTTTTTCTTTTTTTAATTTTTGAGCCCCCCCCCCTTTTTTAACCCCCGCTCTTTCCTCGTACCCCGATTTCAATTTCATCAGATATTTTTTTTTAATTTTCCTGTTATGTTTTTGCATACATTTAGTTTATTTCAGTAATTCTTAATTGTTTTTACAAAATAACTTCGTAAATGCGTAATTCTTCATAATATTTGTATTTTAAAACTGTGAAGTTAAGTTGTTGCATAGTAAAAAATTACATTATCTAAGTTGTGAAACTTATTCCGTTTGGATAGATTTGGATGGATTTGTCATTATTTTATTGTGGACTGATGCTAAGCGTTATAATGCATTCCTGACTGTGTTATTATACTTTTCCATTTAATTATACCATGGATATGTTATTAACAAACGTTTTTACTGGACTTTATTTTGAATAGCTGATTACTTGGAATATTGTATTCCAGCTGTGTTTTCTTAAATATTTGCCTAATAACATTTGCTAAATATTTACCATCATCTGCGTTTATTGTTATTGTAAATTTAGTACACGTACTGCTATTAATTTAGATCAACTTTTATCTGCTGATATTGTTTCTTTTTCTCCTATTTATAGCAACAAGAGAAAGTAAAATCTTGAAGAAACTTTCAAGTCCTTTACATCCACGTGCTTTGGCAGTTAGGTACGTAATTTTGAAAACTTGACTCAATAATTTAATTACTTTCAATGTTTTTCTTTTCTTGTATACATAAAAACACATACTTCACAGCTCTAACAATGTGTATTTCTTCAAAAACATTTATGCTTTCAGAATGGTTAAAACACGCGGAGGTTCTAGCAGCCAGATGGATGGGAAAGGGAAGGGATTACCAGGCAAAGGGGTCCCAAAAAAAGGGAAGCGTGGTGCTAAAAGCCCCTTTATTGCCCCACCATCCTCTGACTCTGAACTTATGTCCTTGGAGGATGAGGACAGCGAGGATTCTTCCTTCGGGGACACGGAGTGGGGTTCCTTGGCGGACGAAGAAGATGAAGGCGAGAAGGTGGGTGATCCCTCAGTTGGCAGGCAAAATATTTCTCCTTCCTCTTCTGGCCCTCTAGGGCAGCAGGAAAGACCTCAATCCCCGAGAGTGACGAGAACTGCGACAAGGACATACACGTGGACGGACAAAAGACCAACCCACCCAGAATTCCCTTTCACTGACACCCCAGGCCTCAAAACACAAGACCCAGGGGACTATCCCAGGAAATATTTTGACTTGCTCATGACAGATGACATGGTTGACTTGATAGTGATGGAGACAAATAGACAAGCAGACATTTTAATTTCTGCTAATGTATTTCCTAGAGCAAGAATAATGAAATGGAAGCCGCTCACATCGGTGGAATTTTTAACGTTTTTGGGAGTTCTCTTCTACATGGGCACATGCCCATTGAGTAGAATTTCTGATTATTGGAGTGTAGACCCCCTATTCAATTTTCCTTGCTTTAGGAAATGCATTAGCAGGGACAGGTTCGCCGCGATCATGCAAGCTCTGCATTTTGCGAGTAATCCTGGTCGTGGTGAGCCGCAAACGTCTGATCGACTGTACAAAATTAGGCCCCTGATCGATATTTTTCATGCAACAATGGACAATATTGTGACTCCGACTCAAAGACTGTGCATAGATGAATCCATGGTTCTCTGGAGGGGTCGTCTTATCTTTCGTATGTATATGAAAGGTAAGCGACATAGGTATGGTATCAAAATTTACATGCTCTCTGAACCTTCCGGATTAGTTTTAAGATTTCTCGTTTATACTGGGTCCTCCGATTCTGATGTAGGCGGACCGGGACATGTTGACAATGTTGTATGGAACTTGATGGAGGGAAGATTAGATTCTGGGCGATCAATCTTCATGGATAATTATTACAACAGTGTTGACTTGGCCCACCGCTTGCTTGAGCGGAGTACCTATTGTACGGGAACTCTTAGATCTAATTGGAAGGGGAATCCACCTCACGTCCTTGCGAAAAAACTAAAACGGGGGGAGGTAGTGGATGTATCGATCATCACGATCAAATGATGTCATATTATCCCACTGAGCACAAGACTCTGAGATGGTATAAGAAACTGGGATCCACATACTTCACCTCGTTTTGGTTAATAGCTTTTTCCTCTTCCGCAAAACCCACCCCAAAATTCCTCTCCATGATTTCCGCCTGTCTGTCATTAGAACACTTCTTAGTCCTACATATTCCGAACCTATTCCTCGTTCCTCTCCCAGCCTAACCTCCAGGTTCCTTGGATTGTCTAAGCATTTTCCGGAGACATATGACATAGACAAAAAAAGGAAACGTGTCCCTCAGCGACGATGCACGCATTGTAGGTCTAGAGGGTTCAGGAAGGACACGGCATATTTTTGCCCCGCCTGTGAGGGATGCCCATCTCTTTGTTTCAAGCCCTGCTTCATTGATTTCCATAAAAACATTCAATGTTAATTTAAGTATATGGAGAATTATTGTTAAAATGATTCCTGTAAATATTATTTATGAAATTTAATTATTTTTAGTACTTTAGGATATACATTTTAACCCGGTAAACATTTAAATTAATGCAGTGTTGATTTTCAATTTTTAATACAATATTCTAAAAATTTTATTATGACTTAACCATTAGTATTTCAATTAATATAACGTTAACGTGATTTTTGGTGTAATTTTGTAATTAATTATAGGAAATTATAGGAAATATAGGAAATATAAATTTGTAATTAATTATAGGAAATAATGAAAATGTTAACAACACGTATGATGTAATAATGTTATTTTTTTTAATTGTACTTCTTTTTTGTGCATTATTGATGTTTATTTTAATGGTATAAAGAGTATTCCTTTCGTATCCAAATTAGTTCTTTTTTTATTTTCAATGTAAATAATACTATTGCTAAATTTGTGTTTTGTGTAATATTGTATATTTCATAAAATAAATGTTTTGTTCATGAAAACATTGATTACATTTCTTTTTATCATGTTTTTCCAACTTCATTTTTGTAGGAATTCATTTTGGAAGGTAAAGAACGGAGTAACAAAAATTTTGGGGAAAATGGAGCTGATGGGATATGGTGGAGTCACGTAAGGGCGGCAGCAGGATGGATGGATGGGTGGATGTCTGCTTTCAACATGCGGGCCTCAAGTTCATGTGGATAAAATTATTTAAAAATTTGAATTTTCCATTTCTATTGTTCATAAATTCTCTTTTGTGCCTAGAATCAAAAGATTTTTTCCTTGCTGGGTCATTTTAATCGAAATTCAAAAAGTTGAATGAAAAAAGGTTATGCAATATAATTCTCGATCGACGAAGAGGAAATTCGTATGTTCCAAAGCCATCAATGTTCTTGCTAATTTATATTTACAGTACCTACGCCTCAATTAATATTCAATTGACGTGACAGATTACAGATAAAACGTCGCAAGGGCAACTAGAAAAAGTCATCGCAAAATGGGAACGGGTATGCAACCACGCATTACACTACGGCAGTGCTATCCCGTGGCTGCGGACGACGATCGTCTTCAACTTTAAAATTGAAATTTTTAATTAAAAAATTTTTTTTTTCGCAACTTTTAATGAATAATCCATACATGAGGAGACCAAAACAATCTAAAACAAAAGAAAAAAAATTCAGTCACCGGCAAAACTTAAAAAATTTACCGCCGCTTACTGTTAAAAGTGTTAAATGAGCAAGTCTCATATTTCATTTGTTACAAGTGCACTTTACATTGGCAACTTTGCTGAGCATGGTTTATTTCATTAAAATAAAAAATAAGTACATATATGAATAAGTATGATATTAGGCTCAAATTCAAAGCCTACCCCACCCAGCGAGGGTGAAAATTTCATAGAATTGATCAATCCCTAATATTATGGTCCCTTTCTGTGGATAGGAAAAATGATGGTTTAAATCAATTGTCCTGCAGTCGGATGCCTTTGTTTCTATCATAATAAGTTGCTCAGGCAAAATATGTTGAATGTCTGGCAACAAATGGCCTGCATCAAACTTGCTCAATGTATTTAAACAATATTCTTCTCTCTCATCAGTCAGATATTCCGAGACATGTAGTTTTTTAGGAAAGCATAGCATCGCAGTGCCATGTGTTATATTCAAGCCTGAAATGGTTGTCGCCAAAGTGGCAGGAATTGGACGTCCCCGGGCCAAAATGGCCATCACCAAATGGTTGGCACCAAAACGTCCCTGTGCCACGATGGCTGGTATCCAATTGATGGACAGAATTATACGTATATTTTAAACTCTATTGCTTTGTTATTCTATTTTGGTATTTACAAATGCCAAGTTTTATGTCTGATCAAAATGATCAATGTGTTCTACTCTATTTGCATATATTTTGTTCAAACATTTTATGAATAAACATTAAGGGGGAAATTTAATTAGGAAGGTAAGAGGAACAGCGGTATATTTGTTTTTTTTGTAATGACAATGATTAAAAACATTGAGGGAGTTTAAAATTGAAGGCAATGCCAATGTTAGCCAAGCACAAATGAGAAATGGATTGATGTTTCGCACTTTCAAAGGCTTGTTTACAGTTCCTTTCAACAATTTTTTAAACAGGGCAGATATAATTGCGTGACAGTGAGGAAGTGGTGCCCAGATGTGACATACATGATGACTTGACATGAATTGGTTATTGCCTATCAATGTCAGTAAATATCGACTGTGTCAATTATTGGGATCGATTGGCATAAATAACAAAGGTCAACAATAGAGAGGGTATCCTAAAAACTGAAGAGTAAACTATAGAAGTGATCCTGAACCATGTTGTATTAAATTTAAATGGACTGCTTACAGTTCAATGTTTCCATTTGCAAACAGATTTTTAAATATTAATTAATAATATATTTCCCATCAGTGATTATCTTTTTTCGCTCTTATTGATTGCATAATATAAATCATATACAAATCCTACGTGGCACAGCATTACAGAAACTAGGATTTATCAAGCATATAACAGAAAGGCCCTCACATGAAAAAGTAAAAGAGAGATGCTACTTAACTCGAGTAAGGCCACACTTTAAATATATGCCACAAGCATTTGAGACCCTGGACAGAAATATTTAACAAAAACAATAAATAAAATACAAAGGAAAGCTGCGCGCTTTGTTAAAAGTTGCTACCAGTGAACATAAATTGTTTCTCAACTTTTAGAGGTATTAGGTTTGTAGTCACAAGATATTCTGAGGCTACACGCTAGACTTAGTTTGCTTGAGAAATTCAGAGCAGGTGCATTTCAACGCAACACACACAATATTATTTTGATGCCACCCTCTATTTCTAAGTCCAACAGAAGTGACAAAATAAGAGAGATACATTGCCGAAGAGATGGGCAGAAAAATTCGTTCTTTCCACACACAATAGGAGGCCATCATAAAAACTGCCCTCAACTCAAAACACACCCATAATACACGTTACCACCACTACACCTCCCAAAACCTTACCCTTTACACGTGTCGGTGGCCTAACACCCCCTGCCACATGCCCATGTGGCAGCGTAGCAGGGTAGTTTGTGATTGAATCATTTCTAATTGTATTTGTTTGACATTCAGCATTTGTGATTGTTTCTTGTTTTAAATACAAACTTTGTTGCCAAGACAAGCTCGGTCATCTGGTTCTTGAAATTAACCCTTTCTCACTGAATTCCACATACAGACAACAAGGATTTCCCATGTTTAAGAATGAATGCGAGGAGGATTTTCTTCAAATTGTATCACACTCAGAAAAACACAAGGAATTCATTTAAAAGTTCAAATATTTTATGTGAACTACAAACTAAATATTTCACATTGTGACGGCAATACCCAGATACGCACCTTGCATAGAAGTCACGGCGCGAAGCCCATTTGAAATGCGAGCGGGCCTACGGCTCCAGCTTGATGGACTGACAACCCTGACAAACTGCTACCGTGGAATAGTGAAATGCAATTGCTTTGTTCAGCTGTCATCCAAGTGGTTGTGGAAGGGGGTGGGCCCGCTTGATAAAAGGCAATGCACCGAGGCTTCCAGCCGCTCTATCTCTCTTACTCACTCACTGTCCACTCAATGACATCGACTTGTGAATCAGTCTTGGGAAAGTTCCCTCAAGACGTCTGAACAAGACAACAATACTGGGAAACAGACGGCGAAGCTGCCAATGGAGGACGGAACACACTTGGAGGACAGCAGTTGCTACTGGGAAAGGAGGATTGTGCAGATGACCAGAAAGGGTCACCGCAGCGGATCAATGCCGCACCAAGGAGTTGCCGCACTGCTGCTACGCACTAAGTAGAATCTTCCGACCCACACCCTCAAGGGAACAAAAGTCCCTATGTCCAATCTCCGACCCCATTACTACAATGATTCCAATAGTTCGCGTGAGAAAACACACTGAGTTAGAGAGAGAGAAAGAGCATTTCACCTCATCAATTTGGCTTCAAACTATCTATCTGAAATTGTGATATTTTGGGCTAAATTCTCCCGTCTCACTAGACAACAGAAATGACCCAAGTAAAAGACGTGGAGCTCATGTAAAATCATTTAATTTCCATTTTCCATTTGATTATTTGTTACCTCTTGATCATCTGCTCACTAACACTCACTAACTAACTAACGCTCACTAACACTCATTCATGTTTCGCAAATCGTTCAACCTCATCCCTCATCAGAATTAGATATTGCTGCCAGTGTTATAATTTTGTGTACTTGTCCATTTTGTTGTAATAAATTCCATGAGTTGCAAAGCTAGGAGTGAGTCGTCAATCAAGCCACAGTCCCGAGCCCGTCGTGTGTGGTAGCACTTGGAAAAAGATCGCATGCCCTGAAAAGAATATAGACATCGTGTCTACCGGACCCGTCACTATACGGTTTCTAGGCCCCTCTTACCTTAAATCCCACCTCCCACGATCACTTCAGTATTGCAGAAGAATATATTTTTTCCTTTATCTTTGGTGTCCTAATTTGAGGGAAAAGTGGGGATTCAAATAGTAGGTGGAAGGCGGGTTCTACGATGCCTGCCAGTCACATTAAGTGAGACTGGACGCGCTATCACGGCCCCGTGTTTCCACCTGTCTGGACGGCAATCCCGAGAGAGAGAAGCGCATTCCGTCACAATATGAACTACTACTAAGCACTTGATATTAATGACACTGCAATTTCAGCCAGTTGACCATGGACTCATTCTGCCTAAGAGGTTTTTGATCCTTTAAAGGGTCTAGGCGAGCAGCCGAAGCAGTGTGCTGCAGAGTTGGGTCTCTAGACAGATGGGGAGAACTCATCTGTCTTTTATCACCACAAGAGAGCTTTGTTCAGAAAAATGTTCACCAGACTCATAACGGGGAAGCATTTCCCTCCGTGAGGCTCTGATGTCAAGGGATTATAAGTTGTATCTATAAAAAAATTAGTAAAAAAGGAGGTGCGTTGCAACTTCAGAAGGTATCAGCACTGAAGCCACGGCCTCCACTAACTAAAAAAATTGAACATGAATGGACTATCCGTCACTTTCAACTATCTGATTGGGCTTCCCCTTAATATTACAAATAGTCAGCACTCTACTCTATGTATCTTGAAGGTAACCACTGATGGTCATCATCCATCAGAAATAACACAATTCAATAGTGATATAGGACATGGTACAAACCTGCTTCACTTGTCTCGGCAATACTTTCCCTTCCTGATTCTGACCAGCCACACTTTCACCAGATGCTATTTCACTCCAGACGTCTCTAAAATTCCCCGCAGCCATTTCAGCAGCTTTTTGCCTGGCGACTTTCTTCTTGGGAGCACAGCCTGTTGCTATCACTACTTTCTTCATATAGAAGATACACCTACAGACGAGATCAATGAATCTTCAGCTCACATAATGTTGTGCCTCGGTTCAAGAGAGCAAAGAAGCACACAACCAAAACACAAAGTTCAACATACTACCACAGGTGAACACACAGTGTTGGACGTTGATTTAATTCCAACTGCCAAGTAGCCATGGTTGGCATCTACAAGAGTACCAGTATTTAAGCAAAATGCAGTAAGGCCTTTTAAGAGTGAAACACAACACACCACAATTTTCATGTAGTTAATTGAGCGAAGTGATTCCACCCATAGAATAGGCATTCATGTGTAAAACATTTTATGTACAAGCAACCTCGACTTTCATGCACAATGTGTTCCTCTGATGTGTACAAAAGGCAAGCACTTGAGACCCATATTGACTTGGGTTTACATTCCCAGAGAGCTAATAATGAATTGTAAAACCTTATTCCTTGCATGAGATTTTTAAAAAAATAGATATATTAAGAAATACATGGCTAATATTTCAAACCAGAGGTACTTACTGTATTCATATTCTATAATTAAAATTGCATTGCGGCCTCTCAAGTAGTATAAGCTGTCTGCCGTGGTGGTTAATTTTCAATACTGTTTTGTTATCAGTGAGACCATAGGACAGGGTTCCCAGAGGTTTCCCTTTCTTTCGGCCAGACTGCCAGGGCGAGCAGACATGCTTCCGGAGCACGTTTAGTTTTTACAATTTATGAGTAAGTTTTAAATATATGGTGTTATGGTGACTGTTTTATTGAGAATCTACCAATAAAACAAATGCCAATGAGGATGGAATTGCATCCACAACAACCTGCTTGGACAAGTACTTATTTCTATGTGTAATTTATGTTCAAATATTCCCTGCCATGTGTTTGTGAACATTATGCTGGACTGGTGTTTAAGAGCTTTAGCTTACGTCCTTGAGTCTCCTGCATTTATGATATGGCCTGTTTGGCATTAATGGTGCTCTTAAATTAACTTAATTTGTATTAATAAATGTTGGTTCTCAAGTCTTTATAATATCATGCCCCATTGTGATACTTCACGTGGCATAGATTTATCTCATATCTGTTTCTACAAAACTAATATCATGTGTTGTTTGAGAATGACTTAATTGACTTTTGAAAGTTAATTTTTCCAGTGCACTGATGTTAATTTTCTGCTTGATGCCACTGGATACTGTTGAAGATATTTCCACATGATTGGATGCTTCAGGCGGTAGGTATTACAACATGGTCTGGCAGTTTTCTGAGAATTCCTCAGGGCTAGAAGATTTAAAAGAGAGACTGCAATTTTATTTTTAGACCAACAATATTAAATTCCTACTCAAAAAAAGAGCAGTTTTTTGTCATACAACGGTTCGCATACAAGTCTCAGCATTTCATTCCTATAGCATGTGAGTGGGTTGAGTGAAGGACGTTTGGTTACTGGATGCAAAAATTGGACAAACTTTTAAAAGACCTTATTTTGGACCTGAGGCAGTTAGCTGATAACTGCAAATTTCAGGGCCTAGACAAGTCACCTTTGTAGCAAGTGCTTAGAAGGAAGAAAAATTTAGCTATCAAAGAAGAATTATTTTCAATTAAGTTGGAGGAACTAACTCTTAGAATAGCTGTTGACTGTGCCATGGCAGCAGAGCAGGCCATGAAATGTGTCGCAATAGCAAGCACAGAAGAGTTTAAGCTAGGGATGAGTCGATTCCAAATGTCGAGTCTCGATTCCACCGATTCTCGGGCACGGAATCGGAATCGAGAATCGATCGCCTAAAGTCGATTCCGATTCCATCGATTCCAGGAAGATAAATGTTTTGAGCATAGACTATAAGCTAGGGGCATAAAGGCCGCCACACACCTAAGCGGCCGCGGTGTCAGCGTTGCCCGCGCGGAGGATACGCCCGGCACGCGGGTGCTGCGACGAACACACCTAAGCGGCCTCGGAAACATGAAAATGTTGGCAAGAGCGATAAACCGACGAACCCTGAAATGGCGCGTGTTCATGAGCAACTCTCAGAGAAAAAAAATTGGAAACCACGGGATCGGGAAGCAATGCATGCGTTTTTCGTGCTTTTATTAACCGCTGGTCACGGCAAATCAAATTATTGCGATTATGAATCACCATCGGAGAATTCATCTGGACCACCAATTTTAACGTATAATAGATCGAAATATATATTTTTTATTTTCGAATGATATTTGAAGTCTGATGATAATAAAAACGTGCACAGAGCGAGTTTGCCTGTGAAAAAAAAGTTTCTTATAAATACGCGCAGAGAGCGGGTTTTTTTATATAACTTTTTTTCATAGACTAACACGCGTCTGCGTCAATAATAAATATTTAGACACATTCGCGTTTGCATAGCCCAGTTTCATCAATGCAACCCTTGAGAAAGTTGATACTTGCTTGGCATAAGCCGCCGCGGCCTCCGGGCGGACTCGACAGGTTGCGTTCGGCCGCCACCGCGCACCCGCCAGGCTGCTCTGGTATGTATGGACGCAATGAACGCTACATTATTGTTTAGCCACCGCGGCCAAACGACAATGTAGCCACCGCGGCCGAACTACAATGTAGCCACCGCGGCTAAACGACAATGAAGCCACCGCGGCCAAACGACAATGTAGCCACCGCGACTAAACGACAATGTAGCCACCGCGGCCACTCAGGTGTGGAGTGGCCTTAACGGTTATATCTGAACGAAAGACAACCGAAAGAACTGCTGTCCTGCGCGAGTCATTGCAAGTGCTGCTGCTTGATAATCTAGTGCTCTTTTTGTGAACAATGTCCTCTTACGTGTGGAAGTATTTTCAAATAGATTCGAATGACAAATTTGCAAAGTGTTCTTTGTGTAGTACTCTTATTTCAAGAGGTGGGAGCAGCAAAACAACGTCTAACTTATTGAAACACCTGAAAAAAGTGCATCATATAAATTCAGGAGCAAATGTATCCACCAAGACGAAGACCTCAGCCCTAGAAGCCCCCCAGGAAAGCCTTGCTCAGATTCTGGGCCTTCTAAAATTGTGTCATTTTTTCAGCCCGAGAGTTCAAGTAAGTCTGCCTCATTGGATAACCTAGCTAGTTGCAATAAATTACCAGTGTCTGCTACTGAACCATCAAAGGAAGTTTCTACAGGCATGGAAATGAAAAAAATCTTTTATGACCAGCTTATTGATGAGACAGATACCGATGTCCCATCAGAAGGTGTAGAAATAGAATCACCAAATTCAGATTTACTTCTTTCAGCTTATTCAACCATTGAACCTATTGATAGGGCATCTTTTGATTCAGATATGTCAGTCACTGTCTCAAATCCACAAGAAACACCACATCGCTCTTATCCAAAAAGTATTAATGTAGGGACCAAGAAGAAGCAGCCAACGTTGGATAATCTCTTCGACAGAGTGACTAAATTCAAAAGTAGTGATTCTAGAGCCAAAAAAAATACAAAACTAATTTGTGAGATGATGTGTCTTGATTTGCAGCCACTGTCAGTAGTGGATAATAAAGGATTCAGAAAATTGATAAACCATCTAGAGCCAAGGTACACCATACCATCACGCAAAACATTTTCAAATAAAGTTCTTGTTGATATGTACAGTGAGGTGCACCAAAATGTTAAGGAAGAGTTGCATTTGGCCAGATATGTGGCTATTACAACAGATATGTGGACATCTATTGCAAATGAGGACTATATGGCTGTTACAGCACACTTCTATTCCGGAGCAAAGTATGCCCTCAAAATGACACACAGGTGCCTGGAAGTAGTGCCTTTTACTGAAGTATCCCATACTGCTGTCAACCTCAAGAGTTTCTTATTGAAAGTTTTCAGTGACTGGAGCATATCCTCTAAAGTTGTTGCTATCATAAGGGACAATGGAATAGACATAACCGTGGCTCTGAATCGATCACAGTTTGAAGCAATATCATGTGTAGCACATACACTGCAACTGGTAATTAAAGATGGCTTGATAAACAACCAAAAAATTACGACTCTACTGAAGAAAACAAAGAAACTTGTGGGAAGTTTCAAGCATTCTGCAAAAAACTCAAAGTTATTAAAAACCTGTTAAACTCAGCTAAGACTGCCGCAGCATAGGATGATACAGGATGAACCAACCCGCTGGAATAGCTCCCTCCACATGCTTCGTAGAGTAATTGAGCAGAAAGAAGCGATAATTTTAGTTTCGAGTAAGAGTGACATCAAACTTTCTGTGGACATGGTTGCTGATGATTGGATGACAATGCAATTTGCTGTAAGCATTCTTGAGATTTTTGAGCAAGCAACTCTTCAAGTGAGCAAATCATCTTCAACTATTTCCGAGGTAGGTTTATTGTATATTACTATTTGTTACCACCACCATTTGTTTGCATCTGTTACCATTGTTTTAGTTGAATTTAGGTTCTTAAGCTTGAGCTGAAAATTACATATTATTAATCAGATTTGTTGATTCATATAGCCTAGTGGCTACTATTTTACAGGGTATTTCAATCCAACTACCATACTAACATATTTATTAGTGGATATTACAATTTTCTTATGCTTTTTTTCAATAGACCTCCTTAAAATAACATTTTTTGCTAAACATTTTGCTTCATGGGCAGTATAAATAGTAAATTTTATAGGCTAAAGGTTACCAGAAAACAAGAGGGTATGGGGCATAAATAAATCTGAATGAGGCTAAGCATTTTATACTATATAATCAAGAAAAGAGACAGGATGATTTTTATAGAATTTTCCTCAGGTGATTCCACTTATACATACAGTAAAAAATGTTGTGGAGAACTCGAATTGCCAAGGTTCTGGACTTCAAGGACTGAAGAATGATTTGATATCATCCCTGAAACGCCGCTACCCTAATGTGGAAGCAAATTTGACCTATGCTTGTGCAACAATATTGGACCCTTGCTTTAAAGCTACACCTTTTCAAAACTCTGATGCTAAGGAAGCCGCAAAGGTGAAAATAATCAAAGAAATGGTGGCCTTGACACAGACGGATTCAACCTCACTTAATGAACCAGCAGTTGAAAATGCAACCTCCACCTTAGACTCTCCTGGTGATAAGTCTAGTAAGGGGCTGTGGTCCCATTATAAAGACTACTTTTGCAAAAGTGTTGAGCAAGTTGATTGCAGTGCTTCTTCTTGCGAAAATGAACTACTGCAGTACCTAGGAGAAAAAAACCTTGATCCAAAAGACGGTGAAAAAGTTTCCCATTACTGGGCTAACAGTGTCTTTCTGAGACTTAAAAATATTGTATTCAAGTATCTGTGTGTTGCTCCTAGCACTGTGTTTAGTGAAAGACTATTCAGTACAGCAGGGAATATATGCGATGCAAAAAGAAATAGACTCGATCCTGACAGAGTAAAAATGCTTGTTTTCCTTAACAAAAATATTGAATAGATTGTCATTTTCATTGAATATTTGTCATTTTAACTCTCACGTGTAACACATGTGTTTTTTTAAGAGTGTATATGGGTGAGCATCCTTAAGCGTATTACTTTGGTGGTTAAATAAAATACTAATTTAATGCATAATATATTATGTAAAACATCAGAACGGCATAAGAATGCTGGATAGTCATCTAAATTTAATTACATAGTGCACGGTACATTATTAAGTTCACCATGTTTGTCTAAAACAGTCAGTGTTTATTATTTTATTTAACCTGAGGATATATTGCTATCATACTATTTTGCTATTTTTAGTAAATATACTTATTGGGCCACTTAATTGTTTTGTTATTTTATTCCATTCAATTCTTAAATTTTAATGACAGCAATGCTACAGATAAATCAATATCCCACCTGTTAGAAGGAATAAGAATCGATGGAATCGAGAATCGGGAATCGATTTGAAGGAATCAGAATTGGAATCGGAATCGAAAAAAAGTGGAATCGACTCATCCCTAGTTTAAGCCTTCAGCAAAATGATGATGTGGTGTAAGGAGTGAATGCAGTGAAGCAGGTGCCATCTTCTAGCAAGGGGGATATCAAAACAGGAACAGCTGTCCTCCGAGAATTCAGGCACCAAGCCTTCCCCACGGCAAACGCCATCCACAATTTGGCCATCAGGGAGAAGGTGCCCACATGGGTTGTTATCATTGCAGCGCAGAGGCTCCACACTGAGACTGCCCATCAAGAGATGCCACTTGCCACTACTGTCACAAGGTTAGACATCTGACCCAGCTTTGCTTAACCATACAATGTCAAATGGCCCAAAACCAGACAGTCACATATCAGGCACACTCTAGGCAGTATTGTAGTTACCCCAGCAGCAGCAACTAATTCCATCATAGAACCTTCGAAGGACTGGAATTTTGCCACCATTCAAAGTGTCTGAGTGGGCAACATCTACAATTAATGTACAATAACAACAGAAGAGGAATGGCACCATTAGGATACGTGGGGATTATACATGGTGGGGAAACCCTAAATGTTTAAGGGATGTTTATCCCTAGTCTACCACTGACGAAGTGCTTGCTAAGTTATCTGGTGGGAAATAATTTGCAAGTTTCACCTTGTCTTAAGCCTATTTGCAGCTGACCGTGGATCCTGAGACTTCCAAGGTACTGGGCTTGAATATGCACAAGAGGTTGTTCAAAGTCTGCTTCCTAAGTCAGGGGCTAAGTGCAGCACCAGATAAATTTCCAGAGGACCATGGAATCCACCCCGGTGGGATTGGAGGGAGTGTGGGTGTACCTGGATGATATTTCAGTCCAGGTCCTGACCCAACAGCTGTTGCCATCCAGGATGCGAGGTGTTCTCTCATGCCTTGATGCTTCCGGTTTGGGTCTTCATCCTGACAAGTGTCTGTTTGGTGTCAGTGACATTGGTTTTGTAGGTTATCACATCAGTGCAAATGGTATTTCTCCAAAGGTAGAACAAGTTCCAGCAATAATGAGTGTGCCTCTCAAATTCTTGGGTCTCCTAGCACGATTTTCTTCCTCAGAACTTTCCGATCTTAGATATTGCAGTCTGAGGACACTTTTTTTCAACGGAAACATCTTCCTCACATGGAATTTTGAGCTGAACTGAAGGAGTAAACAACAACAGAAACATCTTTTCCCCGGCGCCAATTAGGTATACACTTATTTTGAGGGAAAAGGGTAAGGGATGATATAGATGGTAGGAAATACGAAAAATTAAAGTTCTTGGTTTGAAACGGCAAAGAAGCATGAGCACATGTGATAACCGCAGAGTGGAACATACGAAACCCACACCTGGGGCATCTAGGGACGCGAGGTGAGTGGCTCACAAGAGGATTTATGAGACCGTATCATCAAAGCCACGGGTAGGGGTTTGAATGGAGGTAATATATGGTATTTACAACCTTTCTTGATTATTTTCAGGGAAATTTTGCTCTTCTAGTCCACGCACATAGTGTTTTTGAGCCTGCACTAAACTCATCAAGATATTGCTGATAGTGAGATGTCATCTTCGAAAAAAAGTCACAGAAGGTCTCGCATTGTGCTTGGCGGGTTCACCCAAGGAGTTATTCGCCGAAAAGTGCATTCATTTTACCACAGAAAAAGTTTCCTACAATTGTAAAAATAGTGGATGCATTGAAATGAGATCTGGAGGATTTTTCTGACTTTAGCCCAAGCACAATGCTGAGGTGTCTTAAGAGGTTGTGGTTCTCATTCCAAAAATTAAAAAATAAGCCAGTGCTATTGGAAAATCCATGAGTGCCTAATCAATGATATTTACCTGTGAACAATTAAAAAATTACAAGCGCCACGCTGGAAGGTATTTTGCTGCGAAGAAACTTGGTGTGGCGCTAACCATTATACAGTAAATAAGCATGGCAAGAGAAAGTAAATGTCGGGAACAGAGGAATTGACATCGAGGTGGAATAATTCAAGAGGTAAAGTGTAGCTATTTTTTTCAAAATTAACTTTGTAGAATAATGGAGAATTTTCCGATGATATATTTCTTGTTATTAACACGTAGGAGGATACAATCAATACTTATCAATGTTACAGGTAAATGCCTGGAATGCGTGAAATGATACATATCTGAGAAAAAAAACGTTTTCTGCATGTATCATGGTTTTATGTCAATGTAATGAATGAACAAGAGTATCAGAAATACACATGGAATTGGTTCTGTCCATAATATATGCTTGCGCTGCAATATGACAGGAGGAGTCGACGGCCTTTGTCACCTTCCACCCGCTGAATGGCCTTTCCTCTGTCGGATCGGTCGCCGTGTGGCGCCATCCAATTTGGGAATGCGGCATCAAATGAAATTATTAACATTAACGAAAAATTACATTTTTACTTATTATGCATCACAGAAAAATTACAAATAAATTAATAAGTTTTTCCTTGGCTTTAAGTTTTTGATTCTGTGCAAATTGTAGGACTGGATAATGTTTAAACATTTTCATTCATTAACAACAAAATATACATTTTTAAAAATTTCGCTGGCCATTTTGTATCTTTATCAGCTCTCGCAACCTTTGGTGAGAGGTCAACGCTGTAGATTTCTCAGTTTTTCCTAGGCTGAGTTACAAAGTTCATGAATTTGATGAACTGCTAAGTTTAGGTAGTGCGGTGTCGATTATTGCAGTAATGTGTTTCCATTTTTGGCAATATTATATAATAAAAAATATTGATGAAATAAAAATAAAATTATCTTAAAATTGGTGTATAAAGTATTGTACTAGCGTTTACACAGACCAAGATATAAATTCTCAAAGTACAGCGGCACATCATTTTAACGCCGACCCTCGTGGCAAACAAGGGCATAGTCTAATCTTTGAAGTTAAATATCTCAGTTGTTTATGCACTGCTCATGACCAAACTTGTTTCTGAGCTAAGGTATAAGACAAACGTGTCAAATTAGAAAAAAAATTCAAATTTAAAAATGGCTGTATTTTTGTTGTTAAAATTTAAACATTTAAAATTTAAACAATTTCAATAAAATTTAGTTTATTTACAAAACTGATAACATACTGTTGTTGTACATTCTTTTGCAAACAAAATTAGACGTCAATCGTTTATCTAGCTATTTTTGTTTAGGAGATATAGCAAAAAGGTCTAAGCACAAAATGGTCGAAATTTGATCGTCTCTAGATTTGCCAAAAAAATTGTTTTCCAAAAAAGCGTCTACTTTTTTTCATATAATGCCAGATAGAACCCACACAAAAATTTTGGTTTGAATCGGAGACACCAAGGGTCAACTCACTGCTGATCTGACGTGGAATGACCCACCTGAATTAAATTTTAATCTCGTGTACGTATCCAAATTGACTGCAGATAATGTAAATCTGTCTTTTATGTCAAACAGGGCGGAAGGTGGCAAGCAGAATGTAATTGTTTTCACTGCATTCCAGAGAGATGGTTTATTCATATTGGAGAGTGCTGACATTATACCAAACGATGGAAAAGATTGTACATTGGTACTTGCATCAGAGGTAGAGACCACATGAATAGGGTGTGAAGATGTCATAGATGCCATAGCATTGGGAACTGTAAGTACTTGGCATCGCAGACTGGGACATGTTCATTATGATGCTCTCTACAAGGTGCCTGAGCTGGAGGATTTAAAGACTGGTAATGTGAATGAGCATTGTTCTGTTTGTATGCAAGGTAAATTTACTAAACTTAGCATTCCAAAGCAAAATGAAAGGATTTCTGTAAATCTGCTGGACTTAGTTCATAGCGATTTGATGTATATACCCAGTGTATCTAATGGGGGCGCATCATACCTGATGAGTTTTATTGATGACTGTATTTGGTATGCTCAAGTGAAACTACTAAAGAACAAGAGTGAAGCCATTTAAAATTGAAAGAGTATGTGGCTGGAGTAGAGTTGTTCCTTGGGTCGAGATTGAAGTACATTCAGACTGATGGAGGCTATAGGTATTGCAATAAAGAAGTAAAGAGTTTCCTATCTGAAAGTTCATAGATGCACTGTACCTTATGCTCGACATCAGAATGGGGTTGCCGAATGATATAATAGGACTATTGGAGATATGATGAGATGCTTGTTGTTAGAATCAGGTCCACCAGAAAGATTCTGGGGCAAGGCAGCAAACACCGCTTGTGTGATTAGAAATGTATGCCCATCTAAACCTGTCAACAATGCCACTCCCAGTGTGTTATGGAAGGGTCAGGATGTGACCAAAGATGTTCTTGGCATGAGGGTATTTGGTTGTAGGGCGTGGTTGGCACAGAACAAGAGTAAGTTAAAACCACAAGCTGTTGAGCATGCGTTCGTGGGATATGAGCCTACTGTGAAAGGTTACCAACTGTACAACATGGAAACAAGAAAGATTGTCATAGGATTGCATGAGGGATTTAAGGAAAATGTTTTCCCGTTCAAATTTAAATCAAAGAAGCAAGTTCTAAACCGTGAAAATAATCTTGCCTATGTAAGTGATTCTGATGATAGTGATGTTGATGTGAATGATGACATAAATGGTGGTATTGATGGAAATTCTGATGTTCATGTAAATGATATCACAGGATACAGTTTTGATTTAAATGTGGCCAATGTGAATGCTGATTATTCAGAACTCAGACGAAACAACAGGCAGCTCAAAATTAGGAAATGTATTCGTTGTAATCTGGCTGTTGATGCAACTAATAGTAGGCATGGTGACCGGGTGCCTGACAGTTGACTGTCAAGGAAGCTGTTTCTGGAATAGATGGTGCAGAATGGGAAAGAGCAATGGATATGGAGTAAAGTCGCAAGATGGATCTACAGGTGTGGGATATTGTAGAGAGACCAGTGGATCATTAGGTATAAGTAGGTTCTAAGTACGTTTTTCAAGGTGAAATATGATGATGCAGCTAATATTGAGAGATTCAGTGAGAGATTGGTTGCCAAAGGGTTCAACACTCAAATGGGGTTTTCTTGGGAGGATACATTTAGTCCTGTAATTAGGAATAAAAGTATTAGGGTATTGTTAGCTTTAGCCATGCAAAATAAACAGGCTGTGCACCATGTAGATGTAACTACTGCATATCTGAATAGTCCTGTGTCCCAAGATGTTTTCATGGAACAACCTCAATTGTATGAACGCCGAGAGAAAAGAGGGGATGGTTTCATGTGTAACCTTAAAAGGAGTATTTATAGTTTGCTGTGTGCCAGGAGAGATTGGAATATTTGTCTAGATTAATTTTGAAATGTTTGAATTTCCATTGATTTAGGAGTGACTCATGTATCTATGTGGGAGAATGAGTCATTGTGGGAGTTTATGTGGATGACATAATTATACTAGGAGATGAAAGCTAGGTGCATGATTTCAAACACCAATTTACAAAGCTATTGAAGGTGAGAGATTTAGGCATAGTCAGTAAGTTGCTATCTATACATACTGGTTATGATGAAATTGGCATGTATGCGGATCAAAGAGAGTACATTTAGTAACTTCTGGAAGAGTGCTGTATGGCTGACTGTAAACCCTGTGTTACCCCATTGCCCTTAGTGGAAGACATAAATGTTGTATTGTATAATCGAGATGCAACTTTTGTTTTTGGCAGTCTCAACGCCACCTATGTGTCAATGTTGGAAAGAAATTACTGACTTCCGGGGCATCTGGTGTTTTTCAAAACCAAGATGTGGACGTAGTTTCATTTGGCTCCGTGAATAATTAAAGTAAATCCCGCGTAATCCTAACAGGTTATGGGCCCAGATCATCGCGAATGTTAAAATGAGTTTCAGAGTACATAAATGTCTGTTTAGATTTTTTATTTCGCGTGTATATTGTAAAATTGGTGAACTTTAACGTCATCGTTGTGAAACCACGTTTCTTTGGTATTTGTGATATTTCGTGTTTTTACGTCAAAAATGGCTGATGGAAGTAATTCATCAATTACGAATATACACTGCGGTGCTAATTCGTTGCCACAGAGAGAAAAGCTTAAAGGTGCCGCAAATTATGAGTCTTGGGCAATGGGCATGTAAATGTATCTGATCCATGAGGACATGTGGGAATATGTATAGGAACCGCTGACCACCAGTGCATCAGGCCTGCAGATGAAACTGGCTCAGAAGGCAAGAGCTAAGATTTATATGCTCTTCAAGTCTGGTCCAAAGACCGGGAAGCAGACAGCCTACGAAATGTAGCAGCATTTGAAGGCCACGTATGAGAACAGGAGTGTGAACCGGCATATTGCTATCATAGATCAACTTTTTGACCTAAATTTGGTCAATTTTGATGACATGGAGCAGTACCTGCAAAAGTTCACTGAAATTGGCATGCAGCTGAAAAGCATTGGCAAGCAGCTTGATGATGAGCTGCTCACTGTGCTTATGCTGAGAGGGCTGACGGAAGAGTACAGACCATTCCAGATGGAAGTGGAGAATACCACCACGGACAAGCTGAAGATGGAGTCTGTGAAGCAGAAGCTTCTCCAGGAGGGCTACAAGAGGTCCATCGAGTCCAAGGCACAATCGGTGGCTTTTGTCACCAAGCACCGGCAAAACAAAGAGTCCTGGGTCATCAGGTGGAGAGAAATCAGGCCCGAACAGTCGGAAGAAGGGTACTTTCAACATTAATAAGGTCAGGTGTCATAAATGTCATAATTATGGTCATATGGCTTGCGATTGTCCCGAAAAAACTCAAAGTGTGTCAACTAAGACTGCTTCTTTAAAGAAATGTACAAATTTTAAAGGTAGAGAGAATGATGCTGTTTGGCTCAGCGCTAAGGCATGTGATGTACGACCAGGAAAGTGGTATATTGATTCCTTCTCCTCAGCTCATATGACTAGACGTAGAGATTGGTTGACTGATTTTGATTGCAATGCTGGTAAAAATCTGGAAATAACTGTACCTAACAATGAAAAAAGTGGTATAGCAGGTAAAGGGGTTGCACATGCAAACCTAGTTCAAGGTGAGGTGCAACAAATTTCAGATGTTTATCATGTACCAGAGTTGTTGGCCAATTTGTTGTCTGTGAGTTGCATGACCAAAAATGGGGCTGCTGTATTGTTCACTAAAAAGGGTTGTGAAATATACCAGGCAGGATCTTTGGAAGTGAAGGGAAATTTAATTGCTACTGGGTCTGTTGAAGGTGGTGTGTATACCTTGGATGTAAGTGAAGGGAGGGCTTTATAAAGGGATGAAAGTGTTGAAAGGTGTTTTGAAATGTCGATGCAAAATGAGAATCCCCTTATTTTATGGCATAAAAGGTTTGGTCATTTAGGGCTTCAAAATATGGCCTTATAAGAGAAGCTTACAGATGGTATGAAATTAGGTAGCGATAGGCAATTTCAACCATGTGTAGCCTGTGTTGAGGGAAAACCATGTAAGACATCATTTCATGTCAAGTCTTCATCTTGAATAGACATAAAAAATTAGAGTTGATCCATTCTGATTTGTTTGGACCAATGGATCCCCCCTCATTCTGTGGTGATAGATATTTTTTTACTTTTATAGATGATTTTACCACGAAAACAATGATCTGCTTTCTGAAAAGTAAAGATTCTGTGTTTGAAGCATTTAAGATTTTCAAAATGAAAGTTGAAAATGATAAAAAATGGCAAAATAAAGTGTTTGCATACAGATAATGGCACTGAGTACGTGAATTGCACTATGCTAAAGGAGCTAGCACATTGTGGAATCAGGCATGAAACCACAATACCTTATTCGCCTGAGCAAAATGGTCTGGCTGAGCGGGCTAACGGAACCATTGTTGAAAAGGTTAGGTGTATGCTTCAGGGGCAAACTTGCCTAAAGGTCTTTGGGTAGAGGCATGCAGGATGTATGTTTATCTTAAGAACAGGTCACCCACTAAAGCTTTGGTTAATGAGTTACCAGAAGAGAAATGGTCTGGAAAGCGTGTTGACAAAAGTCACTAATGGGTTTTTGGGTGTGTGGCATATGATTATATCCCAAAACAGTTTAGAAAAAAGTTTGATCCCACTTCAAAAGACATTGCTTTGTAGGGTATTGCGAAGAGTCCAAAGGTTACATTTTGGTTGATCCTGACAAGGGATATAAGGTGACCAACGCACATAATGTAGAATTTTTGAAAAATGTTTTCAGGTCCCATAAAGAAACAGGAACTAGTGTGTCTGGGAATGCCTTAGTCATGCCCCTAATTACATCTATAGTGGAGCATCGGGATGCAAACTTTGGTGAGGTTAGTTTATCACAATCTGGGTCTGTCTGTGTAGACCTCAGCGCCTCCAGTGAGGGTCAAGGAGAGCCTGTTAGCAATTAACAGCGAGCATGGGCATTGGGCCTAGTGAGGGTATTTCAGAGGTAGTAGAAGTCAGAGATGAGGGTGAAGGGCCAGTCTCAAAGAGTCATTGTTCCTAAACAGTAGCCAGGGTTTGTTCTTTACCTAACTACTATCGGCAGAGAGTCAAGTGACCCCCAAGTCAAGTTAATAGCTGCATGGACCCCCAAACTATTGGTGAGGCACTATCTAGGAATTGGGCTAAGTGGTCTGAGGCCATGGAAACTGAGTGGGAGTAACTAAATAAAAAAGAGGTTTTCAAGCTGATTGATCTAGCTAAGGGAAAACGTGCTGTTAACTATAAATAGGATTTTAGGGAGAAAAAGGATGAGCAAGGGGAAACTTTGGAATACAGGGCTAGATTGGTAACAAAGGGTTGCAGTCAGAAGTTTGGAGAAGACTATAATGAAACAATTTCGCACATGGATACACATTTCATACATGGTGAGTTATGTAGCCATTAGAGTTTTGATTGCATTAGCTGTAGAACTTGATTTAAAGATTCATCATGTTGATGTTACTGCTGCTTTCTTAAATGGTAAATTATATGAGACATTATACATGAAGCAGCCAGAAGGCTTTGTGAAACCAGGGGGCTGAAAAAAAGGTTTGTCTCCTTAAGGGAGCAATATATGGTCTGAAACAAGCCTCTAAGTCATAGTATTATAAATGTACAAATGTGCTGATTGGTTTGGCATTTAAAAGTCTTTTAACTGATCCTTGTGTTTATGAAGAAAAATGGTATTTCACTGTGTATCCTTGCTGTGTATGTTGATGATTTTTTGATCTTCGGCAAAAGTGATGTTGAAACTGACTTGTTAACTTCACTTAAAAGGCACTTCGAGGTAAGAGACCTTGGTGAAGCCCGAAATGTATTAGGTATGAGAATTCAGAGGCACAGGGATGAAATATCCATTGATCAAAGTGAATATATAAAAGGGATGTTGACTCATTTTAAGATGTCCAATTGTAATCCTATTTCAACACCAGTGGAAGTTGGTTTGAATAATTTTCCCAAAGGTGATCCAGAAAAACTGCCAAATGTGCCGTATCAGATGTTAATTGGGAGTCTAATGTATGCAATGGTTTGTACTAGACCTGACATCGCCTTTGCAGTGGGTACACTCAGCAGATACAACAACTGTTACACTATGCAGCACAGGGAGTATGCTAAAAAGGATTATTCGTTACCAAAAAAGGAACAATTGGGTATGGTGTGGTGTGCAAAAAGTGTGGTAAACCCCTTGAGGGGCATGTTGATGGTGACTGGGCTAGTGACAAAGAAGACCGAGTATTGTGTTCTGGATATGTGATTAATTTCGCAGGAGGTGCAGTAGCCTGGGCGAGTAAAAAAACAAGACTGTGAGGCCACATCAACAGCAGAGGCTGAGTATGTGAGTCTTGAGTTATGTGCCAAAAAGGCCATTGCCCTCAACAGGATTTTGGAGCATATATGCCACTCCAACAGTGAGACTATTTTGCATTGTAGAGAACAAAGTGCAGTTGATGAGTAATGTGGAAAATTTTTTTCTTCTAAATGACAATCAATCAGCTGTACAAATGCTAATTTGTCTGAAATTAAGGAACGATCTAAACATATAGACATTAAGTACCATTTTGTCAAAAAGGCTGTTCAAGATGGAAAAATGATTGTAAAATATTGTTCCACTAGTGATATGGTAGCAGATGTCCTGACAAAATGTCTGGTAAAGGCAAAACATTAAAAATGTGTAAATGGTTTTAATTTAATGCATCTTGATTAAGTGAGGGTGTTGTATTGTATAATTGAGATGCAACCCACTTGTGTCGGGCATCCTTAGAAAATTTTAGTATTATCCCTCATATAAAAGTGAATACGGTTTGGAAATTAATTTGCTTAGAAACTCCTACTTATTATGAGTGAAAATAGATTGATCCCCGATAATGTTTTATTGTAGCGTCTAATGTTCCTCTTCACTCTTTCTACCCCCTAACCCTCCCCATCTTCTCTCCTTCCCCAATTATGGGGGTGGAGGGGGAAGAAGGGGATCACCTTCTCACCCCCGCTACCCCACCGGCTGGGATTCCCTGGTAGGGGTTTGGCGGTCAGTCTTGTTGGGTTAGCGAAAGCGCGAGGGATTTTCCCCAGCGGATGAGCCGTGTTCTAAGGACCCAGGGCACTGATCTTGAATTGAAATGGTTAAGAAGGGTTTATGCTGGAAGGGTTATTAAACAAATTGGGGGAAAGGTGGTCACAGCACAGATACAAAGAGTTTGAGGACACAATGGTGACTACTGGTGCACAGGGATGGAGGTCTCTTCCGACGAAGGAGGGGAGACGGGAAAAACTGTGATCCTTTGTAAACTCATAATCCGATATGCAGCAGCCAATGAGGAGGACAAGGGTGCCCAACAGACCACCGGCCGGGCTCTCATACAGTGATGGGAAAACAATAATTCCCATCCCCTATTCTTCCTCTCCTTGTCTTTTGCTTTGCGTTGTCTTTTACAAATATTCCGTCTGCATGTATATACTTAGAGGACAATAACCTCTGCATTTCCCCTCATGATCCTTAGGGCGCGATGTTGTAATTGTTTCTAACTCTTTGTAATCTCCCACCTGTGACGTTTTTACTCACTCATTTGTTTTTGTAATACCGGAAGTTGTTTCTAAAATAAACTGTGCTTCGCCATGTTGTTCCTATACGAGCCGGTTGTTTTCATTCAAAGCTCCAAGAAATCCCTGGTAATCGTTCTCCCGAGCTAATATTTCAACAGGTTATGGGCCCAGGATGACATCCGTGAATCGCCGCTGTGTGTAGAGATCGTTTTTTGTGGTAAACAGTGTTTTTTCTGTCAGCAAAATGTACGAAACTCAGGTCACGTCGCAGTCGTACGGTTTTGAGAAACTCGTGGGCCGGGAGAATTATTATGACTGGTCTTTTGCGATGACGAATTATTTGCGTCGCAATGGGTTGTGGAGTAGTGTTCAAGGAACGGACAGTGGTGAAGGGAAAGAGCGTAGGGATGAAAAAGCGTTGGCAGATATTTGCCTCATGGTACAGCCTGTAGTATATCCTCATGTTAGGCCAGCTAAAACAGCAAAGGACGCGTGGAATGCTTTATCTAAGGCTTATGAGGACAAAGGTAAATGGCGGTATGTTTCCCTGCTTCGCTCAATGTGCCAAATGAAACTGGATAAGTTCGCATCAATGGACTCGTATATTAGTGAGGTGATCGGGTTGGCGCACAAGCTGGAGGGTATCGGTGAGCCGATGGCTGAGAATTTTGTTGCTGCAATGCTGCTTCAGGGGCTGCCAAATTCGTACGATAATCTCGTCATGGCTATCACTAGTGGTGAGAGTGTTTTGAATTTGGATCGTGTGAAAACTATTTTGCTCGACGAAAGCTACCGGAAGAGCGTGAGTGCCGGTCAAAATTCTAGTGTTCCCGAATCCAGTGCCCTGTACTCTAAGGGCAGTAAGTCCAACTCTTCGACCATGGCTGGGAGTTCGTCGGTTGTGAAGGCGTGGAAGTGCTGGAACTGTGGTGAAAAGGGGCATCTTAAAACGCAATGCCCACAGTTGCGGAAGAAGAAGGATCCGAACGAGAGCAGAGCCGAGGTTAAGGGAGAGAAGAGTGGAGAAGATAGGAGAATGAAGAGAAGTCTTCTGTGTGCCCTGTCGGCTGCATCCTGTGACTCGGATTGGTTCGTAGATTCCGGAGCATCCGTGCATATGTCACCGTATGGAGACTGTATGCATGATTATTGTCCAGACATTGAAGGCCATGTAGAGATTACTGTTGGTAATAACGGTAAGCTTGTGAGCAAAGGTGTTGGATCTGTAAACTTAAATGTAAGTGACCATATTTCTGAACTGAAAAATGTTGTGCATGTTCCTGGCTTGAAAGAAAATTTGATTTCTGTTAGTCAAGTGGCCGACAAAGGAATCACTGTCGTGTATGATAACAAGGGTTGTAAAATGTATGACAATGACTTTGTGTGTAATGGTACAGAACTAGCCACTGCAAGTAGAACGAGTAATGGGCGTTTGGATGTCAAATCAAAGCAGGCGTTTGTATGTGATGGCAATGATTATCAATTGTGGCATCAGAGAATGGGTCATTTGGGTAAGCAAAACATGATGTTGTTGCGAGACAAATTGAGTGATTGCATTAATTTCAAACATGAGCCTACAAGTGATTGTGATGTTTGTGTTCTTGGAAAACAGCACAGGAAACCTTTTCCTAAGGAAGGAGGTACTAGGGCAGATGAGCTATTAGGTCTAGTTCATTCAGATCTTTGCGATTTTGGTTCAAATGTGAAGTCATGGAGTGGGTCAAGGTATATTCTTACTCTCATAGATGATTTCTCTAGGAGGACGACTGTTTATTTCCTAAAATGTAAATCTGAAACCAAGCAGAGAGTCATTGATTTTGTAAATATGGCTGAAAATGTCACTGGTAAAAGGTTGAAATGTTTCAGGTCTGATAATGGAACTGAGTTTTTGAGTGATGAGCTGCAGAATTTTTTCAGATCTAGAGGAATCACTCATCAGAAAACTGTGAGGTATACTCCCCAACAAAATGGAGTTGCTGAGAGGTTGAACCGCACTATTCTTGAGAAAGTGCGTTGCATGCTTTTCCACTCAGGAAGTCCTAAGCAGATGTGGGCGGAGGCTGCTAACACTGCTGTGTATTTACTGAACAGGAGCCCTCATAGGAGTGTTCCTGGTAATGTCCCTGAGGCTTTGTGGTCTGGTAAGAAGGTCAGTCATTATCAGCTTAAGGTTTTTGGCTCTGATGCTTATGCTCTAATCCCTGAGGAAATTAGAGGGGACAAACTGAATCCTCGGAGTGAGAAAATGATTTTTGTGGGTTACTCATCAGATTGTAAGGGGTATCGCTTACTTGATCCTAATAACCCAAGAAAAATTCATGTTGCTCGTGATGTTGAGTTTAAGGAAAATTGTTTCACTGCAATCAAGGCTATTGGTGGAGGGAAGAAAGGTTTTTTAAATGTGCCTGTAACTGTTAACCTAGATGATGTTTTTCCATTTCCTATGTGTAATGTCAATGACGATGATGGTTGTCACAGTGATATAAATGCTGATGTCAATCACATTCATGGTGTGGAAAATGGTGTTGACAATCAGTCTGTTGTGGGTGAAAGTGAAATACACGTGAATGTCCCTGAAAACATAGTTACAGAATGTGAAAGGAGATATCCTATAAGAGAAAGACAAAGAAAGGAATTTCCTGGTAAGCTGCATTCTTGTTTTAAGGTTAAAGATTTGGGATCAGTTGTGGATTGTCTGGGAATGAGAGTACAAATGGGTGACGGTAAAGTGAAGTTGGACCAAAAGCAGGTCATTTTGAACCTACTGTGTAAGGTTGGAATGTCAGAATGTAAGCCTGTGTCAACTCCAATGGTTCCTGGTACTCGACTGGCCAAGAGTGACGCCTCAAAGTGTGAAAGTGTACCTTACCAGCAGGTGATTGGCAGTCTGCTTTATTTATCTGTGTGCACTAGGCCTGATATATCTTTTGTGACCAATTATCTTAGCCAGTTCAATAATTGCTACACTAGTGAACACTGGCAGTGTGTGAAAAGAGTCTTAAGGTATTTGAAGGGAACCAGTGACATGGGTATTGAATTCAAAGAGACTGAAAACACTCCTGACATTTGTGGTTTTGTTGATGCCTCATTTGCAAATGATGTTGACAGGAAATCTGTTACTGGGTATGTTTTGGTGAATGCTGGTGGGCCAATCTGCTGGGAGAGTAAAAGGCAAAGTGTAACTGCTCTGTCTTCAACTGAGGCAGAATATATTGCTATAGACTCTGCAGGTAGGAAAGCTGTTTACCTGAAAGGGTTGTTGTCTGAGTTAAGTGGTAGAAAAGGTCCAATTCTTTTATGGAATGATAATCAGAGTGCATTGAAATTAGCCTCTGATAATGTTCTGCATGCACGTACTCAACACATAGAGGTTAAGTTTCATCACATCAGGGAACTTATTAAATGTAAAAAGGTAATACTTAATTACATGGAATCAGAAAGAATTATTGCTGATGTATTCACCAAGGCACTTAATGTTACTGCTCACCGCAAGTGTATTATGCCTTTAGGAATGTGTATTTGCTGAAGAAAAAGATGTTGGTCGATTAAGGGAGAGTGTTGTAATTGTTTCTAACTCTTTGTAATCTCCCACCTGTGACGTTTTTACTCACTCATTTGTTTTTGTAATACCGGAAGTTGTTTCTAAAATAAACTGTGCTTCGCCATGTTGTTCCTATACGAGCCGGTTGTTTTCATTCAAAGCTCCAAGAAATCCCTGGTAATCGTTCTCCCGAGCTAATATTTCAACACGCGATCTTGACAGTGAAGGACGGGGAGCTGGGTGGGGAGGGAGGGGAAGGTGGCGGCGCAGTGGCTTATGGTAGGCGCCGCATTTCCACCGGACACATGCTGGGACACAGAGCATGTTAGCTGTTCAGATATCCGAGAGTTTCATTTTTCCGCTGATTTCAAGATTAATCTGCTGGTATACCATAAGGATTCGCATCGTTTACGCTGTTGCTGTGCAAGTACATTAAGGGATATTCGTCGACAATTCCTCGAGATCAACGTTCCCGATCAGTGAGCCATTGTACATCCCCTCCATACCGTTTGAGAGATTGTATTGTTCCGCACAGAGCACAGTACAACCTACAATTCCTCCTTAGGCTAAAATTTTTTGCCATTAATTTCATTAAAAAATGCTGTTTTTTCATTTTCTTCCATTGTTACCAAACATGATGAAACACCTTGACTAACACCCCAAACTATACCAAAATTGGAAAATATGACATGACAGCAGGTCATTCTGAAAATTCAATGTACACTTTTAAAATTCCTCAGAATGAAAGCCGGAACCATAGGGAGGAAGGTGGGAATGAAACTTTTCATAGCCCAAACCAAAATCGGAACGCTTCCTCTTTCGTTCCAAAGGGTTTTTGTTCAAAATATTTTCGTTCCAGAACCACTTTTGTTCCGAGAATTTCGTTCCTACTTTCAGTTTGGTTCCGCAAACCGAAACTATATCTGAACCCACTCTGAACCGTTCCGGAACCATGACTTTAGTTTAGTTTACTCACTTGATGCTTCCAAAATTAATAAGCTGGCCAGCAAGTCCAAATATCATTTAATCCAGAGAAAACGAGCACTCACCTCCATTGATAATTTACATACTGGTATCGCCACTCAGGGCAGCCACCACACGCATTCGCCATCCTCGTCACCCAGTCATGAAGTGCCTCCTGTGCTCTCCGTCGAAGTAACCGAAAGTGAGGAAAGCGTGACTTAAAGTCAACTAGGTTTGGCACAAGGCTGCCGCCTGCCTCCATGTTTTCCAGCATCAACTAAATAATGAAAAAAAACACATAGGTCAATTGTCTTTCACCAAACTCAAGTACAGAACTACCAATATGAACCGAGAATATGCTCTTGCAAGTGAAGTCAATTTAATATGACATCAGTTTCTTAAAAAATTAGGAGAGACCCACCATCGTTAAGAACTGCTGACAGCCCATCAGTTGGTAGAGCTCAAGAGCACAGAGCTAACTTGTCATTAAGAGATCTCTGATGCATGATCATAAAATGAGATGTTACCATAAAATAGAAACCCATAAACGAGCTCCTAAATGCAATGTTATCCCTTAGTTTGGTGACAATAAAACACAGCAGAGTTAGATGATAAGGAGATGAAAGTGGTCATTTGCAATAGCTTACAACTTTGAATTTGATGAGTTGCACATGTTATTTTGTTTACAAGGACCTACAATTGGTGAATAGCAATGAGCACATGATGGCAAATCATAATTAATTCATGGAAGTAAAAATTAAAAATTCAGTGACTTTCTTGACACAAATTATTGCCAAATTATTTCATATGGGTTATTTAATTTTCTATCAGACAGATTAACATGACATTAGCTGAGTGAACACAATAGAATTCACTTCACACCATGAATTTAGGCTTTTGAAGTTACCACCATGGTTACTCAGAAGTACCAAGATGAGCAATCTGAGGAGATCCAAGTACACCTTCCTCATAATGAGTGTAAAGACTAGGACCGAAAGAGTTTGTTTCAGACAGGGTAACATAATTACCAAAGACCTAGTAAAAGCTTCTGTACTTAATACAGGCAAGGTACCGTAAACGCGGGCTACTTGAGCCCAAAACAGAAAAATAGTGTTCGGTTCTCTGCGTACTCTCAACATCAGTATAACCACGTAGTTCAGTGCACATACCAGTGAAGCACAGAGCTACGTTGTTATACTGATGTTGAGAGTACGCAGAGAAGCAAAAACTATTTTTCTGTTTTGGGCTCAAGTTAAACTCCAGGGCTCAAGTAGCCCGCGTTTACGGTACCTAAGGTCTTAGTCCACATATCAGCAGAAAATGAATTAAATGGTACTTTTCACCTATGGAAACTAAAAAAATCTTGACATGGGAAAGTAATTTCCATGACTTTTCTAGGTTCCCCATGTTTTCAAGGTTTATAGCTGCCCTGGAGAGTTATTCTTGGCAACCCTCCCCCCCCCCCCCCCCAGTTTACACACTGAACTATCTACCTAGCCTTCGGTACGTCACTGTATGTCATCCAAGATGAGAGGAGGATTTGGATGAGTTCATATAATGCATTTATGCAAAACCAATATAACTACAAGACAATTTAAATAAATAAATAGTTAGCAGATAATTCAGCAAAATTTAATGGCGAGAGAAAACTTCCTGGGGTCCAATAAGCCTCAGTCTATTTTGCCGCCAAGACTACATGCTCTTGCAGCTATTAATATGGTAATTAGAGTTATCATACTATGGAATAGGCAAGAGGTCTTGAAGAAAAACTGGAAACCACTTTAAAATCTGCCCATTACAAAATAAAATTACTGACAAGTTAATTATAGAGAATAGAGATGGCACTATTTTGATGTTATATGGAAGTAGACTGAAGAATGGACAGTTATGGATAAGCCAAAATTTTGACCATTGAAAGCCAGCTAGTAAAAATTTACAATTACATTGTGATTAGAGGCATAATATAAGTTTGCAGGATTTCTAATTTTTACGGAATTGAAAATTACATTTTAAAATGGGCACTGACGACATTACTGATCTTAAAGACCTCTGGTAAAATTAATCAAGGCCATAATTCCAACACTGGATGCACTCATTAATTAGGTCAATAGAATAACAATCCATGCAGGATTTCTAAAATACACTCCAAGATGTGATAAGCATTTGGTAGATCTCCAACCCAAACTTTGATATCATTTGTTGGTGTTCCTGGACAAAGTTTTGACCTTCTAAAAATAAAATAAATAAATAAATAACCACTCTGAGATCTGGCCTTTTCACCATGTAAAGGCTTTTGAATTTGCACTTTTTAGCCGGTCAGGAATGGAGACATCATAAAAACATACCAGCAAGCTCTTTTCAAGAATTTTAGCATGAACACACATTTCATTCAACAGAATTGGATCATGTATATGAGTATGAAGCAGTGGTATTTGGAACCAATCACATTTGCCATACCCAGCCAGTTTAAATGTGTGTTTCCATAGAAAAAATGAACATGCATGGAAAGGTTGAGAAGCAAACGGCAAAATAAGCATCATGAAAACCATAAAATGTTACATTATAATCACACACTATAATAAACAACAATGTTTCACCAATGTTTGACATCAAATGGCATTTGGGGAAAGGCAATATTTGACTGACTTGAGTCCATAAATGGTAGCCTTCGTTAAAATGATACAATTGTGAAAAAATTGATTACTTTTAATTTATAAGCCAAATCAGTATCTCTCAACTCTGGGTTTTTTGTCTCCACAAAGACCTAAAAAAATGAACAATATCTGAACAGGGATCAGAGTTTGACTCCAGCAAAGTATTTGGGAAACCCTAACCATAGGAATCAATTGGAAATACAACTCAAAGCACTTTATTTCCGGTCTTTAAAATATGGTAATTTACAAACACCACAAAGAGACTTAATCTAAGGTATGGGTACAGTGATCTTTAGAGAAGATATGGAAACATATGGTGATCACCACGGGTTCACACGTGGAAAATCTACCATTTCTGCCATATACCAGGCGGTAGATAGAATATTGCTCTCTATGGATAACAAAAAAGAAACAGTTGCATTATTTTTTGATTTTACTAAGGCTTTTGATCTGGTAAATCATGATCATCTTTTATTTAAACTCGAAAGATTGGGCATCAGAGGCATTCCGCTTCAGTGGATGAAATCATATCTCAACAACAGATCTCAGGTAGTAACATTAATCATTGATGGCGTCAGACATGCATCTTTTCCTCGTAAGTCTAATGTGGGTGTACCTCAGGGATCTACACTGAGTCCGCTTCTATTCCTGTTATATGTAAATGATTTACCGCTGACCTTATCTGGGATTGATAATATTACCCCTATTTTATATGCTGATGACACTACAGTTATAGTATCATCCACTTCCCGTAAATCTTTATCTGACAAAGCTCAGTTAGTCACCAATAAAATTAGCAAATGGGCTCAAGATAATTTTCTAATAGTTAACCCTAATAAAAGTAATTTGATACACTTTTGAACCGGCGGTCAGCCATCTGAAAGCATGCCAATAAAAATGGGACAAAAATCAATTGAACAAGTCAACACCTGTAAATTCTTGGGATTATTTATTAATTATAAAATGTCTTGGGCAGAGCATATTAATTTCCTAGTTCCTAAGTTTCCTAAGTTCAAGCTGTTACATCCTTAGACAGCTTAGTCAAACAGTAACACGAGAAACTTTACTAGTTTGTATTTTGGTGATTTTTACTCACATGTTTTATACAGTATCATCTTTTGGGGATCTACCCACTTGTCTTTAAAAATATTCAGACTTCAGAAACAAGCTGTCAGAATCATTAACCAGAAGTGTCATAGATCCCCAGTTAAACCAATTATTAACCTTTATCTTCCAAGTGTGTCTCTCCGGCACAAAAATTGTGTCCCTAGACTGCCGAGCGTGTTCGTTTGGCACATTGATGGACATTTAAGAAACACTGGTCATTTAAAAAACCCCGGCCAGCAAGGCTTACGACTACGGAAAAACTCAGGAAGGTAAAGGTTAAGGACTTGAATCTTCTTCCTGCGCCATGTATTTATTTATTTCTTTCTATCATGTATGTGAAGAATAGCATTGTTAATTTTGATGTGAACAGTGTATTCCACCAACACCACACAAGGACAAAAAATGACATCCATTACAATTATGTACGTACAAGAGTTGCTAAAATGGGACCCAAAGAAATGGGCATAAAATTGTTCAATAAATTACCACTGTGTGTAAAAGAAATAAAAAGCATCAATGCTTTTAAATCAGAACTGAAAAGGTACTTACAAAATAATTTGTTCTATTCCATTGAGGAATATCTCAATGACACTGCCTGTTAAAACATTTAATTGTGTATAATATATGTATGTATGAATATGACGTGCCCTATATCTTTTTCATATCAATGTATCAGATCTTTGGGCAAATAAAGATATTATTATTAACAGGAGAAAATGCCTGGATGTCCTTAAACACAATAACACTGCACCTTTGGCTTACTTGGATTTTCGCTTAAAACTTCCACTACCCTGAAATATTTCTTGAAAGGAAATGAATCAAGGACTATCGATGTAGGGACATCAAGAAATAGTTCCTAAAACCTTGCGGAAACCTGTTTTATATAAACTTTATTGCTGTCATTTGGGCCATCGATGGATAACAATATTGAATGCCAAGTATATAGTTACTCATAGTGTTGGATGGAAAGGCCAAACCCACCAAAAAGTTATTCTTGTGCTTGGGATTATCCTAGATGACCTTGGAAAAGAACCCACGAAGACTTTATAGGGCGACTCAATTCATAATTGTATTGTGATATGCTGGTGGTAAGGCATGCTTAATAACATTTAATCATACAAATTGGTTATATTATTATGACTTTAAAGGCAGGGTTCCCACAGAAATGGAACAGGAGACAGATGAGTGAAACACCAAGGGATCCGAGAGTTATGTATCCCAGTCCCAAAATATTACCAAACTCACAAACACAAGAAATCCTCAAGCTTAGATACTCGTCATGAAAATTATTTTTTGTATTTCATTGTAATGGGAAATCCCTCATGTAGAAAGAAATATATCATTGGTTATTTGTTATATGGTTTAGTTCTGTAGGTTATTATGAGGGGGGGAGAAATTATGTGGTTCACAAATAAATTGGTGGGTGGAACCACTTTCCTACCTGTCCTTCTTTCTACTGACTTGTACTGCCAACAGTTTAGTCATGCTTCAACCCACTGATAGCTCAGTTTCCTTAATGATGGTTTCCTTAATGATGGTTTCCTTACTGATGATTACATTGGAGGTGGTGATTTTGGTCGTTATTAAGCTGGCATGTTTACTTGGCGACATGTCATTATTATCATCTATAATTGTTCTTGAACATCATTAAGAAATGGAGTCCTGGGCAGACATATGGTCCTTCCAAAGCACGAGAAGCAACAGTGGGTAGAAGCTGCCAATTAAGAGATTTCATGAAGACGATCAGACCAGGAGCTAAGAGGAACTACTTAAAGCATGGATCTCTGATGGTTGTTAATGTATTTTTGGCATTAAATATGACTCTGAAGGGAATGCTAACAGACACAAGGCAGATTAGTAGCAAACAGGGAGAGAAAAATTTACAGGGCTGATTATGATGCAACTATGCACCAGTGGAAAAGCAGAGTACAGTCAGAGCCCTTTTGAGTGTAGCAGCAGCATTGAGAATGGATGCAAGACACTTTGATGTGAATACAGCTTATTTATAAGGAAAATTCAAAGAAAATAACACATTGAACGGCCAGAAGGGTAGGTAAATAAACAGGACAGACATTTGTTAAGAATGTAGACTTCAAAAATCCCTTAGGCTAAGCAGTCAGCCAGGGCTTGGAAAAATAAAGTACACAGATTTCTCACTATAAAGCGAATAGCACACAGTCAAATGGATCCATGCTCATATATATATATGACTATATAGTCAACTAGAAGAAGGATCTTGTCTGCACATTCTCTGTCGTGCAGATGATCTTGTAATAATTTATTAGGATAAGTCGGCGATAGATTGTTAAAGGGAAGTTTAAAAAAGTACTTTGATGCAAAGAATCCTGGAAAAATTTCACGCCATGATTATGCATAGAGATACAAAGGAAAAGTTGGAAGCCGACTTACCGATGGGAGAACGAAAATATGGCATTTTGTTTAGTAATTCAAACATGAAGCGATGGTTGTCTACACCAATGGGCAATGAATGCTAATGTTATGATGGAGAAGCTGAATAATAAACAATACAGGAAGAATTGTAGTTGCACTGCTCAACATCTGAACAAACACCAGAAATGAAATTGCGCGGCAATCGGTTTCTTACATTGGACAGCTAGTGTTTGATTTTATTAGTTTTGTCTGATTAAAGCGGGACCCAAGAAATGAATCTCTTGCTTCCTGGTAGTGGAGGGCAAGTTCTAACGAGCTACGTAAACTGGTAGGGGGTCGCAATTTAACATATGGATTCATGGATGGGAAACTGCAGTTCCCTCGTCAAGTGCTTGGCAGGCCTTAATGGCTCTTATCATCGGCAGAAGAGGAATGAACATCAACAGCCCATGCCAGACAAGGTCTCCTGGCTAAGACGTCTGATGGCAAATCAAGGGGAGGAACAAGTTCACCCAACTACCCTGGGCACATCAAGGCAACCTAAGGTGCATCACGTCAGTTACCAATGAAAAAACTACGTCCACGACGAAACAATAGGTGTTCGGTGGTTGGCATCGTTCAATTACGCGAAGTTTATGATCAGCTCTTGAGTATCACTTACCCTTCAGACTGGGCCCATAACTTCTGGAAACAGATCCTTAATGGTACTTCTTGAATCCGCTCTCAGCTTACACTAAGAAGATTAAATATGTTGATAAAATAAGATGTCGCAAACCAAAAGAAGCACTATCATAACAAATAGTTGTCAATAAAAGCCTCCCTACGTTAATTCAATTACACGTCACTGACAGCACCACAAAACAGAACCGACAGGCGTAAGTAGACGCTCTGCCACAAATCAGCGCATGAAAGCGGACATTTAGGAAGGTTCACATTCAACCACAGGGGAAACTATGGTAAACGGGCCGATTCGAAATAGTTCACCTGCGATCAGGGAAATCATAATGGGCAAAGAAGCAGTTTACACGCATGGGAGTAAGCAGTTTTCAAATTAACATACATTTTATCTCTCTTTCCTTTATAACATAAAACCACTTACCTACTAACGATTAATAAATCACACACGCGTCTACTGATATTGGGGACTTCCGACCTCAAGCGCCACAGGACGATTATCTCACGGTGGCGACACTTTTATAAAGTGAAGACAGCAAGCAGGCGACGACGGACGACGGCCAGAGACAGCGCTTTAGGTGTCCGTGTGCCTGAACCTCCCCCATCGTTTTACTTTCCCCTCCATTCCCCATCCCCCTACCTTGTATTGCTATGCTTGTTGCGCTCTAACGGGGTGTAAGGGGAATCATAGAAATAAAATGCATACCTACAGAAGATAAAAAAATGCCAATTTTTTGTTGCTCTTTCAAAACAGTCACGACAACGACAAATATACAATACACTGCAAAGTACAAAATTTGACTAAAGCAATTATAATAAAAACAACGTGCAGTGAGAACTTGAAAATGTACCTACACATTGCATTAGAATTTAAGAATGAGCTATAGATATAAAACTTACGTAAAGAACAATGTGAGATCATAACAATGTAAGTATGATGCAGGAGGACTATACTGTAAGATCAAAACTTGCAAAAATCTAAATGGAAAAGCGAGAAGGTCATAACTACAAATTTTAAATGTAATATAGTTTGTATAGTTTGGCCGTCAATAGGGAGAATAAATGACGCCAAACACCACGGTTGTACTGGAGAACAATGTTTTTATTTTCGATCTAAATCTGGTGCACTGCACGCGAGAGCGGGCTCGGATTGCGACGGATAACGAGGGAGGCGCAAAACAGTCACTACGTTTACCAATCAACTCAGATCAATATGATCTCGGACTGATCTGAACATTCCAAGCCAGCCGACTCGCATCGCCTGGTTTATCAATGTGAAATCAAGGTGCCACCGTCGTCGACAGTTGAGGGCAGTCCAGCGCTGATGCGGCAGAAATACGGCGGATGGACGCCACATCACCCCCTTCCCAGAGGCATAGCCGGTCGCACTAAACACAAAAACAGGAAAAAGGAAAGAACAAGCACATAACAAAGGAAGACCCAAAATAATCCACATACAGAAAAAAGTAGCCACATCAAATATGGCAATGCAGAAACAACCAAGATACTCTGGAAAGAACAGTATTGCTTAAGTAATGATAAATCAAAGAATATAGTCTGCAAAATGTTTTGGGAAATGAACTTTTCTCTGAGATCTGCGAAGTGGTTCAGGTGGGGGAAATTCACTAGCACTGTGATCACTGGCTAGCACTTGAGATCTCTCTTTTAATGGCACCAACCACTCTGTCTCTTCCACAGGGGCACACTTCACATCTGAATTCGACACGAACGCGGGCTTTAAAGCTAAATACGACGGCGAGTTAGTGTGAATCTCCCTCGCAAGATGGGACGGTCGTAGGCCGTGAGCGCGACCTCCTAAGCATGTATAGGGAAATACGTCGGAGCGTGGAACTTGAGAGTCCCTCCCCTTCCCAGTCTTCCTCCCTACTTCCACAGCGGAACCCGACACCACCGCAGCTGCGAGCTTCGGTCATGGAGCTTCTTCCAGAGCAGAGTATCAAGTGGCATAAATTGCAAAGTGTTATCTTACACACCTCACCTTTCAGTCGCTTCCAAAGGAATATTTTCCTTGGAATACTTGGTTGCTTGGAAAGTCATTTTGGTGATATCCTCATGTAGCGAAAATTATCCATTCTTCCCTTATCGACTATCTACTATCTATCAAAACCTCTACCTTTTGCCAATTTTAGATGGCTCACCCGAGAAGAAATCGATAACTATAAAGTCGAGGAAATTTCAGACGATAATGAGATAGTTTACATTATCGAAGCGGACTTTACATACCCCGAGACACTCCACGATGACCACTCAGACCTACCGCTATGCCCTGAAAACAAAATTCCACCGGACGGAAAACACAAGAAATTACTGACAGCGCTTGTAATTAAGACTAAATATGCAATACACTATGTTAATCTACAACAGGCTCTATCGTTAGGTATGGGACTCGCGAAGATTCATAGAACTATCGATATTAGTCAATCACCGTGGTTAAAGTCATACATTTATTTGAACACTGAATGAAATAAATTACCCACTAATGAGTTCACCAAGGACTATTACAAGCTCATGAAAGACGCAGTTTTCGGAAAGACGATGGAGAGTGAACGTAAAAGAATTTACATGAAATGCGTGACAGACAAAAAGCAATTCTGTGACCTGGTGCATGAACCTGATATCCCACACAATTTAGTTCAGCCATTTCCTAAAGGTAATAAGGTTCTTACACTAGAGAATACATAGTTACAAATACAAACAACCACTGGTGGTCTCTGTGGGGTGAGTATGGAAACAGATATGAACTCCAATATTTAGAAGATGATAACAGATGGCAATAGCAGTTACTCAGTGGCATGAACTAATTTTTTTAAATGTAGATTATCAGGTTCATGCACCAGGCCACAGAAATACAAAAATTATTCAACAATTGGACTTTTTTAGACAGTACGATTTTCAACGAGTCTCTGGTGGCCGTTCATATACGAAAGGAAACCATAAAAATGAATAAGCGAATTTATATTGGATTCTGTGAATTAGACCTCAGTAAAACCCTAATGTACTATTTTCACTATTGAACAATGCTACCAAAGTATAGTACAAACATTTCACTGGCGTACACCGATACTGATCCCCTTATTTACAAAAATACTACCGATGATCTAAACAAGGACATGCTAGACGATCTGAACGAATTGGATACCTCAAACTATCCCAAAGATCACTCAAGTTATTCAGATAGGAACAAAAAAGGCATAGGAAATATGAAAGATGAGTGCGATGATATAATAATGACACATTTCGTACGTCTGAGAAGCTAACTCTACTCGTTCAAAGTCGAAGGTGTATGGATAAGAATAAAGTGAAAGAAATAACAGAGTGTAACAAAAAAAGAACTAACGTACAACAATTACGAAAGAGGTCTTAGAGGAAATTTTATACAATTTAGAAAAATGATCGGAATCCGCAGCAAAAAGCACAACTTATTTACGAAACAAATGAACAAAGTAACACTAAACGCATTCGATGACAAATGATACATTTGCGAGAACGGTATAAACACTCTCACTTGGGGTCATTATAAAAGTCCTCACAAGAGAAGGTACGATGAAGCTTTTTCTGACGACAAGGCGATCTGAACTGACTAAAAAACAATTTAACAAGCCTCCACACCATAACTGATCATGACATCGGTCTATAAACATCCTTTCATCAGGGCTTCCTTGCGCAGATAAGCATTTGAAAATAAATCGTGAAATCGTGTTTGCTCTAGACCAGTGTAAATATATTCTCATTACCGCTCGGATTGGATTGGATTTTTGGGGAGGCGACCGACGGCTAAGGTCATTTGCGCCATATGGGATAGGTAAGGGAGGAAGGGTGGATAGAAACCCGGCGTCGGCATTAGCCTGCTCTTAACGAAAGACGCCAAGGGGACCACGGCTCGTTGCACGGCACGAAAGGCGCCAAGGGGACCACGGTTTAACGTCTCATCCGACAGACGGAGTACTCCACTTGAAGTGCCCTCCATAAGACACTCAAGTAGGGATCGGGTTCCTCTGAAAAACATCCGCCACTACAGGGATTTGAACCCTGGCCGCCCGTGTGGTAGGCGAGTACTCTAACCACCACACCAACCCGAACCCCATTTCCGCTCGGTCACGCTATTATATTTATATCTATCGTAAATTTCGAAAAAAATCGGGGAATTTTTGAAAAATCGGAAAAAGCATTTGGATCTATTCTTTGAGTGAAAATGCGTTTTAAAAATAAGTTGATGAAATAGATTAGTGTTAACCATAACTCTGGTGGGTAACATCCGTTCACCTGCATCTATACGGGTCCATCCGGGAGTGGAAAGACCACCTTCGTGAAGAAGTTCATTGAAAACTTACATTGCATGATAGATCATGACATAGATGAGATCGTATGGTGCTGCAGCCTAGGAAGCGAGCCAGGTATAGAACACGAACTACTGAGCATACACCACGAAATACTGTCTTTTGAGGAGTTTGGAGGTGTTTCAATCTTGTGCGTTATCGATGATTTCATGAGTGAAGGGGCTTATAGTAAAGAAGTGTTCAAATAGTTCACAAGAGGGATTCATGATTTCAATATTTCAGTAATTTTCATAACGCATAATATTTTCTACCAAAGCACACAATCGAGAAACATTTCACTGAATGCAAAGTACAAGGAGCAGCATTAAAAAATTCGCGAGATCAATTACAACTTGATCATTTAGCACGACCGGTGTATCCAAAAATTCGAAGGATTTGGAAAAGGTATATAAGGAGTCGACGGAGGATCCCTTCGGTTATTTAGTTCTGGACCTCAGGCAGGACTCGGACGAAAGGTGTCATTTTAGGACAAAAATATTCCCCGACTACAAGCCCACCACCGTAATATACATGTCTCTACGCGATGAAAATATTGAAGAGTAATAAGCATTTGTTCCACGCGATAAAATCTGCAAAGCCGAACCTACATGCTGCGATAATAGAGAGCTCGGACTACGAATTAATCAAACCCATTTGCGAGGGTTACTTTAATACGCTCAACGGGAATCATAAAATAAATACGAGGTTAAAACGTAAACTCACCAAACATCGTCATACTTTGAGAGCCTTGGCTTCGCGAGGTACGAGTCTGAAAAACAAACGCGTCCTCCTCGTGAAAAAAGGTGGCTTTTGGCCGATGTTACTGGGATCCATACTCAGCGGTGTCATTGGAAGCCTTATAGGGAAATAACTTTGCATAAAATGCTCGTCGTTAGCCCTGAGGCTTCTAACGAGGTCAAATGAAGGGGAGACGGAATTCATTAGATGCCTAAATGAAAGGGATGTTGGCCAAGAAAGGGCTCAAGGACGTAGACAAGTGGCATTTTGTATAAATGTGTGCTGGATTAATCTCTAAGCACGCTCTCAGACATTATCTTGCCCGTACGCATTCCGATAGTGAAAACCTTGGCTCCGAACCAATCACATACATGGTCAAAGCACGGTGAGGAGAAGGGGGCTCACGAACTGAAGGAGTCGCTATCAGAGGGGCAACGAGCAAACGCAGCTTTGGAAAGGACAGAATAACGAAAGACTAGGGGCGATAGAAAATCTGTCACGACTACCCGACGTAAAAACACGAAAAAGGAAGCGGTTGGTGCAACGCGAAAGAAAGTCATCAACAGAGTTGCCGTCTCTGAGAGTAATACCGAGACAAAGTAAGCGCAAAATAAAGATAAAATCGTTCGGAGAAGAGTGGGATACGACGTAATCGGCAGAGTGTGCAACGATACGGATTATGCTGCGGGTTTTTCCACACTCGATAAATTACACAAAGTAACTAGAATTCCGAGAAAGACAATACGCGAGTGGTTGGATTCTCAGGAGGCTTTCCGTAGACCAGCGAGGAAAATATTTCCCCTGAATCAATACGACGAATCCTACATTGACGAGTGCTGGCAAAGTGATTTGAATTATTTGAAAAGTTTGAAGAGATTCAACTGAGGATATTGTTACATTTTGACTGAGAAAGACGTATTTTCTAGGTACGCATGGGAGAGAGTGAGTGGACAAGCGGATGAAATAGTCACACTCTGAAAACTAAAATGTACAAGAGTGTTACAAAATACGCTACTTACAATTACGTTGATGTGCTTCCAAAACTAGTGAGTAGTTACAACAATAGCGTTCATTCGAGTAGAGGCATCGAACCGATCCAAGTTAGCGCAAAGAATGCGTTTTCAATCGCCAGCTGGAGAAAAAACTGAAAAAGTAGCCGAAATTTAAAATTGGCGATTACGTGAGGATTAGCAAATAACGGCTTGCATTTGCTAAAGGTTACACTGCCAATTACACCGGAGAAATATTTCACGTGGTGGGTATAGATCGTTCAAGAGAAATACCAACTCACAAAGTGAAAGAATTGAATGGTGATGAATAAGTGGCAGTTTTTACGCACAAGAGTTAGTGAGTGTGAATATTTCCGCTGAGACAGAATACAGGATCGAGAAGATTTTGAGACGAAGAGGGCTCGGTTGAGATCTTGAATATTATGTAAAGTGGTAAGGTTACCCACAATCATTTAACTTTTGGGTTGAAGCTTCTTCTGTAAGAAAATTATGAAAGAGTTTTACCTGACGCTACCAAGCGATAGCTCTCGCGAATTCTTTCCGCAAAACACAATTTCCCATTACCGAACAGAGTTGAGTCATCGTATCGATTTAGAGAATCAGGGGTGGTATGTAGGACTTGCTGAGATTTCGTTTCCTTCGATTGAGGATAAAAACCACCAGAGTGGCAAAGAATCGCCCTTGCAAAATATTTCCACTTCTCTTGAATCCTTCAAACCAACACTTCTGTAAAAAAAGCTCAAATAGTCGTGAAACTACATGGTGCATCGTCATTTGTGATACCAAAGGGAGAATACAATATCATTGCTCGCGCTTTCGTAAATCCCTTTTCTCAGCCTTGAGGAAGGACAGATACGAGACGTTCTCAAGGATATAGAAAATTACAACATGGATTTCAAGACTGAGGAAGGAACGGAAAATTTTTCTCCGTTAAACGGAGTAACTATTAATACAAAGGATCAAACTTGGGGATTGAGACCTGGAGACTACACTTAATTCCGGGATTGATTTCACCAGAACACGCATTTTTCTCACGGTTGACCAGCTGCTTAGAAAAAGAGAGGACATTATATTTTTATCAGGGGTCCTTGAGAAACTGATTTCAGCTCAGTCTTCATCACCTACTTTCAAGAAAGATGTGAAGAAATCATATGACATTGCTAAAAAAAGAATATTTCGAACACTCGCGACGCAAAAGAAGCGCCAATCCAATACCCGTTAATATTTACCAATACACTGCTATATTTAAACCACAACTGGTAGACGATTCCTTGAGGCGCCGTTGCGTATAATAAACACCAGCATTCGGGGATATGAAGTATTCAATCCGATTTACAATTACCCTGTTGCGAAGAACAACGTTGACAGCGTTGAGATTCTAATGACCGATAAACTCGGTGAGCCTATTCCTTTTCGCAGTGGTGAGCAGTCCTCAATAGTGATGTTCATTTTATAAAAAAGAAGTAATTTCAGTTAGATTAGACATCGAGACGGCTCCAGTAGCGGATCGATAATATGAATACTATCAAGGAAGGTGGGAGGGAAGGTCGGACCAATATATCGTGCTTCATACCGCGTGAAAAAGGGGCGAGGGATTGGAAGTTTTCTCGCTGGTCTGTGGCGTTTTGCGAAACCTTTATTACTTAGTGGTCTGAAGACTATGGGGAAAGAGGTGGAGAGTGCTGGCGCTACTGCCCTCGCCGACCTTGTGACCAAATCAGTTAAGGTGATATTGCGCAGTAGATTGAATCCAGCCGCACAAAACTTGAAGCGCAAGGCCGAGGATAAGTTGCAGAGCATGAAAAGGGGAAGATTAAGAATAGCGAAACGTCCTTGGTTGAAAAAAATAAACACTGGCGCAGCTAAAAATTAACGACATTAGTCGAGAGGGAAGAAGCTGGGTCGGATCGCGAGAGATATTTTTTCATAATGCTCGTGCATATGCTGAGTTCGTTGGATATATTCCAACCAAACCCCCAAATTCAGACAAACAAAGCATTCAGACAAATATTTTAGCAAAACGATTAGTATACTACAAACACATATCTTCGTTGGACAATCGATCGGTTATTGAATTGTTAATGAAGGATTATGGTGACTCGTACAGAGATTTTCAAGAAAAATTTTACTGGCTGTGGCGATGGAGATACCAATCAACCGGGTGTAGTGAACAATATTCTACACTCACTACTCGAATAGTAAACGTTTATTGCAATGGTACTCTTGTCACACCATCGAAGGATAATTACCATAAAAGAAGTTATTTGGAAAACGTTATTAACTTTGGATCTGACGCCAGTAATACACATTTTCGTAATGTGGTTGGGAATTAGATACGGGAGTTGATGTGAATAAGACCGATAGCGCCAATGCTGGGTACATCAAACGAAAATCGTGGTTCAAGAATAACGCCGAAGTGGAGTTGTATGGTAAATTACACGTGGACGTGTTCAATGAAACACACCTGTTACTGAATTGCGTAGACATTGGTATTTGATTCACACTCACCACCCCTCACTTCTTTCTTATGGGTGCAGACGATGCGGTTTTGCGAATACTCGACGCCATGCTATACGTGCAGTATTATGATATTAATCCGTCGATATTAGTAGCGCAGAGTATAATGTTTGAACGAGAGGATTCTAAATATCATTAAAAGCGAACTGAATTGAAAACGGTTATTGTGTCATCCGGTCGGCGAACTCTGAACATTGACAACGCTATAGTTGGACGAATTCCAAACACTATTGTATTTGCAATGGTCGACAACAATGCGTACGCAGGCAATGTGAATCAGAATCCTTTTGCTCTATCACACTATTCACTCGAGAATTTTTCACTCTTCGTGAATGGCGTGCAGGTGCCCGCGGATGGTCTCGAATGCAGCTTCAACAGCAAAAAATATTTGGCGCGTGCATATGATACCATATTCTCAGGCAGTGGAATAAAGCATCACGATAAGGGAAATCAAATCACTTAAGATGTGTTTGGACACGGCTATTTCACGCTAGTATTCGATCTCACGCCGGACGAGTCGGGAAACCAGGAATATGTGAGTTTAGAGGATAGAGGTGTAGTGAAAATAGAGGCGAGATTTGAGACGGAATTAACAAAGACTGTGACATGTCTACTTTTTTCCGAGTACGATGCTACAATTGAAATTGATAAAACAGGAGCATTATCACAAAATTTTAGTCACGGATAGCGTCCAGATCGATAGAATATTATGTAATAGGTTGGATGAATTATTTGGCGGATTGTTTCCTTCCGACAAGTTACCACACTCACCAAAAAATGGGATATACGTAGTTAATTTAGATCCTGCTAGCTTGTCAGGCTCTCATTGGGCTGCGATAAATATTCAAAATAATTTTGCCGAGTATTTCGACTCTTACGGATAGGTGCCTTTCGTACTAAAAATTATATATTTTTTAACACCTTTCGTCTGACACACAATCGCGTTCACATTCAAAGCTTTCATTTTGACATTTGCGGAGAATACTGATGTCTTTACGCAGTAAGTTATTCTTTAGGACACTCGCTACAAAAGTTCCTCACACCATTCCATCATACCGTGCCCCATCTCAACAACTGTCGCGCCCTGGAGCTGTTCCGGCTCACCTTCGGTGGTATGAGGAGCGAGGAGAGATGCCATCCTCGAGCCCAGCGCTGCTGTTTCAGAATAAATACAACGCGCGCAGGAGGCAAGCAGTCATTAGAGGAGAAACGTCTATAGAATGCAGATCGTAGCGTCTGTGAGTTTCAACCAAGTTGGCGTGACGGAGCTTGCAGCCGTCGACGTTGATTCCAACCGTCTTTTTGGGGGCAGTTTTAAGAAACATGGTAAATTCGTTGCTGGGGTAAAGAAGCTTAAGTTTCAAGGCCCCTTGCACTGCGATGAGACTTCCTTCGACAGTGAATTCATATCTCACGCGGAGATTCTCCCCGCTTAGGAGGCCATCATTGAGGGAGCGACCGCTCTGCATGCATTTGGCGAGGCTGAGTGCGAATTTAAAATTGCGCAACAGCACTAGCTCACTGAGAGACGCACATTCCCTCGCCCAGTGGTTTCAGTGTAACCATCTCAATGCCGAAGATGACCCATGCACATCCAACGATGACGCTTGTTCCCACGCCCCTCCTACCAACATCGTCCTCCAGCGAGCGCGATGCTTGTCAATCGTTATGGTTCCGCCGCCGGAGGAATAGGTCCTGCAGTCTCACCCCGTTAAAAGGAAGAGACCTGGCAGTTACCCGCCTCCAACCATCGTTACCTGTGGTCTCCTGCTTCAGTGTGTATTATTTAAACATGCAAAGTCAACGAGTGTGTGTTGGTTACGATCCCGGCAGAGACTTTAAGCCGGTGATACAATTTAATCAGGTGAAGAAAAAGAGTGTAAATGCTTCGCTAGCTGATTGGACTAATATTCTGAATTTGGAAAGACTGTGAATGTTTTTTCCACAAAGGTGAAAAAGAACAATTAACTTCTGTTAGCCCATGCAAACTATTTTGGGAAGAGACATTTATCTATTAAGAACGGTTTAATGAAGAGTCCTTTTAACTTGCCTGGTAATCAAAAAGTATAACTTAGTTATGGTCTGATTTTTCCAGCGTGTAATCGAAAGGCTTTTTGATTTCTGGCACGAAGTAAAATTCTGTAAGTCAAATGTCATTGATGTGTGTTTAACCCCTGGCATTGGGGATAAAAGACTTGTAAGTTGGACATAAACCGCGATGAGTGCCATTATCGAATTTCAAAGCTTTACCGCTAATGATGGGTCTTACATAGTCAAGGAATTGGCCATTTCAAAACAAATGCTGCAATATGTGGCTCTTTAAATCACCAACCCGGCTATTATACGCGAGAGACGCTTCTTAGCTGAGAAACAACTACCAGGGCTTATCAAAATATTCCGGAGATGTAAATTATTCGCAATTGGAAAGTGTACTCCCCAATTATACGAGAATGCTCAAATATCTATTCACCAAAGGTGCACAAAAGGCATCTTTCTTAACTATTCTTCTTCCCAAGGGAATTTTTGTGGGTAATTTGGAAGTACACGGTTGTCCCTCCCTTAAGAAATTAACAATAGATGAGGGATGTTTAATTAACTCCCCTTCTCAAAGTAATTTACAATTTGCTAGAAAGAATTGTCATAAGCTGGATAAATGGTGTATACAAAATAAAATACGTTTGAACAATAAATTTGTGAAACCAATACCCTATGTGTTTTTTTAAACAACCTCTTCCTGGTAAGGTATTAAATGAAAAAATAGCACGATAAGGTATTTTTTTATTAGGAACACAGTAATATCAGATGGTACAACATTGAGAGTGAAGGTAAAAGATTGAATCAATTCTCCTTTTTCCTCGTTTGTTCGCCCACATAGGGGTGTAATGCGTCTCGAATAGCATCTACCACTGAAAAGCCAATCTCACCTGCACGCGGTACACCTACCTATCTTCAACCTATCAGCCATGGTCTATTTTTCCCATTTCCCTTGTTGGCTCTATTGATAAAAGCCATTAAATTCCTCCCCCTTCTAGTTTATTTGCTCTCTGTCCGTTGGAAACTTAACATGCAAAATTTACCTTCTTCTCTTTCAAACCGCAGTATGGCGCTGGGCTAATAATTGTTCAGAGCATTTTTGGCTAGTTGAATACTTTTATTGTTTATCCAATTTATTGAGTTTAAGCATTTTTTGGCTCAATTACTATCTGGTGTCTGAGACGTGTAGTGGGCATATGGTGATATTTTCCTGATCAATATGTGTAGGGCTGTGGACAAAATAAATGGTTTATTTCCAAATAACATGTTTGTAAGACGCTCTCACCTATTTTCTAAGCCTAAATTTGGTTCACTGTATTTCAGTCTCATTATCTATTTACTGATTTTGTCAAACTTTGTATGGGCTGCGCCAGCATTTGTTCGATTTCGTTAATGTCTTAAATTAGTGAACTGAAGCCATTGTCCTCTTTTGCCTTGGCCCATTCTGTTAAGGGCATACATTCATGAATGTTGATTTTCAATGAGTGTGGAGGAACCACTAATTTGGATGATGTTTGACTTCATGCTATTTTTGCTTGTTCAAGAGGACGTTATTTTTTATGACCTAAGGAAAATTATTATTCGGTGGTATGGTGTGGGCCAAGAAAAGATCTCTTTAAAGAGCAATTTCTCTAAAAAAATATGTTTAAATAAATAAATAAAATAATAATCATCTGTTCAAAAATAATAAAAAATGATTTCTTGAATAATAAAACAAAGGAAATTAAAAATATTTATTTAAAAAAATGCCATTTATGGCCCACCCTTGCTTTCATTCCATGAATTCCACTGTTTAGTAGTTGTGATATTTGTGACTTGTCAATTTTCCTGTTGTATAAAGGGTTAAATTGACAGAAAGGAGAGCATCAAATGTCGTGTTTCTTAATATTAATGACTCTAGAGTATAAAATAGTGATCATTCGTTTTATCAGTCAAATCATAATGTTAATAATTAAATATTATAATGTGAATAATCAAATAATAATAATGTTAATAATAAAAAAATTTCGGCACGCACGCACGCAGCCTCAGGTTCAACCATCACACACTGAACAAAAACGTCCTGCTTACTATTAAGCAGCACGAGATCGATAGGGTACGGGCGCTTACCACGGCCAAGAAAAAACTCCTGAAAAGGAGTAGAGGCGTAAGGGAGAATTCCACTTTCTTCTTCAGCCTTCCCGTCTCTTTCGGCCTCCTCCGCCTGTAGTTGAATCCCCGCCACCCGTTCATGAGGTCGAGCGTTTCTGGAAGGATATCTACGAAACGTCGAAGCCATTCAATGGAGACACTCCGGCCATCGCACTCTTTAAAGAGTTCTGCGACCGCCACCTACACAATGTGGATGGACCCCTTTCAGTCACGGAAAGTGACGTGAAGCACGCTTTCTCTGGCAGGAAGAATTTCGCGGCTCCAGATATGGATGCTGTGAATAGCTTCTGGTGGAAGAAGTTCACTTCTACCCACAAACATCCGGCCAGAATCTTCACATCCCTCATCACAGGTAGAGAACCATTTCCACCTTGGCTGACTGAGGGACGCACGGTTCTCATTCCGAAAAAGGGAGACTTGTCCAATCCGAAGAACTATCGCCCTATAACCTGTCTAAACACTGTATACAAGGCGTTCACCACGATCTTGAGTGACCTTATCCTCCGGCAGATCCAGCCTGTGTGGGAGGTGTGCGAGCAAAGAGGGTGCAAACGAGGAATCGCGGGATGCAAGGACAACCTGCTCATTGACAGGTGCATATGTCAGGATGCCGCCCGACATAAGCGAAACCAATCAATTACCTGGGTGGACTATCGCAAGGCTTTCCACACCACTTCGCATGAGCTTCTCATCGCCCAGCTGAAGTTGATGAAAGTCCACCCAGAGGTTGTGTCCTGCATCCAACGCCTGTTACCACTCTGGAGAACACGCTTCGTCTTGACATCGGGCGGGTTTTCAAGGCGACAGCTTGAGCCCCCTCCTGTTCTGTATTTCCCTCCTCCCCCTCTCCTTCAAGCTGAGACGAGGCCGAGGAAACATGTGCGGCGTTCCTGGTGGCAGGAAGCACAAGGTCACCCATTTGTTTTACATGGATGACCTTAAACTGTACGCTTCCAACGCCAAAGACCTGCGCGTTGCACTGGACACCGTACATCAATACAGTGAGGCTATAGGGATGGAATTCGTATTGGACAAGTGTGCATCCATCCACCTGGCGAAAGGAGGAATATCGGAGGACAAGGGAGACTCGCAACTCGTTGACGGGAACATCTGCAAGATGACGAATGCTACGAATACCTCGGCGTCCCCTAGCGTCAAATGCAGGAGGTAGCAGCAGTGAAGGAAAGACTCACCGCCAAGTACAGACAGACTCTCAGAAAAATCTGGAGTTCTGAGCTGTCTAGCAAGAACAAGGTTCTTGCCATGAACATGTTCGCGGCTCCGACACTGCTGTACACCTTCGGATGCATGAAATGGAATGTCAACGAGTTTCAAAACCTCGACCGGGGAACGAGGAAGATGCTGACCATATATAGAAGTCTTCATCCGAAATCTTCCGTCGCCAGATTGTATCTCCCTCGCAGTGTAGGCGGTAGAGGTCTGTTGAGCCTGGAGTGTCTACATAACAGAGTTGTCTTGGATACAGTTTGCCGTGTGTTCAATAGCACGGACCCCCTGCTCACTCTCGTAAGGGAGCACGAAGGTGCCTGGGTAGGGCGTTCCTCTTCCAGGCGGCGAAGAGGGTAGCTAAGGAAATCGGTCTGGAGTTTGACCTGTCATCAGCCGGTAACGACAGTGGCACTTCATTCGTGTCACTGAGGGCAGACGTCTTAAAGCTCGAGATCAAAAAGGCTGAGCAGAAGACCTTGCTCAAGACATATACCGATAAGCCTGGATGCATGGATGGATGGATAAGCATGGATGTTTCTACCGAAACATGGAAAAACATGGGCTATCGAAGGAGCTGACGTTTGCCTTCCTTCGTTCCGCGGGTCTCCGGTCCGAAACAGAGGGTTTAGTTCTCACGTGCCAGGATGGTGTCATCAACACTCTCGTGTACCGCCGAATTATATTCAAGGCGGAGGTGGCGGACACGAGATGCAGAGCGTGCCGAGCCAAGTCGGAGACTTCGAGTCACCTTCCCTCTGGCTGCAGTTATTACGCGCAGTCAGCGTATTTAGCTCGGCACAACGCAGCTCTGCGGGTGTTGTATTTCCACTTCCGACATCATTACGGCATCGACGAAGTACATGTGCTGCCCTATGCTCCTGGAGATATCGAGTCCGTCGTGGATAACGACAAAATAAAAATCTGGTGGAATTACTCATTCCCCACCACCAGGCAGTTGGAGGCGAACAAGCCTGACATCGTTCTCCTCGACCGCCTATCGCGTTCCATGTTCGTAATTGAGTTTTCGGCCCCGGCCGATACGAACTTGGACGCGAAAGAGGCGGAAAAACGGACGAAATATCAAGACCTGCTGTTCGAACTTCGGCAGATGTACCCGGGATACTCTGTAAAACTAGTAGTCCTAGTCATAGGTGTGCTCGGTGGAATCAAGGGCTCGCTGATAGAGAGCATCAAGCGTATTCCTGCTTGCGTGGCACGGGCGGAATCACTTGCAGCCCGCATGCAGAAGGCCGTCCTCTTAAGGTCGCTCCGTCTGCTTCGTGCGCACGACCCGAACGCAGCGTAGCCACTGATCCGATGGGTTTCGGAAGTGGCTACGAACTCTGCACCGCCCCTCTCGAGTTCTCGGCCATTATGACGGCAACGAAACCCGATGCTTTCCGGGGACTCGGAGGGGAAAGTTAGAGAAATAACAAAAAAAAACAAAACAAAATGTTAATAATCAAATTTTGCTGAGTTAAATATTTTCTTAAATAATGTACGGGTTCATGGTTTCATTACAAATACTTAAGTAATAATGACTCACTTTCATGTGTATTAAGTGAAGTGTTAGAGAAAATCTCTATAGTTGTGAGGAACTGTAACTGTGAAAATGACTCCCCCCATCTTCAAGTGTTTTTTTGGGAGAAAATAAAAAATAAGTGGGTGGATGTGCCAAATTTTTGGCACAAATTTTGCCATAATTTCGCCGCGGACATTTTCGCTCGCGGACATCGTCGTGAGCCGGACATAGCGCGAGATGTTCTAAGTGCGGTAGGGAGATTTCAAAGTGCGCACTGTCGGCGATATTTCGCGTTGTCGGCGATATTGCGCGTTGTCAGCGATACTGCGCGTTGTCGGCGATATTGCGCGACAAGCACAAGGTACCCTACTTTTATAGTGAATTCGCATCTGGCGTCCTCTTTTCGGAACTTTGTGGCAATAGTGCTCCTCTACGCCGCCGTCTCAACCAATGGCTGGACGAACAGTTTCCCTACTTCCCCCTTCTCCACTGATCCAGAGCTACCTCCCCTCCTTTGACTGCGCCGACTGGAAGTTTCATCGCAGCGGCTCTCTCTTCTGCCAGCCACCGAAGTGTGTACCTCGTCAGCAGGCATCGTTCGTCAAGTTTCGGCAGCTAGCCTATGGGCCTCATTGTCGTGTAATCATAATTGTAATTTAGTACATTAAATATAGTGTGACTGTTGGAAATCAATCCGTATTGGTCATTTATGACTCCTTTCCCACTGTGTCAATTCGTTTTTCCGCGACGTTCGTCGCACTCTTACAGAAGAGGCTCTGACGACCGAGTATCTCCCGGAAAAAGGAGATCCCCCTGTCAAGTGCCAACAGCCTCTTTGGACGGTGGATGAGCGGACAGGGATTAGGGCACCCTCTTGTCCTTGGAATGGGAAACCATTCCTAAAGGTGGAAGAACTACAAGGTCAACGGCATAGGATGCGGAGGGCAAGGGGAAACCACTGCACTAAAGACCATAGTGGTATCCCGAGTACAACAGCAACTTATGATGGAAGCTTTAAGGTGAAATTATCCGGAAGTAAAATAGTCCCACATTCGGATTTCCGGGCTGGGATAACTGAAAAAGCTCTAGTCATGCAAACAAAGAAAAAAAGAAACAAAATGAAGGAGCGAAAAAAATACCATATCTTCCGGCAGGTGTCGGAGCCTTCGTCTACTTTTGAACAACTGAGTTTGAGAAGAAATAAAACCAAAAAATTAATCTTCACCTTCGTAATATTGGCTTAAAGAATTCAATGTGTCATCTAAAATGTCAAAGAGATGTTTAGTTTTGCAACCTGTCGTTGGAGAGGAAATTATTTCTATTGCATGTAGTAATTCGTTTACGACATTAATTGAATTCACCAGCAAAGGAAATTTGAAATTATCACTAACGTGATCTAGAGAACAACCCTTATAAAACACGTGTAATTTTAATTCATTGTCGATGACAAATGAGTAAACCAACTTCGGCACTCCTTCTGCTTTATTATTTTTTACATACACAACCGAGTCTTCATTACTGACTACACTTCAAAATGAAAGAAGCTCCATTAACTTTTGGCAGTCTAATAACTCCTTTAAATTGGAAAAGATGAAGTTTTCCCTGAACTGCTTAGCAGACACCAAACTTTCTTTCACAGCCCTTTCCACAACTCACTTTCCAGTCTCATCCTTTTCTCATTAGGAGATTCTCGACTAGGTGCAGCTTTCGATGAAAACAAAGAACCTTTTATCTTCTATCACCCGTTAAAAAATGCTGTTTGCACTCGAAGTCATTACTCTACAAGACATTGTGTCTAATTACTACCCATTCTCGTCGCTAGGGCACCTATAGGTAGGTACCTATTGTTCAGACGCGTAAGATTTTCGCTGGTAAGACATCCGAGAGTCCCATTGTTGCGATACTAAAAAGCTTTTTCTAAAGGCTTGCCATTAGGATGCATATTGCCAACGCCGTTGCTATGCTAATTACCTTGAGGATACATGAGTGAGAACCTTCAAGGCTAGCGAATACGTGTCCACTCCTGTATTACATGACCGGCGAGTCACCCTAAGCAAGGGAAAGAGGGAATCTTCGGTCTACGATGCATGTATCCGAGTGTCCTGTCCTCGAGTATCAACTCGGTCGAATGTCAGGGCCAATGGTATTTGGTACTCGCCTACTAATTCCATTTGGGTGCTCGTATTCAGTGGAATTCACCTAGGTATTCGAGTCTTCATCGCGGCACTCAGTAACTCGCCAATGCAATTCGACCGGGTATTCACGTATTCATACGAGTACTCTAATGAATACCTGGTATCCAAGTATTCACTTGAGTACCCGTGTATTCACTTGAGTACCCAGGTATTCATTCGGGTACTCGATTACGAGTGAATGAATACATTTGGCCCATCCCTAGAATCCTTTTCAAACATCTTTGCGACTGAGAGGCAGACTTAAGTTTTTTGGGGGTTGTGGGAAGAGGGCACGCGACTAAGCGTAAACCAACCAGAATGCAGTACTAGGGGGAGCCTAGCCTCTCGGAAATTCAGTCGCTCTCAGACCGCCGTTGTGTACGCTTCGCGTTTCAGTTAACTGTGTTGCCAAATCGCCATTGCATTCGTGCCTTTGATGTACTGTGGTGATCTTCCCGAGATAAAACATGACAACGTCCACCTCCCTCCCACCCCACCTTTCTGATGTCTAAAGGCTCCCCCCACCTCCTGTCACGACGACGCCCGAACCGTTCCGAGCACGCACGAAGGGTCAGTCGCAAAGATATTTGAAAAGAATAATAGTTTAAACGAGGCCGTACGAGCTGCCAAGACGAATATCGCAGTGGCTGACCACATGAGGTGACTATACCAGAAATAGTGAAACAAATCCAAAGTGAAACAAAACGAACTGGCATTGGGTGACCGTCGACTGAAAGTGCACGAGCGATTATTAATGTTTTCTTTGTTAGATTGGATACTTCAGGGACCACCCTCGTATGTACTGAAATATTTGAAAAGTGTGAAAAATATTTATTTCAGTGGTGATGAGGAAATTAATTCATTTAAATAAATATCGACAAAAACTATCACCAATGAGATGAGGGTGATACTTGAGTCTTTACTAGCGTTGGGAACCATTTAAGGCGCTATGGTAGTGACGGCCAAGGGGAGTGCTGGCCGACCACTTCAGGCCTCCTTTTCATTCTAAAGGTGTGTACGTATCACTCAACTATGGGTTAACTATTAAAGATAACAACTTCGGGTTTTCTTAATTGGTCAGGAAGATATCATTCCAAAAGTCATACGAAAAAAAATTTTTATCCCTCCAGATTAGCGAGGAAACTTACCTGAACTTTGGCTAACAAATACTCACCTCTCAGCCAGAAATTTGAAAATCGGAGAGGATCAGCGCCTGGCTACATTCTTCTTCTATCATATAATCACATCCCAGGGTTCATAAAGGCTTCATAGAAACAGAAAATGAATGGGTGGGTACACACTAGAATTCTTTACAAATATCTTTGCAACTTAGAGGCAACCCTAAATTTTTTGGGGGTTGAGGGAAGAGGTCACGTGACTTCGCGAAAACCAACCAGAATGCAGCACTAGGGGGAGCCTAGCCTCTCGGAAATTCAGTCGATCTCAGACCTCCGTTGTGTACGATTCGCAAGTCGTGTTGCCAAACCTCTACTGCATTCGTTTGCTTGGTGATCTTCCTTGGATCCAACCGGTTACCCGCATTTTTCTATCAGCCAAATTATCTAATATCTTTCCTTCTTTTCTCCGTCACCCCCACAATCTTTCCTTCACACATGTGGACTCGCTATAGTAAATTATTTTTCGCAAATTAATTTTCCTTAACATTCATCGGCCATATTTTTTAATTTTACATCTATTTTAGTAGTTCCTGATGGATTTAAGACCATGTAGCACACAATTCCGTCGTATTTTAGCCAAAGAGAATGACAAAAACTTGCAAAGACTTCGTTCAAAAAAGGCAATAGTCAGAAATCAACGAATTTACTTTGTGTTTGGACTCGTTTTAATCGGCGTCCTTCACAGAAAATGAGTATAGTGTTGTGTATCAGAGTAATTAAACAAACGTGATGACTTTTGTTTTCAAGACTCCACTTCTGAGTCACCGACCGAGCAATCGCGAATGATCATTTCCACGACCCTTGAGACTGGTAAAAATAAGGACTACGAGTGCGGAGTGAAAGGGATTGTGGCGGCCGCTAAGGTTCAACTGTTTGCGGTTCACCGTACTGCCGCGAGAGGCCGCCTAGGCGGCGCCACAGAGATAACGGGTTTGGGCAGTCTTCGTCTCTACTCCAAAGTGAACGGACAACAAGGAAAACGACTCGAGGTTTCGCCGCCATGACAGTTCTTGTGTTACCATTGTATGTTGGAACTTGGCTACGTCTACAATTAACGTTGTATATTGGATTTTAATTCTTTCCTTGCTGAGCAACCCTAAACTGGTGACCCCGACGTGATCTCAAGCCGTTGGTGGACTATTTGTGCGAAAGTGACTTTTACCGCCACGTGGCCCGAGTGGCGTCTATTTTTTTGTGTGTTATAATGGTTGATTCGGACAGTAACGCGGTTAACCGCGTTAGCGTGCGCGCCCCCCCTTTTTGGCCCGAGCGACCGGCCCTGTGGTTTGCACAGTTAGAGGGGCAATTCCACTTAAGCGGAGTGACGCTGGATGCAACTAAGTTTTCTCATGTAATTAGTGCGCTGGACAGTCGATACGCGGCTGAGGTGGAGGACATTATTATTAATCTTCCGGAGGAAGGAAAATACGCTAAAATAAGGGACGAGATGATACGGCGGCTTTCGGCGTCGCGCGAGCAGAGGATTCGGCAGCTCCTAGAGCACGAGGAAATGAGCGACAGGAGGCCGTCGCAATTCCTCCGGCACCTCCGAAACCTCGCCGAGACCGTCGTCCCTGACGATTTCCTGAAGTCGTTGCGGTTAAGTCGCCTGCCCAATTATATGCATGCGATTTTGATCGCCAACGGCGGCGATTTGGAGTCCCTTGCAGCAGTGGCGGACAAGGGGCACGAGGTAGGGCCACGACCGCAGATTGCTATCGCCGCCGCTCCTCCGATATCTTGGATACCCTACTCTCGCGCGTCAAAGATTTAAGTCGCCAAGTTGCCGCCTTGACCACCGCGGACCACGAACGCCGTTCCCGGTCGCCGTACCCTGATCGTTCCCGGAATAACTTCCGCCGCCGCTCCCCCTCCGATGGCCAGCGCACTCCCCCTAGCGGCAGGCGTTCACCGGCCGGTGGCCGCCGCTCACCTTCAGTTGCACGACGTGGCCGCCTCTGCTGGTACCACTTTAAGTTTGGTGCTAATGCCTGCTCCTGTATCCCGCCGTGCACCAACACGTCGGGAAACTCTTAGGGCAATCGGTAGATGCGGCAACCGATTACTGCCCGCCGGTAGGCCGCTTGTTTGTCACGGACAAGACCACAAAACGTAAGTTTTTACTTGACACGGGCTCTGATTTATGTGTGTATCCCAAGTTGTTGACTAAAGGGCCGCGCACCAAGTCCCAGGACGAATTATTTGCAGCCAATAACTCTGTCATTCCTACGTACGGCTGGATAGAACTATCATTGAATTTTGGTCTCCGCCGGGAGTTTTCCTGGCGTTTTGTCATTGCCGACGTATCCAAGCCAATTATCGGGGCAGATTTCCTCCGTTTTTACGGGCTTTTGGTAGATATGCGGCATCAGCGCCTCGTTGATAGTGTGACGACACTAAAAGTGGACGGGAGTGTGGTGCGCGGCCAAGTGATTCACGTGAAATCCGTCAGTGGTGCTTCCCAATTTCATCGCATCCTTCGAGATTATCCTGAAATTACTCGCCCTGCCGGAGAACCCCAAGATCCAGTTCACTCGACAGTGCATCATATACGCACTACTCCCGGACCCCCTGTCGCTCACAAGCCACGGCGCCTGGCCCCAGACAAGTTTCGTGTCGCCAAGCGTGAGTTTGATTTAATGTTACGCGCGGGAACGGCTCGTGTATCGGAAAGTTGTTGGTCCTCTCCGTTACACCTAGTGCCGTAAAAAGGGAACGAGTGGCGTCCCTGTGGCGACTATCGGGCGCTCAATGCTCGAACTGTACCTGACCGTTACCCGGTACCTCACATCGAGGATTTTTCGCAGAATCTCCGAGGGAAAAGTGTTCTCCACCATAAATAGACCTAGTGAGAGCTTACAATCAAATACCAGTTCACCCCGACGACATTGCCAAAACAGCCATTAGCACGCCATTCGGCCTATTTGAGTTTCCGTACATGACATTTGGTTTAAGGAACGCGGCCCAGACCTTTCAACGTTTTATGGACGAGGTTTTGCGTGGGTTGGACTTCTGTTATGTGTATATCGATGACATACTGGTGGCATCTGGGTCAGTGAAAGAGCATGCCGAACATCTCCGCTAGCTGTTCGTGCGATTAGCGAAGTACGGAGTTGTAATCAATCCCGCCAAGTGTGTGTTTGGTGAGCCAGAAGTGGTGTTTCTCGGTTATTCCGTGTCTTCGGAAGGAACGAAACCCTTGCCAGATAAGGTAGAAACCATAAAAACCTTCCCTCCCCCGAAAACTATAAAAGGGTTGCGGCAGTTTTTGGGCATGCTCAATTTCTATAGGCGTTTTCTCCCCGGTTCCGCGATGGTTCAAGCCCCGCTGTCCGATGTTTTGGCTGGGAAAGTAAAAAGCAAAGACTGTACACCATGGACCCCGCAGCTACATACGGCCTTCCAACAGTGCAAAGGCAGTATTTCCCAAGCCGCCCTTCTCGCTCATCCGGATATTAATATTCCCTTGGCACTCTTTACAGATGCCTCTGACTTCACTCTTGGAGCGGCTCTTCAGCTGTGTACTCCCGAAGGTTGGCAGCCATTAGCCTTCTTTTCCCGCAAACTAAACCCCGCCCAAAGAAATTACAGTCCTTACGATAGGGAGCTGTTGGCAATATACGAGGCCATCCGCCACATGCTGGAAGGTCGACACTTCGTTATTTATACCGACCACAAGCGAATAACCTTTGCTTTCCGGCAGAAAGAGGACAAATGTTCACCACGACAATTCCGCTACCTCAACTACATCAGTCAATTCACCACAGACGTCTGACATGTCTCCGGCAGTGACAATGTTGTTGCGGATGCGTTTTCTAGGGTGGAGGAAGTCACGGCGACTGTAACCCATGAGGCGCTAGCAGGAGCACAAGTCGGAGATGTGGAGCTTGCCAGTCTTCTTCTTTCCGATACCTCCCTTTCCCTAAAAAAAGTACCCGTCCAGGAGTCTGACCTCAGCATTTTTTGTGATTTTTCTACACCATCTAGCCGCCCTTTCGTGCCCGCGTCTCTGAGAAGATAAGTGTTCCGTTCTCTTCATAGCCTTTCCCATCCCGGCATCAAAGCATCTGCAAGGCTCGTTGCGGAGCGTTACGTGTGGCCCTCAGTGAGAAAAGATTGCAGGCAGTGGGCTCGTGAGTGTATAGTGTGTCAACGGTCCAAAGTCACGAGACACGTTTCCTCCCCAACTGGTGATTTCACCCTACCTAGTGCTAGATTCGACCATGTCCACATGGACATTGTCGGGCCTCTGCCTGTGTTTCAGGGCATGAGATATTGTTTAACTTGTGTCGACCGGTCTACGCGCTGGCCGGAGGCATACCCACTGCCGGACATTACTGCAGAAACGGTAGCGCGAACCTTATTTCACGAGTAGACGGCAAGGTTTGGCGTGCAATTATGTGTAACCACTGATCAAGGTAGGCAATTTGAGAGCGAACTCTTTCGTAAGTTCTCCGAAATGGCTGGCTCCACGCATTTGCGAACAACCGCCTACCATCCTGCCGCCAATGGTCTCGTGGAGCGGTTTCATAGGCAACTTAAGGATGCAATGCGCTGCCACACCACGGACGACTGGGTGGACATCCTCCCTGCAGTCCTCCTCGGTATCCGCTGCGCCTGGAAGGAGGACCTCGGCTGCACGGCAGCTGATTTGGTATACGGGGAGCCGTTACGATTACCTGGCGATTTCGTCTCACCCCCGACAAGAGCTTTTACTGCCGAGGACCAGGCCAGCTTTGTTGTTCAACTGCGGCGACACATGTGTCTCCTCGCCCTCCTGCCCGTCACGACGAACGACCCACATTTGTTTTCAAGCCTCTGGTTTCGTGCACGCACGTACTGGTGAGGAACAACACCACGAAAGGCGCCTTGCAGCCCCCTTACGAAGGCCCCTTTGAAGTTCTTGAACGCGGCGCCAAAACGTACGTGGTGCGCATCCGAGGCCGCGATGCGCGGGTCTCCATTGATCGCCTGAAGCCCGCTTTTCTGGCAACAGATAGCGCCCCTGACGTCGTTTCACCGACCTCACAGTCTACTACCGGAATCTTCCCCGGATGAGCCAGACCCCCAGCCAACTGTCGAGCGCGCACAGGAAGAAGAGTCCGGTTTCCCGGGCATCTCGCGGATTTTTGTCTGTTAATTCATACCTCTCTCATTTTTTCCCCAGATCCTGTACAGTCAGCTACTGCCAGGGGGGTGGTGTGGCGGCCGCTAAGGTTCAACTGTTTGCGGTTCACCGTACTGCCGCGAGAGGCCGCCTAGGCGGCGCCACAGAGATAACGGGTTTGGGCAGTCTTCGTCTCTACTCCAAAGTGAACGGACAACAAGGAAAACGACTCGAGGTTTCGCCGCCATGACAGTTCTTGTGTTACCATTGTATGTTGGAACTTGGCTACGTCTACAATTAACGTTGTATATTGGATTTTAATTCTTTCCTTGCTGAGCAACCCTAAACTGGTGACCCCGACGTGATCTCAAGCCGTTGGTGGACTATTTGTGCGAAAGTGACTTTTACCGCCACGTGGCCCTCGGACCGCGGCGGGCGCCAGGGGATCCTCCTGCCTTTCCCAGTGGGTCGCGTGTATGTAATCTAACTAAGAGGCGGTCTTTCGTATACATTCGCATACAAAGTGTTAAGAAAAAACATGGCAACGTCCGCCTCCTTGGTGTCGAAGGCCACACCTCCTCCCGCCACGACGCCGCTCGGAACGTTCCGAGCACGCACGAAGGGTCAGTCGCAAAGATATTTGAAAAGGATAATAGGAGCAGAGAACCATGCATGCTCCATATTGCCAAAAACTTCAATTTAAAAAAAATATATTTCCGCCCCCTGCTGCAGTCAGGACAACAAACACTGCCACACCAATTATTGAGATGATTGCACCCCTAATTACTCCTAACCCATCCTTCCCCCACAACAGTTCTGCTGGTAGTTAAGGTATAGGCTTTAACTGCCAGAGAGAGTGACCTTGCGGAGCTCCCAACACTCGTAAAGGCAAAGGTTTTCAGACAGTTGGACAAGAGACAATGCCATCCCGACGACTCGAGAACTTTATTCAATCTTCGCACAATCTTTAATACAAAGTATTACTACGTATCGCATTGTATCTAAAATATAAACAAATAGGAGCATCAAGAAGTAATCTTTATTTCACTTTATAAAAACTGATACACAACTTACTTCATAAATGACATGCAAGATACATTCATGAAGAAAAAACATTACACTTCAATCATGAAGCAAAAACCAATTCACATGAGTTTAACATGCAAAATCCACACCATTAAAAATACAATAAAAAAGTATGAGAGACAGTACCAAAAAGCAACAACAAAAACACTAAGAAATCATGGAGGCAGAGACCACATCAATAAATACTGTTTTTTTTACGATACGTTTAATTTTCATTAAATGATTATATTTGTCCAAATGATTCACTAACAGGTGGTCTCAGGTCTTCAAAGCACTGTGGAGAAGAGAAAACATGTCAGATCAGTTCCACTTACATTTGAAATTCATCGATGCCACTTAACTGCCATTACACCAGGCAATAGCAGCAATTTTAGTTCCCCTTTTTTATGCATCGCTCACCATCCTCACATCATCATTCTTCAAAATTTTGTTTCAAACATAGTAACTTCTCTTAGTATGCAATTTACAATATGGAAATAAAACTATTAACTCCAAACTGTCACAAAGAAATTTTGACTGCTCTAACATGCACATTTCGGTCATCCACATGACTAGCAATGGAGAGAATGGTTGTATTATCAGAAACACGTTGGCATTCCCCAAAGTTCTGAGTTAGTGCATTTGAAATGTGGGATTACTGTTGCTGGCCTGGTGATGTCATCACAATTGTGTTTTCTCAACTTAAAGCAATCGTTTCCAATTACCATTAGATGAGTGAATATTATACCAATAGGAAGAAGGGTGAAATACGAAATGTTACAATTCATAATATCTCTTGGATTTGTCATCCCTTCTCACAGACGAAATTTTAGACAAGACAGACAGATCTTCATCGTTGAAACGAATGAACTGGCCACTTTCTCACTAGATAAGTGCGAAAAAGCGTTACAATGTTACGAAATTTCCATGGAATCGTGCGACGAGCAGCAATTTTGCGGCCAGTGTGAGCAAAGAATACATTCCCAGTGATGGAAACATGGTGCTGAAACATTAAATGTGACATTGTCATTCCGACTACCCCGGGCTGGGAGTTTAAATAATAATAAGTAATGAATTTTGCACAAAACAAAATATATACAAAAATAATATCTTTGTAGTAAAAATAGTTCCAACGTAACTGCATTCTCATACGTAGTGAAATATTCATTCATTTACCAAAGTCAGAGACTATCTTGATTTTACATACATAATTTGGTTTTACATAACTCTAGCATTTTGGGTCCCTAGGTGTTACGTAAAATCAAGACTTTACCGTAATAGGCTGCAGGCATTCTAGATGTGGGTGTGGAGGATGGAGAAATAGTGGCGGACATAGAAGAATACAAATGAGGAAGTCCAGGATATTGTGGATAGGGTTAGAAAACTTCTGGATGAAATTATGAAGAGGTGAGGAGGAAGTAATGAGGGGCAATGAGGGTTGCTTAAGGCTGCATATGAGGGGAGGATTTTGGGTAAGTGGGGGAGGGAAAGGAAGATAAAAGGTGCTGTAGAGGGTAGAGACTAAGGGTAGGACATTATCTGATAAGAAAGAAAGAAATATTTTTGTCAGGAAAGGCCCTGTACTGGTTAAAATGTGAAATGTTCAACTCACCTTCAATTAAACCTTACTAAACCAGCAGAAAACCAAATACATAATTAAAATGATTATTGCATGAATTGCTTCACCTCCTACATAAACACACTCAAAAATACCAGATGTGTGATTCTCACTGACCTTGCAGGAGTTAACGAGTCATCACTTCCTTGGAGTGCATCCCACTGCCTCTGCAACGCTTGACCACCTTTCCTTCTCGGGCACCTCTTTCTGTCCCAACTTCCTCCGAATCGGAGACATATAACTTCCCCTTTGGCCACCTCCTGTTGAACTCATCCCCTGACATAAACATCTCTTGGCGCTTGCAGACATCTTGGGTGTTTCATGCTTTTCATGGATTGTCCTGCGACGTAACATGTAACTAGTCGCCTTGGGTTTAGTAAATTCCGTTGTCTTTTGCCCCCCAGTCTGCGTTGCCTTGTTGCACTGGGGCAGGGCAAAGGGTGGAAGCATCTTGGTCCTGAGGCCATTTTGAATGTATTTCAGGGCAAGGGTGAAATCTTGGTCAGGGCACGATGATGAGGCAAGCTTGTGCATGAGGTCAAACGCTGACATCTCCAAGTGGAATTTATTGCACACCTACGGGGAGAAATATGAGGAAGAAAAAACAATGGGAACATGAGGAAGCATTCTTTTCATAAGAAGGAAAATGAAAAGCTTATAGATATCACCACCAATTGATGCAGTAAATCAAATGAAGATAATTGAAAAATGTCAACCATCAATAAACTGCACTTCCATGAACAAGAGAAATTCCCTCGTCCTCTATTGGATTCAAATGAGGATCTCCTACATTCATCCTTCAGAAGCATTACTTTGTTTCACATTGTTAACCTCCGATTGATGATGCTATAAATAAAATACTTAGAAAAATTGAAACTCTTATGATCACAAAAATAATTGGCGATATGTACCTAGTGTTATCAGAGCATATTTAACTTGAGCGAACAATGTTATCATCCAGTACAGAATCCTCATCTTCTACGCATAAAGAATAGACCACATCTACTGTTCACACAAATTAAAATAGCTCTCATTCAGTGTCAGAGGCAAATATAGTCATTGACTAAACCTGCCCTCAAAAAATGCTATTCTGAATTAAATAGAGTTAATGCTATTTCATTCAGAATAGCAGCCTATACTCTAAACTAGTAATAACCTCCATGGTTAGTCGGGGATAGCTAAAAAATCTGTCAGCCTATTAGCTGTTTTACATGCACTTAATTGGACAATTCGATAGACAGAAATGACGAGAATATACAACCAGATTGAGAGTAAGAGCTACTTTTCCATCTGTCATCGATGCATTTATCTCTAAATCCTTGAAATTAACTGCTTTACAAAACACAATGTTCAATGCACATCTAAACATACATTAAAATTGTGCCATTACGTGCCTAGTTTAAAAGTGCCTTCTGAGACTGCAAACTTCTTGAACTTCGGATTTGATTAACAAAAAGAAGTGCATGTCCTTATACTGAACTGGAATATGCACATCTACATTTTTGTCACAAATCTTTGACATTAGTTTTCATGTATATATTTGGGTCCAATTTTCATTTTTAAGCTCGAATCAAAACTAAAAATTTTGCACAGAAATGCTTGACTGTAAACGTACCAATGCTACCTTTTGACAACTTGGCTTGGATGATATTTCCAGAGTTGGGTGCTGAAAGTATCAGCCTGAACTGAGATATTTTTCATGGAAGGTTCAGGAATGGCTAACCAAACAAAGAACTATAAATGGTACAATGTTCCTCAGAGCAACAATACAGCAGCCAATGCACTACATAAGGCTTAAGTTAATGTCCCAAAGAGAAAAAAGAAGAAGTAAAGCATGGATAAGGGCAGCCCACTGAGATGAAGTTTCTGTTAAGTTCTGGTGGTTTGGCCCCTGAGAAACCTGATGACAAGTCCAGAAAGGATTATCATGATCACAGGGACACATGGACCACCAAAATTGCCTGGAAAAGCAAAAAATAGGACAATATGTGCACATAAGAATGCAAATAAAATAACACTTTGTGTCATTTCCTTAAAGCTCACAATCAGGGAAGGGTCCACTCTTGACTGTCCTCATCAGTCACTGGATAGATTAAAGCACCCGTTACAGTGCTGAAAATTTGTTCTATGACATCCAAATTTCTAAATAACTTAAGCAAACGCTGCCTTGTGCTGAGTTTCTTTCAGACTGCCATTACATTAGGGGACTAGAGGAACAACTCATACCATGCTGGTGCTGCACTCTCAGTCATTCGAGTAAAAAGTGATGCACAGCACTATAATAGGTTGTGCAGCTGTTTCGAGAGATTGAAGATGGTTCACCAGTCAAGTCTGCAGCCGTCTATTTCGTGCATAGACAAACTGCTATGTACTCAGTCATTTTGATGTCTTCAATTGATGTCCCACTGCCGTCCAGAGACAAGGAGTGGATTGTTCAGACATAGTCTGAGATCAAGCCTGGTGATGAATCTAATCAAAAATGCTAACATTACAAATACAAACGCATTGCCGCTGATTGCACAATGAACAGTGAGAATATGGAACGAGTGCAGAATTGAACTATGACACAGAGCATAACTGAATGAACTATTTGCATGGTAACGCCAGAGGTAATGGGGGCCCGCAGTGCAATAAGTTCCAAGTAAAGCAATGCCCAACAACTGAGTGACTCCATTAAAAGCTGCATTAAAGCGAGCCTCTGCTCTGTGCTGCACATAGGTGACTGATTTTGCTAGCTGTACAACTGATAATTTGGCTGCTCATCTAACTGCCTCCAGTTCCTTCCACATTCTCAATTTACTGAGGACTCTTATGATGTTATCTTCCCATGTATAAACATTTCAAGCTAAACACTGTCAGAAATGAAATATTTTTAATTAGAGACCACATTTTCAAGAAACCACCACCATACAGAGAAAATGTATCTTCATTTGGCAGGCACCTCTAAAAATTTTTAAAACATTTTTGATGTGATGTTTTTTATTTCAAAAGTTTTCCGAAGATAGCCAAGCTAACCCACATTTGCATTCAAACTGACATAAGTAAGCCACGTATTGCTCATCAGATTTATGAAAACACTTTCATAGTTTAATATCACCACTTTTGATGGCAATACTTCAATGTCACTTTGATAATTGATATATGAGAAAATATCATCAGCGTCTTAAAATGAGCGCATCCTTAACCTTTCTGCAAGACAATGCAGCTATCAAGAAATATATTTCTATTGGAGATACCCAGAGCCATGTAGTGAGAAAAATTATATGCAACCATTGAATTAACTATTTGAGAAAACCCTGTTGCATTTGCATGAGAAGTGAGAGATAGAGGGCTTTCCAAACTCAAGTAGCAAAGGAGACTATTGGCCAGCACAGATATTTGTTGTTGGAATGGGTGCTCATAGGGCTTACACAGAATAAGTCATTTAGTTTTATAGCAAGGGCAGGTCATGAGATCATTACTCATCAATCATTGGTTAGGTTGGCAATACAGAAGGGATTAGGTGTTTTCCTCACAGTGAAGGAGAACATTTCATAAAAATTTGTCTCTTTGACTATAATTTATCCCACGGAGTATGCAAAATTCCTTTGATGTTTTTCATGTGGTTCTATTATTGTTACCACAGAAATACATAATTTTGTCATTTAATTTTCACTGTGATTAGGTCAACTCAAATTGTTTATTTGCAAGCACTCATAGCACCATTGCTGATTTTCTCCCTGTGCTTCTGAAAAACGCAGTCCTCCCAATTTATAAGTGCCTTCACCACTGATGGATTGAAGACAACTATGCTGACACACCACTTCTTTACTAGAATTCCACAATTTTCCTCGATCCGGACACACAATATCTGCCGATGAGTCACCAAATGGTTTGGAGATAAGAATGTCAGTACAGGTGAACTCAACAATGAGCAAACTAAAGCACAGTTTCTCGCTAAAGGTCAACCATAGTCCAGGACCATTTTTAATACAATCCATTTCTGGCACACCTACGCACCCACATGAATTGGCATTTGAATGCAATGATTTAAAACATTTCATCCCTTCTTGTTTTAACAGTGGAGATTTCAACCTCCCGGCATTAAATTGCAAAACAAATAGCATTGAAACAAGTTCAAGTAAGCATGATATAGGCGAGGCCTTACTTAATACACTTTCACACCACTCCCTTACTCAAATACTAAACAAATCTACGAGAGGTAATAAAATATATGACCATTTAGCTGTTAGTCACCCAACAATGATTAAACATATCGATATCCTCAAAGGCATAAGTTACTATCAAGTAATTTTTACTACTTTGAAAACAACAGTAGACTCCAATGTAAAACCTAAATGCTAAGTCGACTTATTTCAAAAATGGGGTTGCATAAAATTTAGAGGGACATTGGAAGCATCATTCACAAAAATATGCAGCCTCAATGAATGATGAGAGCACCAAAGTATCATGGAGATATTTTTTGGAAATACTGCATTAAGGAATCAATGAAAATATTCCACACAAATTCAAATGGGAAAGTAAAGAACCTCGTTTTTATAACCACGAAGTAAGGCAGGAGCTCAGAAGACAAAAGGCAATAACACAACCTACATAAAAATTCTATTAAGTCAGGTAACAAAACAATGGAACTTGCGGAGAGAGAAATTTACATTGCTCAGTGCTCAAAAATGAAGAAAATCATGTGCACTACTCTATTAAACTTCAAGAAAAAAATCCTAGGTGAATTACTATATACATGGAAACCCTATGTCATTCTGGTCTTATACTAGAGAACTCCAGGGCGAATCTTTGACAGTAGAGTCTTTACTGGAGGGCACAAATGGCAAAGTAATCACCAACAGCATCAACAATGCCAACTTATTAAATCAGTATTTCGAAAGTATACACTGAGGACGACGCAAAATACAATTTAGACATCCCTGACATCAACGAGCCAATGGCTGACATAATAATTCAACGTGATGGAATAACTGAACAACTGTGTTCAATTAAAAGTAGTATCAAGTACCCAGGTCCAGAAGGAATAGCTGCATGTGTGATGAAGGAGTTAGTGCCGCAGATTGCACCATTCTTAGAAATTACATATATTCAGTAAATTAGTATCCGACTGCATGGTGCCCATAGACTGGAAAATACCCAACGTCACACCAATACTGTTAAAAAAGGAAATAGAAGTGACCCAGGAAATTACCGGCCTATATCTTTAACATCACTTTTATGCAAGATTCTCGAACACATTGTCATTAGTAATATTATGACATTCCTGGATAATCGAAACTTCTTACATAGCAGTCAGCATGGCTTCCATTAGGGCAGGTCCTGCAAAACACAGCTTGCGCTCTTCCTTCATGATATCCTAAAATCAGGTGAATCGAAAAGGCAATTTGATGCGATATTCCTTGATTTCAAGAAGACATTCGACAAGGTTCCTCACAAAAAACTCATTCATCAATTATATTCACGCAGAGTTTATAAAGAAATAGTGAATTGGATAAGGGACTTTCTCAGTATTAAAAAATAAAAAGTAGGTATTGATGGTTTTAGCTCTGACATGGTAGGAGTCACATCCAGTGTTACTCAATGAAGCGTGATTGGTCCTCTTTTATTCATTTTTTATAGTGATGACCAAAGTTCTCAAGTTAGCAGTAAATTAAGATTATTTGCAGATGAAAATTATCTACCGTGAAATAAGAGAGGACGTGGACTTATTAGTCGTCGTCGGACCTTAACAACGTTCATTCGTGGTGCCAGAGTAGGTGCTAGAATTTAATTTAGTAAATGCACTGCAGTTCACTTCCTGCAAAAGTCATCACACAAATGCCATACCTATACTGTTGGTGGTGTAAACATAATATCTTCAGATACAGTAAAATATCTTGTAATTACCTTAACTTCTGATATATTGTGGGGAATACACATACAAAACATATGCGGCACAGTAATAAAGAAACTAGGTTTCATTAAGCGTATAATAGGAAGGTCTTCGGATGAAAAAGTCAAAGAGAGATGCTACTTCGCTCTGGTTAGGCCACACCTCAAAAACGCTGCGAACATTTGGGACCCTGGTCATAAAGGTTAAGCCAAATAAATTAATAAAATACAAAGAAAAGCAGCGCGCTTCATTAAAAACAAGGTACTAGCAAACATATAGTCTCACAACTTTTAGAGGGATTATGGTGGGAGCCCCTGGAGACACGGAGGCTACTCGCTAGGCTTAGGTTTCTAGAGATATTCAGAATTGGTGTGTTTCAGAGCGACACAGAATATTATCATGATGCCTCACTACACATCTAGGTCTAACAGAAGCGATAAAACAAGAGAGATGCAATGCCAATCAGATAGGTACAAAAACTTGTTCTTTCTGTGCACAATATGGACCACAATAAAAACTGAGCTCCACTAAATACACTCCCATAATACACGTCACCATTTCACCTCCAAAAACCTTTTAATATTTACATGGCTGGTGTCCTAACACCCCCTGCCACATGCCCATGTGGTGACCTGCAGGGTCGTATGTAGATGCAGATCTATCATGATGGCCATTTCTCCATGACGGCATGTGCAAATTTTAAAGAATGTTGATGTTTACTCTCTAAAATAACCCAAGACATAGTTATGGTATGGTCGGGATACTAAAAACCAACTATTGGACATTTAATGGAATACATTTTCCTTGGAGTTCACTTTTTTCCACACATGGTTGAACTTGAAATCAACCTGTTATTCCTTTAAAAAGGTGGTTTTTGACTCACGAAAGCTGTACATAGGAGGCAAGTGTCATTATTGACAACTTGGTACTAAAAGTAATAAGGCAGAAGAATATTTTAGAAAGCGGTATATGTACTTGTCAAACTGACCTTAGCAAACAAACCCATCATTGGCACCACACAAATTGATCAAATAGAAAGAATAATTAGCAAGGGTCATAACTACATGCTAGGAATCAACTCTTGTCAGTTAATGAAAACTCTTGGTAATCGCTCAGCATTTTCAACCAGATTTCTTTTCTGGATTAAAATCCATTACTACAGGTTGAGTACAACTGCAACACGTAATTGAAAAACAAAACTTGTAAAGTTAAAATAATTATATGTGGATGATTACAGAGTGCTTCTTTAGGAACCAGCAAAATAAAAAGTTTTTAGCTTACCTTCATGGCAAACTCCTGACGTAAAGCTGAATAGTCATTTGCTTTCTCTGCTCTCAGTGCAGCAGCCAACCTCTGAGCCATGAAACGTCTCCAGTTCTTCTGAATTACACAAGCAGCTATGCTCTGTTCTTCCAGCCTCTTCTCCCGCAGTTGGGTGGCTATCCTCTTGGCTAACACCACCCTCCAGTTCTTCTGAATTGCACATGCAGCTCTGTTCATTGCTTCCAGCCTCTCAGCTCTTAGTTTGTCAGCTAGCCTCATAGCTAATAATCGTCTAAAATACTTTTGAAAAACACAAGCAGCATTGTTCATTGCTTTCACCCTTTCTGCTCTCAACTTGGCAGCTTCTCTCATGGCTAATGTGCATTTCCAATTTTTCTGAATTACAACCGCTGCATTGTTCATTGCTACAATTCTCTCGGCTCTAAGAACTCTGGCTCTTCTCTTGGCTAGAACATAACGCCAACTTCTCTGAATAACAATGGCAGCTTTATTCATAGCTTCTTCTCTTTCTGCTCTTAACTTAGAGGCTAACCTAATGGCTAATACGCGTCTCCAATTCTTCTGAAAGATGCAAGCAGCATTGTGCAGTGCAAGAATTCTCTCCGCTCTCAACATCCTGGCTTGTCTCCTGGCTTGAACATACCTCCAGTTTCTCTGAATTACATTTGCAGCTTTGTTCATGGCTGTGATTCTCTCAGTTCTTAATATCCTGGCCCTTCTCTTGGCAACAGCATGCCTCCAACTTCTCTGAATAACAATGGCAGCTTTATTCATAGCTTCTTCTCTTTCTGCTCTTAACTTAGAGGCTAACCTAATGGCTAATACGCATCTCCAATTCTTCTGAAAGACACAAGCAGCATTGTGCAGTGCAAGAATTCTCTCTGCTCTCAACATTCTGGCTTGTCTCCTGGCTTGAACATACCTCCAGTTTCTCTGAATTACACTTGCAGCTTTGTTCATGGCCGTGATTCTCTCAGCTCTTAATATCCTGGCGCTTCTCTTGGCAACAGCATGCCTCCAACTTCTCTGAATAACAATGGCAGCTATATTCATAGCTTCAAGTCTCTCCGCTCGTAACCTAGAGGCTAACCTAATGGCTAATACGCATCTCCAATTCTTCTGAAGCACACATGCAGCCTTCTCCATTGCTTCTATTCTCTTAGCTCTCATTGTAGCTACTTGTTTCTTAGCTAGAGCATACCGCCAGTTCTTCTGAATAACAATGGCAGCTCTATTTAAGGCCAACAGCTTTTCAAGTCTCAATTTTTCAGCTTTTCTGTTAGCAAGAATGCGTCTCCAATTTTTCTGAATGACACAAGCAGCACTGTTCAGAGTTGCAAGTTCCTCAACTTCCTTCTCTGCCGCCATTCTCCTCGTCAGTGTATCATTCCATGCAAACTGAACCATTAAGTGTTCATCGCTTGACTTTTGAGCAGTTTCCAGGAGCTCAGCACCATTTCGGTTTTCATACATGCACATGGTCTGTACTTTGGTGTATGTGTGATTTATAGCTGCCACATCAGTTTTTGCCACTGAAAATGTAAGTAAATTTAAGTTATTACAGCAGAAAATAATTCATCAGACATTTATAATCATAATAAATTTTTTCTCTTCCAAATAATATTAACTGTTGTCTCCTGCAAGAAATTTAAAAATAAACTCAACAAGAGTTAGCTAAAAAAAATAACTACCACACTGAGCCCAAGTATAATAAAAATGATAAAAAACATTTGACTAGATTGATAGCACACCTTGCCACCAGAGGGCTAAAAGAACTAACCAACTTTCAAAATAACATTCTCCACCAAATGAATGATCTCAGGCTTGACTTTGAGGTATTTCTAAATGAGATTGCATACCAGCAGGGTAGTCATTACAAAGACATCCACAATGTTGCAAAGGGGACACACAGAAAGCTAGTGAGTCTATAGAAAGATAATATGATTTTAGAATACTGAAATTGCCCCATCCTGGAGTTTAAGTAATGTCCATCTCAATTACTTTTTAGTCTTAGAGTAAAAACAAAATTGTCAATCCCCAAGGAATCATAGCAACCAAGACTTTTGCCTGTTTTTAGTGAAATACAACTTGAAAGGAATCAAAACAATTCAGAAGACAATGCAATGAAGCCGATAGAGAGGTGGATAAAGCTGCAATCCCACATATATTTTTAATCAAAGATGAACAAAACAATTTTCGCAAAAGTTTCCGTGGTGTTCACAATTACTGTTCTGTATTATTGGGTTCTCCAACCTCATTCATTGACTTTGGCCGACAATGGTTTCAACAGTCATCCTGCTACCATCTTTAGGTCAAAGGTGGAGAGGAGCTGTTTTGGCTACTTTATATAGTGCTGGTCATCCTGGTGACCGACTTGGTGCTCCACTGTAGTTGGTCAGAGCGGATGACCCTTTTCCATGAGCTGCTGAGGGGATAGCCATCATCTCAGTTAAAATTCTCCATCAATTTCCAAATCTCTATTGCATCCTTGATTTGTCTTGGATAATGACGGCTCTCCTTGGCTAGTAATTTTGCATCTTCGAAATTACTGTTGGTGCAAATATTATGTAGGCTCGAGTTTGGACACTGATTACAAATGAACCGTAGTACCTACATGAACGTGAGTTACACCAAATTTTAGCTTGTTTTATTAAGCGTTTAACAGTGGTTGCCAATTATTTTTACAATACACACTTAAATTTTGATTCAGCTGAGAACAAAAAAGTTGGTTTTTTGGGTTTTTGAACGGAACCCTCTCTTTGACATTTAATAGTGAAGAAACTTGAAGTTTAATCGAAATGAACCTGTAGTATTGTGTAGGACAAACATATCTGAATGTATCTTCAAACGTTCAGTTCTTTCTGATTTGCCATAAAAAAGTTATTGTGAAGTATATGAACCAACTTTTTCTTGGTTATGAAAAGTAGTAGAAGCAATATCTTGTTCTCGTTTTGAAGCTCTTTACAGCAGTATTTAATAACAATTACCATCATAAACCCATGCTGTGATACGGAATTTTAATGAGTTAATAAACAACCGAGTATTATTGTGGGCTCAAGCCAGTGGCAAGGCGGCCATTTTCGCGAGAGGGGTGATGAAAGTTTGAGCACTGTTGCTACTTGCAGGCCTGATACTTATACACTCCTTCTGTGCTAAGGGTGAAAACAATTGCTGGACAAGCTGTCTGAATGAATGTTATTTAAGGTAGCAATTGTACTCTTTTTAGTATCTAACCATTGCCCATCCCCTCTTCTCATAAGGGCCTTTTCTTGATGCACTGAATTTATTCAGTGTCTAAAGAGATTCCAAGACATGGACAATATTGGAAGATTTTTATATAATGAACATGTGAGAGTTGGCAGCACAGCATAACATTCTCCCAAGGGGGGACGGAGAAATGATGAGAGAGATAAGAGAGAGAGAGATAAGAGAGAGAGAGATCTAGATAAGGCAACATGACTTGTAATCATTGTACGTACCTGTGGTCTCAAAAATCAACCAACCAAATGAAAATACACAATACGACAGTTTCTATGAGCGGGGGAAGGGGGAAATAAGAAATACTCTAATATATATGAAGACAAAATGCGAATTTTGGTTATTGCAGATTCTGAACGCTTACCTCTATCCCTTGGATGGGTTTGTATGCAATGGGTGAACTGCTTCCAAGGAGTACAGATAACCATAGCTTAGCATAGTTCCTAATCGCTTGATGACAAATTGGGCACGATCTGGACATTTTCCATACCTTTATCAGCTCACAGTATACTAAGTTTCTGGTTCTAAATGGCAATTTTTTTTGCAGAGATGGAATATTAATGTGGAGGTCGTGGAGAATTATACCGAAGAAAATACAACCTCAGATCATAGTTTTTGGAGAGCGAACAGGAGCAATGACGGCACTTCACCAATTCAATTCTTATCAATGTTTCTAACATCCATGCAGTAAAGACGGTGGCTGGCCTTATTCTGTTTCTAACATCTATGCAGTTAAGACAGTAGCTGGCCCAATCTTTATTGCTCAATAAAAGGTAAAAAGGGCAAAGTCCATTTAAAAAATCCTTCTCAGGTCATTACAGTAGACTATCGTTATTACCAAGTTCATGGGACCAAAAAATTGGTGGTTCGTAATAACGTTGTTCGTATCAACATAGTTTTTATATAAAAATCTAAAAAAATATCCATTTGCTCTTTTTTGACCTGATTAATCTTTCGCGTTACAGCCGTGCTGTGAAATGATATCAGACATGCAAATAACAATTAAATTATGTGCAAAGATGAGAAATCAAACAGTCTGATTTGTTGTTCGAAAATCATGCATCACGCTATTTTTTGTAGTAAACTTCGCAAGCTGGGAAATAATTTCAGCTGGGAGATTAATTCCACGGAAAAACTGCTCGGCTGCCTGTACAATTACTATGAGGCAAAATTAATACAGTAGAATTCCGAATTTAAGCATATCGATTTTATGGAAAATTTGATTTCGCGCAAGTTAGTGAGAGGTCCCGCCCGATTCCTTAAGCAATACGGAATTATTATTTGACCTCATTATGAAATCATTACTTGATTTTCCGTAAATGCGATGTTACAATTTTACGCATGGCTGTTTCGGTACCCGGTGGAGGTAGCGAATTGGTAAAGAGGTAGTATTGATTTTATGAAATGAAATAACAGAACTTAAAAATTTCAGCAAAATCTGCAAAAATTCCTGCCCATCTTTAACGAAAATCTGCATGATAATTCCGTACGACTGCGAAATTCAACTGTACCAAGGTAATATGTGGCATTTTAATGGTATAATCTATTATTTTATTCTCCAGTCTTTCAGCACGAAAAGTTATGGGTTCAAGGTGTTTACTTATTTACGCTCGGACAGTTGCACTGGAACCTTGACCTTGAAATATAAACCCTGACAGCTGTTCCGAGTGAAGAGATAACGCTCGCTTTTGGGTCCTCCAAAAGCAAGCGTATCATCTCACCGGCGTGCATTGTTGAGCGGAAGTTGATACACAGTTTGGCTTTACCATTAGGTAAATTGAATTGAAGAATCAAGCCAGGTCATAATAACAGCACACAATGTAGTTCAAAAAAAGAATGACGATTTTTAATAAATTATAATTACAATTGATGTTATCGTATGCTACCAGTGTTTTTTTACTCTTTCACGCTCGGTCCATGCAGTGACAAATTCTACCCTTGCCATGAGCGCCGTGAACATATTCCTCCGCATAGAACTCTCTTGCGACAAGGAATCGCACAGGAACATTGTCCTGGAGTACAAGTCAGCGGGACGCCAGAAACTTTCCTCGAACATGTGGCGGAGGCAATCACGACCCTCGTCTCAGTGCCATCTCCACTCACTCACCTGGGGCCAACTGTGTATTCGCTTAACATAATTGGGATTAACGATTAAATTTAACTGAGACAGGTTTCGTTACCTTTTCAATTTATTTGTTATATTTTTAATTGCCACAACGTTTAACTTTTAATCGATAACACTTTTGCTGGAATTATTCGTTACCACCTTAATGTTACGTGCAATCCTGTTTCGCTTTGAATTTACCAATTTTAAATGGAACTTTATCTTTATTGTTAACAAAGGTCTTGTATAATGAACATTCAAGACAATTTCTGAGCTAATATTTTTCAAGCATTCAACATATTGTCTTAGTAAATCCACAACGTAAAAAAACAATGAACCATGGACACAGTCCGGTATACCACGAGATGGGGTGCCTAGTTACCCCTGAGGCTTTCTTTTGCTTGCTTGTATTCCGCTCAGCCGCAAAGGCATGTTGGCTTGCTGTTCGTGCATGGCAAAATCTACATCGTTCACAAATGACTTACGTCTGCCTCCGTTGAAAAATCTGAGTCGCATAAGCACGGTTGCGTTCGTAGCGAAAGGGAGAAATGCCAAATTTTACCATTCATAATGTTGCTGGAGGTTATTTGTTTGTTTTTTTTTGTTTGAGTTTCTTCTCACTAACGAAATTTAAGACATAAATAACAAATTTTTCTCATCTAAACGGAAGAAGTGACGTCTTTCTCTCCAGACGAGCGTAAGAGTGTCACAATTTCATAACATTTCAATGCATACATACGATGTGTAGGGATTTTGAGGACAGAATTTCAGTACGCATGAAGATACTTTTTCAAGGATGGATGCTGAAGATGCTGAAACTTCACAAGCGGCATAGTCATTCCCACAAGTCCGGGCAGAGAGTTTCGCCAGGTCATTACAAAGCACTGATACCACTTCTCCGATTTAGACTTGAGTGATTGCCCTGCCAATTGCTGGTGGTAACACAAAGCTGCCGCAGTCTGAGAGGAAGAGGGACACATTTTGTTCACAGCACAGTCAAATTGGAAAAGGGGTTGGAAGCTAGGGACAGGAAAGGGGAGTGGGTGGAGAATGGGTGAAGCCAAGGCCAGGCGGGGAAGCTGGTTGGTAAGAGAGGATTAGCCGGGAATTGTGCTGGACTCCTTATTGGGTGAGTGACCTTCAGAGGGACAATAGAGGCATGAGATGTTGGGGAGGAGCGAAAGGGAAGAAGAAAAGTCCTTATCTTTCGTTTCTTCCCGTTCACCCCTCCTCGACCACTCATGCTCTCTCAGACTCCTTTCGAAGTGCAGTAACCCAGTGGGAGTTCTGTACCCTCAACCCAGTTAAATAGCTTATGCGAAGTATCCATTGTATATATTTTAGTTCTCAAGCTCTTGGGCGCAGTACGTATGGCAAAGCTTCCCGATTTATAATGCAGCGTTGTGCATAGCTGAATGAATGCCGTTATTTATGTGACAGACTTCGTAATCAAGTATTTTTTGTTCCTGTGGGGACCTGGACTAAGGTTTGTTATTTCGTAATATCGTTTCTTTACCATACATTTAGATACCCCTTTCGTTGGGACTGACGATTTGGTTCGTAAGAATGAAAACTTCGTATAAACGTTGTTTGTAATAAGGAGTCTATTGTATTTATGGTTTTTTCCATATCGCCTGCAGGATATACGAACTTGGGAAGAAGTATAATATCATTCCAAGCTAAACAGTTTCACTGCTCCTTGAAGTTCGAGTAAGAAACCTCAACTCATGACCAAGTTCCATTTCACTTTGATGATTCGTGCTTATACTTCTATTCTGTAAAACATTAATCCAGAAAATAAATTAAGCGATTATTTTTTTATCCATCTATGCATAATCTCTTCGCGTCGTGGATGTTATGCTGAACGCCATTTTATCCAATTGCATCCTTATATGCCAACTTCAGTAAGCTAAAATATAGAAGCTAATGAAATACCTCATACATATTTAAAAAGTTATCACTGAATCACTTCACGATTTTAGGAACTTTCTATCCACAATAGAGTGAAAGAGAAACTTCATCCAAAATGGGCATCACTGAGATATTCCAGATCCAGCAATCACCATTCTATTATATAGTTATTTTCTTTCCCCTCTGAGACTTATGCCTTCTATACTTGAATGTGCTCTTGAGCATAAAATACAAAAACGAAATAAGATTGTTTGAATTGTTAAGTTTGTTATTTAACTCAAAGGGAACTTAGGAAGAGGTAGGGGCCACGGAAAAAATCTGCCGCAGTTGAGGCTGATACCTAACTCCTCTCCGTGGTAAAATCCCGATAATGACTTAAATCAAAGGAGATTGAGCTCTACGGCCTCTCTAGATAGATAAAAATAAAATTCTCCAATAGCCGTAAAAATGGCACCACTCGTCAAACATGTACCACAAAAATACACTTACTGTGTTGGTTTGCGGGAAAGGGGATTCCACAGCAGGGACCAACCACAGCCTCTCCATCAGAATACCCTCCTGTGATGGTTTACGGGAATGTTACTTCCTCGCCAGTGACCACCACAGACACACACACTCAACCCAGATTGGGATCCTTTTCGAGGGCTAATGGGACCCTGATAAGGATGCCTGGGTTATAACCTGAGATCCTTCATAGGGCTTAATGGGACCCTACTAAGGATGCCTGGTTATTACCACAATCACACGCACTCAAATCACTCACTCACAACGCACAGACGGGCCCAACTTCTGGGAGAAATTGCTCAAATGAAATGTGTCAAATGAAATGTCAAATGAAAAACACACAGAAACAAACGAGGGTGAGCGTCGGATACGCGTATTTCGGCCACAAGGTGGCC